>VXBU01000252.1:166905-225629 GCA_013400315.1 Bombycilla garrulus
GTTTCCCTTCCCTTCCCTTCCCTTCCCTTCCCTTCTTCCCCTCCCCCATAGGTTCAGTTTACTATCACTAAACTTACTGGGTGCTTAAATAAGAGAGACTGAAGTAGGATGACAGGTAGGAGAGGGTGACAGACACATATCTAAACATGCCTATTTCATTGAGCCTCTGTAACTTATCATGGAACAGCCCAAATGAACAGCACTGTCATTTCCAGGGAACTCAGGTGCCATCACTTAATGAGAATCTTTCAGAGCAGAGGTGCCATAAGGAAGTTATTTAGCTTTCTCTTAAGAATTGAAGGCTTTCTCAACGGGGAGGTGTTGCAGTGTGTTGAGCTACTCTCAGATCTTTTTAGATAAATCTCTGTGTGTCTGTGCAGGCTGGAAAATGAGGATGGTTTGGCTTAGATTGGGGTTGTCTTTTGATGTCTGCAACAGCAGAACCCATGGAGCCATGTGGGGATGAAACTGAGTTTAACCATCATCTCCTCAGCAGATAATTAGTGCAGGGTGGATGGAGCTTGGAGCAACATGGTCTAGTGGAAGGTGTCCCTGCCAGTGCCAGAGGTTGCTATGAGACAAGTGTAAGGTACCTTGAACCCAAAGCATTCCATGATTTTATGATTGAACCATATATGCTGGGAGCAGGGTGAGCACTGAGCGCTTGCACTCCTTTTAAGTATGTTTTGTTTCACGGATTTTGATGCAGGAAAGAGGGCTGAGTATGTATGAATTGCATACATTACCAAGCCCACAGAGATATTGTGTGTTCCCTACAGGTGTGCCCTTGGCCAGAAAGAGGGATAAGCACTGAGGTGGGGGGCTTGAGTACTGGGGAGCTGTAGGGTCTTCACAGGTACGGCAGGTTCAGGAGATGCCCCTGCACTGATTTGCTTTGACATTTGGTGTTCAGAGTTGCTGATGCCTTTTGAGAGAAGATCTGTGGAGCTCCCTCTTCATCACCAAACTACCAACATTCCTGAGGAGGTCCATGTCCTCCCCCAGAGGCTGTTCTGGCTCAGATGAGGCAGGACATTGGTGGTGGGAGGTTGTCCCATGGTGCAGGTGTCCTCAGCAGGGCAAAGCCTATTTTCTACTGTGGAAATATTAATGCCTTTCTCTTCAGGTTGCTTTCTGTTGCCAAAGCCTTCTTATCTGCAGGGTGTTTTTCAGTTTAGAAATGCTTAGATATAAATACATATTTGTACTCTTTTCTGATGAGACTGTTTCTCTGAAATACCTCTCTGGATCATATCTGAGTTTTGTTGTAGTTTGCTTAATTCCATACTGTTTGATGCCTTCTTCACTCAAGACTTGTGGAGAGCCTGCCTTTTCCAGGCTATGTGACATCAAACTTTCAGCCCCTCCAAAGAAAGCCCCTCCAAATGATGTATTTACAATGGGGCAGTTCATAGCAGAAGGTTAACAGCACTGCTCGAGTGCTCATACAATAGCAGAGCATCTTCCTCCAGCATCCAGGGAGCTCCCGAGGTCCCTGCAGGCTCAGCAGAATCATCTTACAGAATAGCAAGGGAAGAAAATTTAATTTAAATAAAAAACTGTAGTTTGGCTGTGGGCAGTGCTTTCTCCAGGGGATAGATTGCAGAGCAGTGGAGTGGGAACCTCAGTCTTTGTGTCTGCTCTGCTGTGGGCTGAGTTGGAAACAAAACACCACTTGGCACCTTGCAGGAAAGGTCCTTTTCTTTCTTGTGTAATCACAGAATCACAGACTGGCATGGGTTGGAAGGTTTAAAGACCATCTTGTTCCAACCCCTTGCCACGGACAACCTCTCAGTTATGTTACTTACTTACAAATCTCTGCTTTTGATAACAAATGTAGGGAAATAATTTCTGAGCGTAAAATTTCCAAGGGAGGGAGCCAGCCAGGAGCCCACACATTGGAGCAGTGCACTCAGGTCTCGCAGCAAGATGTTTGCTGTACCCTGTGAGTTATTGGTGCTGGCAGCTATGAAATGTCTGTTGGGAAAAGAAGGGCTCCTACGTGCCCATCTTTGCATCCCCAGTGCTGCCGAGGGGATCTGGCTGAGCTGCAGCATGATTCTCAGGGGATGGAGGAAAGACAAGGGGATGTTTGCCCATCACCAGCCAGACCCATCTTCCTGTGCCGGGAAAGGTCCATGACTGCAGCTTTGAAGTGTAAACAGCTCAACAAATCTTGTTCCTAGTTGTTGGTGTTTAAAGAGAGAAAAGTACATCCAGAGGAAACGTTGCTTTCTGGACTGTCCCTGGGGCTTCCTATGGCTGATAAGAGCTGCTCCTCAGCTGCGCCCTCCTCACCAACGTCATTGCCAAAGCTTTGGTTCTGCATTTTTGGTTTGAAGAGCAACTCGTCCAACATAGTGCATTTTGATAACAATTCTACAAATGTATTTATTCAAAACAAACACAGTGGGAAGTAACTACAAAGCAGGCTGTTTCAACAGGTGGTGCCAGAGGGAGTTGACTACTGTTGTGTGATTGTTGTGGGACAGGCTTGCAGAACATTCCTTTTATACCATGTGTGTTGGGGCACTGGGAGCTTTGCCCTGGGCATTGGCATAGTGGGTTTGGGGTGAACCCAAACCCACTCTGGGTATTTGGCTGAACAGAGTTATCCTTGGCCTCTTCACTGCCTTGTGGCATCTCCAGGAGTTCTTGGAGAGCTGACAAGAGCAGAAATTGACTGCATGGTGGCTGGGGTTCTCTGCAGTAGGAGCCATGAGTTGCTAATGGGGCCAACAGCACCTGTGGCAAGGGATTGCAGGAGGAAGGGGAGCAGAAGTAAGAGCTGCAAGGACAAGTCACACCTATGCTGCCATCTGCAAACTGATTGCAGACACATCTGGCCACATCTGGATTTGGGCACTCTCTTTGCCTTGTAGAGTCCCTGGTCCATTGGATGCTCATGATGCAGGCTCTCTGTTTGGGTGCCTATTTCTGCAGTGCAGATTGGAAGCTGCTGTTTCAGTGGCCTCTGCCACTCCACTGGTTTTGGAAATACCTAGAGCAGCTCACAGAGGGGACATGGTGAGTGGAGAGTAATTCTGTCTTCTGCTTCTGCAGGAGGCCATGCTAAAATGAGCCCTGCAGCTCATCCCCAAGGCTGGCTGGTGGTGCTGAGTCCAAGTGAAAAAAACCCAACGAAAACCTCAAACCAAACCTTGTAATCTCAGGAAATTTGCGTTGCTGCAGAAGCAAGTTCAGGGAAGGTCTGTGATGCTGATTAACCGTGGCGTTAGGAATTATATTAAATATTTGCATTAAACACAAGAGGAAAATCCTTCGAAGAGCTGGGAGGGCTTTTCTACTTCAAGCACTCTGGTTCTTTTAGCCATCAGGATGAGTTAAATGAAAGTTGATGAATGCAATAGTATGTAGGAGGATAACATCTTGGACTGTTTCTTAATTTTAAGTGTGTATTTTGAGCAAATGTTTATCCACTGAGGCTGAGGGATTGAGGCATATTGGATTATATGCTATTTGCTCAGTGTAAGCAGTTTCAATTTATTGCTGCAGATACATGTGATGTGGTGCGCAAAGATTAGTTCTATCCCCTCTAAAGCATGATTATTTTGGGTCCTCTTTATACCTTAAATAGATATTCTTCTCATGTGATTTTCATCTTTTTGTGTCAACAGCCCAGGCTAAAGTTGAAATAAACATTGCATCAGTGTAATAGCACAAGCTCTGAGGAAATCTGCTCTCCATTATGGATGTTGTTTGGAAACCTTTTCATTTGACATTTTTCCAGTGTGCAGTGCAAATATCCTATGAATCCCAAGCCTGCTGGACTCCACTGGATTTGTCTGGTGCAGAACAATGTGATTGCTCAACACTGGTGGGTCCTGTCCCCGGCATTGTGGTTTGGTGTGTTTTAGATAGAATCCCAGAATGGCTTAGGTTGGAAGTGACCTGAAATACTATCTTCAAAGCAAACTGTAGCAAAAGGAATGACTTTGCCTTTGCTGACTTTTTAGGCTGGAGTCAGCCAGGGTTTCATCTACAGGCCATTCACTTCAGAGTTGGACTCAGTGATCCCTGTGGATCCCTTTCACTCTGGTTCTGTGACAGGGTGGTGTAACTGGTGAACGTGGTGTCTGTGCTTGTGGTTGGTTTGAAATAGCTCAGTCAGACATGAGTATTGGAAACTTCTTGCCTGAACTCTTTTGCTCCTCTCACGTAGCATCATGACAACAGAAAAGAGCCCAGCAGCCGACGCTGACAACTCAGAGCAGCAGCAAGCCAAGGAGGAGGAAGGAGCTGCTGAAACACAGAAGCAAGAGGCTTCCCTGGAGGAAGGGGCTCAGCCAGCACCAGAGAGGCAGCCCCAGAGGCAGAAGGCCTCCAACGGAGACACCCCCACGCACGAGGAGCAGAGCAAGAAAGAACGTCGCATCTCTGAGGGCCGGGGCCTCTCCCGCCTCTTCTCCTCCTTCCTTAGGAGGCCCAAGTCTCAGGTTTCCGAAGAGGACAAAGACACTGATGCTCCTAAAGAGGCGGGAGGTGACCAGAAAGACGCAGGATTAGGAGCCAGCCCTGATGAAGACATCCTGGTGAAAGCCCCGATTGCAGCTCCTGAGCCTGAGCTCAAAACTGACCCATCACTGGATCTCCATTCCTTGAGCAGTGCAGAAACACAGGTAAAACTTCCCATTCTGTGGGATGTGCTCCCTGCTGCTTTCAAATGTGTCTTTGTAGCCAGAACTATAACAACTTCCTATCTTAGGCTGGTGAGCTTGACCAAAAAAGGTCATGAGATGCCAAAAAGACTCTTGTCAGCTTCCTGTGTTCCCACTCTTGAATCCCTGCATCAGACCTGCAAAGTACCTGTTCTGGAAATTAGGGTCACACTCCACAGTAGAATTTAAAATGCCCCATGTTGAATCATTGCTCTGCTGAGGCTTGGGATGTCATATCAGAACACAGAGGGTTCATATTCATTGGGTCCAAATCCAGGATTGATAGTCAGGATGTCCTTGCTGTGAGCAGGATCAAGGCAGGTCAGTGGTTCAAGTGGAGATTGCGAGACTACATGGATTTGGGAACGGGTTTCTTCAGCTTCAAGGAGCGCAAGCATGACGTTTTAGAGCTTGGTCATCTGCTCGGTCCGGGCTAATGGTGAGCCTGCCAAATACAGATATTTTCTGCTTTATGCATCATGTAGACAAGGATTTCTGCATGGCACAGGGGCTGAACCCAGCTCCTGGGACGTGACTGATGTCTGCTCTTTCCAGCCAGGGTCATTTTTCATGCAAAATTTAAAGTTTAAAAATTTAAAGTAGAAATTGAGGTTGAGGCACCCCCAGGGAACATTCACTAAGGTGTGGCTGGTTATTGATTTGAAGGTGCTCGGTGCCCTCTCTTCCTTCTTGGGTGGTTAGAGCTCTTCTGTTACTTGAGCCTGGAATGGAAAAAGGTGGGTATTCCTTTCCCTCAGCTGGGAATTTCTGACATCTCAACCTGTGTGTATTGCTGGAGACAGAGTGAAATCTGGATTTCTTACCCACTGCCTTAAGTTCAGAGTGGCTCCAGATACCCACAAATGCTCAATCTTGGAGCAATACTTTACAAATTCAAGCATTGCCAGTAGGCAATAATTGTAAATGCACCTCCTTAAAATTACGGAGTTGTAGATAGGGTAGTAGGTAACAGCTTTTCCTTCCTTTTCCAAAATTTCTGAGCCTCTGAAGACTATGGGATGATCTCTGCTCATGTTTTGTACCTCTGAGGATTGAGATTAGCAGGATGGGAAGGAGGGGGAAGTCTTCAGGCAATTTCAAGCCAGAAATTGTATTTTCAAGAGGAACTTTTTCTTGGAAGTGTTTAAGGCCAGGTTGAATGGGTCTTGGAGCAACATGGTCTGCTGGAAAGTGAGATGGGCTTTAAGGTTCCTTCCAACCCACACCCTTCTGTTTTTTTTAATGCATGATTTCTTTCTCTATTTACCTCTGATTTGCTGGTCCTGAACCCATGTGAATTTGCACCCCAAACTTTCTTCATGGGGTTCATTTTAGATGACACATTTGTGCTTTTTTTTCAGTTCTTATTTTAGATCACCGTCAGTGGAGTTCTGAACTGTGACACTCGGCAAATATTTCTGCTGGGAAAGCATTTGCAAGGTGCTGCGGTTTGATAAATGCTGACCGACGGGCATTAGGAGCTTTGACTGATTCCCTGCTCCCAATTGTCCCAGTTCTACTGGAACAGAAGTCAGCAGCTTGTGGACATTATTTAGTTTTTAAATACCTCTGTGCACTTGTGCCTGGGTGTGATTTCATGAGATGTGATGGGCTGAACAGACAAGGTTTTGCTCTTCCTCTGCTGCAGCTCTCTGCTCCTGTTGCATCCATCCCCCTCCAGCCTCGTCACAGCCTGCCATGAACTTGTTTAACCTGCTGAAGTGGCAGAGGAAAAAAAAAAAACAAAGAACATCTTCCTTCCTCCTCCTGTCCCCAAACTGCATTTCTTTCTGCTATTTGAGTGGATGAAACTGGCTGGCAAAGTGCTTCCATAGGCAAAGGGACAATGGTGCGGAGGCTGCCTTCCGTTTTTGGTGGCAGAGAGCTGCTCGGTCAGCTCCTACAGCCATGAAACCTCAGCCCTGACCCTCCTTTTAGTACCGCTGCTGCCATAAAATCCCACAATGGTTTGCGTTAGAAGGGACCTTAACACCCATGTGATGCCACCCCCTACCAGGGGCAGTGGACACCTTCCACTACCCCAGGGTGCTCCAAGCCCCATCCAGCCCGGCCTTGTGCACTTCCAGGGATCCGCAGCTTCTCTGGGCACCCTGTGCTAGGGCCTCCCTGCCCTCACGGGAAGAATTTATTCCCAATATCTCATCAGTCTCTGTCAGTTTAAAACAATTCCCCCTTGCCATGCCAAGGTCCAATACACTGGAACAATGTCTATGCTAGAGTGGCAGTGGGAGCACTGGGGGTCCTGCCTGGAAGGAAAAAAACCTTCTGTCTTGGTTTTGAAAGACACGTGCCTGCTAAGGAAGGCAGGAGCTTCTTTTAGAATGGAAAAAAAAAATGCAAACCCCCTCCCTCCAAATTATTAGAAGGGGCTCTCAGGCAAAGATATGAGGATAAGAATAACAGTTCTTTAATATGTATAAACAAAATAAAGTAAAACAAAAACTAACAAACTACAACCTAATAGGAAAATTAGAACAAGATGCAGTATTAAACAAAAAGACAAAACCTGATAGTTAGAATACAAGCTGACACTCTGTTAAGTCAGGATGTTGGTAGCAGTCCGGTTTGAATGGTGGCTCCAGTAGTGCTCCTGGAGTGACAGATGGTTCTGCTGAAGCAGAGATCCTGTAGAAGGGCAGAGTTTTCCTCCAGTGGTCCAGTGGTGATATTGAAGAGTCTGGNGGAAAACACTGCACCTCCTGGTTTCAACAGTTCATGCACATGGAGATAGAATGCAGACCTTCTGGAATATTTTACATTGTAACCTAGGACACCTTCCCAGTCCAGAAGGTGCTGTCGCTAACACCATGAATGCATAACGTAAACTGCCCTGATTTCTGTAATCAACCCTTACCTTTTTTTTTTTTTTTNCGTTTACAAAACGAAAACTTGAAAAGCACTTGGAAGAGTTCTAAAAATTAGTACCATTCCCTTGGTCACCCCAGCTGCTGCTTCAGGTCCTGATTTACAGGTTAAGGAGGGATAATGAATTCTGAGTGAGATCCCAGCCTTGCAGTGCTTGTTCCATGTGATGCTTTGTTTGTCTGTTTGTTTGTTTGTTTGACACCTCTAAATTGGGGGTTGCAGCCTGCTCAGGAGGAGAGGAGAGACGACCAGGAGCCGGAGGGAAGAGCCCTCAAGGACGGGGAAGAAGGGGAAGCAGAGGAAGAGGGTGCCAAGCCAGAACCGAAGCCAGAGTCTCTGGAGACTAAAGCAAACAAGGATTTGAAAGCTGCCCAAAAAGCAGTGAAAAGACACAGAAACATGTACTGCAAAGTCGTCTTGCTGGATGACACCATTTTTGAGTGTTCTGTGGATGTAAGTACTTTGGGGGTTTGGTCCTGCTTCTTCTCTCTTCCCTCTCCCTTCTCTTTAACTTGGAAAATCACCACAAACACTATTTACTAGGGGCCTAATGTGCTGCCAGGGAATTACATGACAAGTTTTACTGCAGAACAAGCTTGCTGTAAGCTATAACAACTTATTTAGTGTGCTGTATAAACCTCTGGGTACTAGGAATATTTATTTTTTATTGTTCTACAATTCCACGGTGGGGAGAAGTTTTAAAAAAAAAAAAAAAACAAAACCAAAAAACCCAGACTTTATATCACTTGTTGTTCACGATCTCTCTCATTTGTATCCCCAGCTAGAGTTCATGTTTTTGGGGTAGGTTGCAATTATCAAAATAATTTGGCCTCCTTGGCTTTGGATAAAATGGGTTGTATAAAATTGATCTGTGCTTTTTCTAGTCCCCCAAGTTACCTTTACCTCTCAGGCTGCTAGTTAACTTAGCTCCTGGTGCTTGGATGTAAAGAAAAATCCACTGTATTTAGCCTGCACTTGAATATATTTCCAGTAATTTAAAATTATGTTGACATAGAGCACTGCAACCACCTTCATCTGAGAGCTTTTTTTCTCCATTATTTTGTTCTTTCACTCACAGGGCTGTGGTGCTGTCACGGCAATAAAAAGCGAGCAGAAATCCCTATTTTAGTATCAAAGTACTTGTCCGGAATATTAATAATCTGGTACTTACCACTGGAGCATACTTCCACCAGTTTGTTTTCCCTCAGTCCTGCTGGTAAATGGGCCAGGAGAGGGTATTTGGGCACAGGGCTTCTTGTGGGAACAATCACCTTGGGTGATTCTGGGCAAGTAGGTCAGTGCTGAATGTTTGTGTAATGATGCTGCTGCTGATACTGCGTGGGATCAGCTCAGAGCGTCACTGCCCCCATCGCCTTCCCCTTGACCAGGGAGACTGTGTCCAACCCCAAGGAGCCTCTTCCCCAAATCCCAGTGACAGCTTGCTCTGGCTTTGTGCCTTGATTTGCTGCAGTCATGCCTTTGGATACCATCGTGGACACTGTTGGAGGGAGAGCCACGGTGGGTCCTGACTTGAGCAGGACGTGAGGAATGTCTCTCTGTAGGTCCAGAGTGTTGTTGTGGGCACTGCAGAAGATTAGCAGGGACACTGTGTCAGTGAGACCCTCTTATCTTGAGAAGCACCCATGGCTGTAGCGCCAGCATAATTCTGCTCTGACATTCTGAGAGTTCATTAAGATTTAATTGGGAAGGATTTGCAAAGGTGTGGGCAAAGAGCAGCACAAATGCCTTTATCCAAGAAGAATTAGTATTTTCGGGCATCCTTTCCGACTGACAGCCCCGGAAGCATTTTTGTGCCTATATCAGTGCCAATTCCTTGGGGAATACCCAGGCTAAGACATACGTTATGTTACCTATAGAGTCACAGTGTTTGCACAAAGGACCTGACAGCTGAAAGGCTGGAATAAAGCCAAGGAATAAAACAAGGCAGGGGTCTTGGAGCAGTTGCCATGCAGGGATGACTGACAGGAGACTGCGGGGATTAGTGAAGCTGATTTTGCGTCACTGGAACTGCGCTGTCTTCTAGCAAAGCCTCCAGTGGAATGAGCTGCTTCTGGTTGCCATAGTTTTATGCCTCAGGGATATTTTCCTTCATACTTTTGGACTAAAGGAGTGTCTGTTCCTTGGGCCAGTTCACTTCTGCAGGCTATGGGGGAAAGAAGAAGAGGAAATAGGAATGCTCAAAGTGTATTTCTGGAGGCAGGAAGTTGTGTGCTGAGCAGCTTTGGGTGCATGAGGAAGATGAGAGAAGCTGGTTTTCATCAGCAGAACAGGTGATGGAAAGGCCACAGAAATCAGGGGCTTTGGTTATGTACTGCTGTCTTTTTTCTGAAGCTAAGAAAAGTCAGGTTGTCCCTGAAATGAATAGGTTGTAGCAGCAGTTTCATCTCTTGATTCACACCTGATTGTCTGGCAGCCTGAACCTAGGAGGTACCAGCATTGTAGTTGTACCTTGGGAGGGAGAAGCTGTACAGATCCTTGGTGTCTGTTGAGCTGTGTTGGGAAGTCCAGTTCAGGGGATTTTCAGATATGGAGCTGGTGGGAAGAGAGAGACCTACTGTAGTTCTTGTTGCCTCTCCATGAAATTTTTACATCTGCTGCCCTTTCCTGTAAGGAGTCCTTGCTCTGAAACAGCCAGGAGATATGATCTGGAGCTACTCAGAACCCTTTTCCCCCTTACTGATAGTGCACCGTGTGGTTTGATCCTATTCCTTTCCTCCCCTCTCCTGTGAATAAAGACAGACAAAACCCAACCCCGTCCTACAGGATTTCTTTGTCTACTTGCAGAAACACACCAAGGGACAGGATCTACTTAAAAAAGTCTGTGACCACCTCAATCTGCTGGAAGAAGACTACTTTGGTTTGGCCATATGGGACACACCAACCTCCAGGGTAAGCAGCTGCTGGCCCCGAGGGGATTCAACTCTTCCTGCATCATCTCCCCAGGAAGACACAGGACAGGAAGTGGGGCAGAAGCTCCTCTTCAAACTTGTTTTGGTGTCCTCCCTAAATATGGATTGAGGGTCATCACACAGGAAGAAATGATGAATAAATGACTGCAGAAGTGTGGATTTTAGTAAAACAAGCTATGTGAATCATAGAATCAATTCTAGTGAACTTGGTTCTTCACCTGGAGAAAAGTCATTATATTAGTTTATTGCAAAATTATGTCATTAAGTTACAAAGCTGAAAGAGTCATGCTGCTCTGGCACTGGTGTCAGCACTAGGAAGGTCTGGTTGGAGCAATCCAGAGCATTTGGAGTCGAGCCTTTGCCCTGCAGAACTAATGTGAATCTATACCAAAGCTCTTTCTCATGGTTTCAATTTAAGGTCTTTGTTTGATTTGACTCAAGCAGTGTCTTATATTTTAAAACCTTGGTTACCCTTTAGCTCAACAGTTACTCAAGGTCTATTTCATAAAGCCAAAAGTGAGACTATTGAAATGAAGGCCCAATTCTATGTCCTTTGGACCAGTTATGTTCGTCCGTATTCTGATTCTTCCTGTGTTTCACCTGCAGCAATCCCCTTTGGCCAGGTTACTGGCTGACAGATGTCTGTCATCAAATACTTTATATTGTTTTATACGCAGGCAAAATAGCAACCAAAAATAACACTATTTGAGGCAGGCAGAACTCCTACTTTGTTTTACAGTCTCTGGTGTCTTCCAGTTTTCTTGGATGTGAAATGTGTTTCCATGCATATAACCTGGATTTTTTTTATATCAGAGAATTTTTTTTTAATCAGAGTTTGTTCTTGCCGAGGGAGGAGTAGGTATACTTTCAGATCCAATTAAGAGCAAAAATGAGTGTAGCTGAAACAGCTTAGCTTCTTTTGCGTGTGCTCTGGATAGCTCACTGCTGCATTTGGATGTTCCTTCCTGGAAGGGGTTGTCAGGCCCTTTGCACAGGCTGCCCAAGGAAGTGGTGGAGTCACTGTTCCTGGAAGCGATCAAAAAGCATATATGCAGCACTTGCAGACACTGCACAGTGTTAGCCTTGGGAGTGCTGGAGTAATTATTTGGATTGATGATCTTAGAGGGCCTTTCCCTAAATGATTCTGTGGTCTCCCAGACACTCGGACTTACTCTTCTTGTGTCCAGGCTTTTGGCATTGATTCTTCTGGAAGCAGAAGCATGTACCTTCTCCCTCAAGCCAAAAAGGACTGAGAGGTTGTGCAGCTTTTTAACTGCAGGGACTGAAAACAGATTGTTTTGTCAGATCTGTGTCCCAGAACTGGAAGCTAGGACAGGTTAGGCCGCTGTCCATGGGCTGTTCAGCTCCAGTGTGGAGCAAGCTGGTTTGGTTTGCTCTGATGGGTGAAAACACCTTTTTTTTTTTTTTNGGTTATGTTTCATTGAACTTCAAAATCTGAAGCTTCATCTCTCTCCTGCTGTAACTTCCAACAAGACCTCCCCACAGTTACTGATTCAAAGGTAAAATGGTGTTAATAGGATCTGAGGATGAGCTCCTGAACCTCACCTGCAGCTGCGTGGAACAGGTGGAGATACACTTGTGTATTCCTGGATAGGGAAGGGTTGTATGTGACATATTCCGCCTTGATATTTAGGGAATAAACTTTCTGAGGACCAGTAATTAGCCACGTGGGCATAGCAGAGGGTGACTGTGGGATTAGGAGGTTGTGACAGTGGCTGGAGCAGCTGGGCACCATTAAGCAGCTAGGAGCTCATTGCTCTGAAGGGGAGGATTGTTTCGCACTGATTCATGACCCAGTGGGATAAAAGTGCTTTTAATTGCTGTTCCCATCGTTGTCTGCTGGATCAGGCGGGGTGGGATGCATGATTGCACCCTGGGATCACCCCAGTAATGAGCAGTTGTGGCACCAGCTCAGCCATGGAGATGCTCTGCTTCAAGCTGTGGCCCTAAACAGTCAGCAAATCGTCTTTTCAAATGGATTTTGTTAAAAAAAAATATATGTTAGAGAAGTAGGCATATAAAAAGAGGAGATTAAAGGTAAGTATTGCTGTCTCCCTGCCATGAAGTTACGTGTCCTTCTGGTCAGGAGAGATTAGCTTGGGGGATTCAATGAGTTAATTCCTTCACCTCAGGAGACCTGGATGTCCAAATCCTATTCAGAGCTGGTGAAAATGAAGAGGTGGTTAGATGTAACCTCTGCAGGAGGGTTGCTAGCCCAGTGCCAGTGCCTGCAGCAGGAGAGGCCCTGACCCCTGCAAAGGGAAAGGATCAGACCATGGAGAAAGCAGGAATTGTGTTTTGAGGCTTAAATTGCACCACCACCCCACAAAACCCCAAATCACAGAGGAGGGGGGAAAAAGATATATTTCTCAATTTGTAGCAGAGGTAATTACTAGGAACTTGAGTCATAGTTAAAGGAAATGAAGTTTATGTCACACTCCTGTAAAAAATTCCAACCTTACTCAGGAACTGGGTGTTTTTACTCCTATTTCAGCAATTGGATTGTTGAAAACTATGGCTAATAATAGAAAGTCTTGGTGATCTTTGATCTGAATAGGGTGTATAAGGAGACAGGGAGCTTAAAATTATTGTGTCTATCCTATTTACCTATTGTTAAATGTTGTGGAGAATAAAAAAGGTGTTGTACAAGTGCCCCTGGTAGGTGGATGTGGCTCTGGCTGTACCTGTTGCTCTGTTCTTGCAGCCATAATAATCTGCTTGGGTTTTTTCCCTCTTGTTATTCCTGCCTCCCTTTTGAATCCCCGGTAGGTGCATGGTTGGAAATACACCCACTGAGACAGAAGCCTGGAGTAAAAGTAGTGAAAAATGCACCATCTCTTCAGTTTCCATGGCTGCCTTTGTGTCAAATATTGTCCTTTTATTTTTTTTTTCTGTATTTTTAGCAATTTTTAGCTTTCTATGGTGTTTTTAGAATGTCTGGTAAACTGTGAATGTTTTTATCCTCTTGCAGACATGGCTGGATCCTGCCAAAGAAATAAAAAAGCAGGTTCATGGTAAGTAGATTGAATTTGTCATGTGGGGGAGGGTGTGGTTTCTCCCAGTGTGGCTTTGGTGAGCCATCCAGGGGGCCCAGGAATGGGGAGAGGTCAAATGAGGGTGGCTGGCAGGGATCAGCAAAAGTCCAAGCAGTCTGTGCATCTTTTCTGGCCTTCTTAAGGACTTAGGGATGCTCTAGATTTAGGAAAAAAAAATGTAATTTCCTTGGTAAAACAGCTTGGGGTGTGTTTGCCTGAAGCAAAGCCACACTGTCAGTGCAGTGCTGAAATGGGGATGTGCTTCTTGCTGGAGGATGGGAAAATGGGTGTCAGTGGGAACCACTGGAATCCCAAAGGAGATTGTGAGACCCCAGGCAGAATTTTATGGTGGAACAAGGTTTTATGGCCTCTGAGGCTGTTTTGGGGTCCAAATAGGGGCGCTGGAATGGTAAATGACTTGAGAAATATCAGCTGAAATACCAGCTGCTCTCTCAAATTGTGTTTCAAGATCTGCAGGCACTGAATTAGTTCAAGATGAGGGCAGTGTCAAAATTAAATATGTGTTTTAGAGGCTTTTGTTTTCTCTTCGGTGCAAGTCTGACTGCTTTGGAAGTTTTGGGAAGGAAGATACTGTTTTTGAGATGCTTTTGGTGGGAGGCCCAAGGCAAAGTGTGTCATTAAATTCAGATTAGGGGGAAACACAAGGTTGTGGAGTAGGGAAAGCTCCTGGTCTTACCAGCTTCTCCTGGAATCAGTAGCAGGGTGCATGTGAAGGAAGGAGCTGCTCCATCCATAAAATTCATCTAGTGAGTGTAATGAACAGCAGTCTGCTGTGAAATCTGATCCCCTGGGGATGGGTTAAATGGCAAATTACTTGATTTTACTTGAAGTGAGGGTCTTCTGCTTGTACATATAAACGTGTGGACATCAGTGTGTGGTGGTTTAGGTAACCTCTGCTCCCTTCATTGTCACCTTGGAATCACTTGTTTGGAACTGTGTGTGGTGAAAACAATGTGCCTTGTGTTTAATCCCAGTTATGGTATTGCATAAGAAGTAAATCCAAGAATGCTCTGTTCCCCCTGTTCCCTATGTGAGATTGGGATAAACCTCTGAGCAAGTTAAGTGCAGGGGGAGATCTCTTTCTGAAATAGATTTTATTTTGAGCTTGTGTTAAAGGGCAAGGCAGGGCGAGATGTAACTATGAAAATCACTCAGGACTATCGTCTACTGGGAAATGGGATTCTTTTCAAGGAAAAGAGAAGAGTTACCTCTTCAGCTGTGTCATCTGGCCTGTCGATACCACATACAATGCCAGGTCTAGGTGTGATTATGTAGATTCTGGCTCAGTTAATGTCTGTAGTGGTTCTATACAAGGTTTGCAACAAGCTGTATTAAAGCAATTAGGTCTGGACTTGAAAAACTCTTCCTATCCTAGTGCTTTCACTCTCCATCCAGAGGTTGATGCTTGTGTTGGTCTAAGTTTAAGCTGGTTCTGACAACCTGATCCCAGTGCATTAGACTGAGGAGTGAATTAGCACAGCCCTCTGTGAACTTTGAAATTTGGGTTAAGCAGTAAACCAATCCTAATTAATTAGTTTATAGGCTATGCCTGACCTATCTTCATGAATCCCTTTTCAGTCAATGAAAAAAATATCTGCCATTTGGCTTCTTAGCAATGATTTTAGTTTTTGCCACAAGTTGTGGTTAATCCAGGTGATTTTTCTTGCCTTGCTTTTTTTTTTCTTCTGCTTTTCTTACCTGCTGTAAATGAAATCACATCTTAACCTTACACAGGTGTTAAGCTGCAGCCAGCTGTGAGAGTGAGCAGTATCAAATCAGTGTTGCATCTGCTAAGTTTTGAAGATCAGATTGGATATTCCCAGCTTTTTTTTTTTTATATATCACAAAGCTGTCCCGGTGTGGTTATTTTTCTCAAGCTCTTCCTTGTCATTGCAGGAGGTCCCTGGGATTTTACTTTCAATGTCAAGTTTTATCCACCAGATCCTGCCCAACTAACAGAGGACATCACCAGGTGAGTTTCATGGGAATACTACTGCCATGTTGTTTTGAATATGGAATAGAAATGTTTCATATTTGGGTGTTTTTCCCTCCTTCAGCAAGGAGATCAGATGCCTTCACGGTTTGGAGGGTGTTTGGTTTTAGTGGATGTGAGGATGCTCCCACTCTCTGCTGGAGTCCATGTGTAAAGCAGCATCATGTATAACTGTCATTTGTGTGTTTGTATAGAAAAGTAAATTCTTACCTAAAGCCAAGATTTTTCTAGTCAGAGTGTCCTTTACTCCATTTGCAGAGTGTAGGCGACCTTGAATCCCCCTGTCCTCCATGCTGTTTACCTTGGGAATGAGTAAAAATCGGGAACAAGCATTGTCATGTGTTCATCAGTGGCATAAAAAAAAGTCGCTCTGATCATCAAGTTAATAAATTTCTCTCTGTTCTCTGTGAATAGTGTTTTCCTTTCTGCCCCCAGGTATTACCTGTGTCTGCAGCTTAGACAGGACATCCTTACGGGGCGGCTGCCCTGCTCCTTTGCCACCTTGGCTCTGCTGGGTTCCTACACAGTCCAGTCAGAGCTGGGAGACTATGATCCAGATCTCCATGGTCCGGATTACATCAGTGAGTTCAAACTGGCCCCAAACCAGACAAAAGAGCTTGAAGAAAAGGTTGTGGAGCTTCATAAAACATATAGGTAAGACAGGACAGCTGGAGGACTTCTTGGTGCACAACAACATGAAACAAGGGGAATAATGGGATTTTCTGGTGTTTTCCCCACCTCTGTCAGATACAGAAAACCTGTGGATGTCCCATCTCTGGAAGTGTGTTCCAGGCCAAGTTGAATGGGGCGTGGAGCAGCCTGGGATAGTGGAAGGTGTTCCTGCCCATGGCAGGGGGTGAAACAAGATAATCTTTGAGGTCTCTTACAATCCAGACCATTCTATGATTTTAAGATGATTCTGTGAACATTAACTTTTAACAAAAAATGTAATACTTATTACAAAATCTTTCTAAAAGCAGGAATTCTAGAAACTAAACTTTTAGAAAGCAGATGCAAAGTCTTGCAATTATTTATTATCAAGTGCTTTTTTTCCCCAGAGAATAGCCATGGAAGTGGGGTTTAGTTCATGTGCTAATGCAAAATTTACTTGTTTGAACCTTGCCCTTTGCCTTTTTTTTTTATATATTTCTTTGTGATTTATGTAATTTTGGGTTGTAGTTTGATCTAGTTTCTCTGTTTACACACTGTGGCCTACAGCCTGTTTGGGGCATTCTTCCACCACATGTGGTGAGTAACATTCATTTCCCAATATGGAAGGATTATAGGTGATCCAGGAATTACAAATTTGCATTTAAGTGTTTCCTAGTGCAGCCATGACCTGGGCAGGTGTGTCTGGTTCAGGTAGGGTTGAATATTTCCTGGGAGTCTCCCTGGTATCAGATTCCAGGGTGACAGTAACTAAACCTCTTCCTCGTCTTATTTTGGGCGTATCTTCCTAGAAAGGAAAAGGTGGAGCAAAACCAAGATTTTCTCACAGGCAGATGGAAACAAAAAACTGGAGCACACTGGGAAGGGTGGGCCCTGGCTGTGACCACTCAACACCTCACTCAAGCCTGCAAATCAATATTTTAGATTGATTCCCCTCCATTTACACTGAGAGGAGAGGAAATGAGGGAAAAAAAGTACTGAACCTCTGACAAGCTTCATGACTTGGGAGTCAAAGGCCATTTGCTGTGCTAGAAGTGGTGAATCAGTGCTGAATTATTCATAGCTTCATCAGAAGAAGGTGTAAGTTGTAGTTATATTTTTTCTGCATATACAGGAGAAAACAACACGTCCCCATTTAATTTCTGGTACATATTCTGTAAACATTAAACTTCAGAGGGTTTTCAGTGGGAATCGCAGAATCATGGAATTGTTTAGGTTGTAAAAGACCTTGAAGACCACTGAGTCCAGCCATTAACCCAGCACTGCCATGCTCGCCCCTAAACTGTGTCCACAAGTGTAACATCCATATGTTCTTTGGATATTTCCAGGGAAATCTCTGCTTAACTGTGCTCCGGCTCTTGCAAAGCACAAGGCACATACCAAGATGGTGACTGCTCCTGGGCTTTCCTACAAGATTGTCCTTAGAGTGGACTTTACCCTGTCCCCCACCACTCAAGCCTCTATTTACATCACATACAAAGTGTATGTGAGCGCTCAGTAAAGGAAGACATCAAAGGAGGGTAGAAAATTAAATATATGCAGCTGAATCCTCTCCCAGCAGAGCTGTTAATGTACCTCATACACCAGAAATGTATTAACAGGGACACTTTAATAACGTTGATAATGGCTTCCATTATCAGGATGGCTTTGTTAAATTGAGTCCCTCCTGCAGACAGGACACCATCTGTTCCCAGAAAACCCCTCATTCGTCTGGTCCCTGTTTGGAATCTCTGCTGAGTGGTTTTAGCTGTCTGTGTGTTTGGTTGGAGAGCAATAGCTGGGTTTGGGGAGATCTGGAGGCAGCAGGTCTGTGGGGGACAGGACCTATCACCTTTTGCTCCATTGGATTTCTTCTGCTGAATCAAATTTTGTCACCTCTCTGCTCTTCCTCACTTCCTTCTCTAGTACTGTGTGGCTTTACAGGAGTAAAGTGCAGTCGTGTTATTTGGATGTCTCAAAGCATGAATTTGGGCAGTCATAGTGATTTCATAATTTGTCATCTGGGCACAGATATTTTTGTATTGAAAGCAAAAGAAAATTAACGGATTCCATGAAGTCTGATCTGTATCCTCTTAAAAGCAACAGTTTGGAGAATACCAAGCCCTTTCTTTTTCTGCAGATCCATGACTCCAGCCCAAGCAGACCTGGAATTCCTTGAGAATGCAAAAAAACTGTCTATGTATGGAGTCGATCTTCACCAAGCCAAGGTGAGAGCCAGTGCGTGTGCACCTACTTGTGGATTTTGTGATTTGATTATTCTTTCCTTGCAGGAGCAAGTTTACCTGTTTTGGGAAGCTCCTTTGGAAAGAGAAGTGTGAAAATACAGACATAAAACAGGAATGCCTCGAGCATTCTTGCAAGAGACGTGATTCTTTGTGGTTGCTTACTATTTATATGTCACAGGAAACTTTCCAAAGCTCCTCGTATAGACAGGTCCTTGCTCTGAGTAACTTGAAGTACAATATGTATTCCCTGCCACATGAGTGTCTGTGCTCCAAGAAGAGCAGGAGGGGCTCTTGATGAGCCCTTTGGGCAACCAGCAGAACAGGAGAGATCAGCAGGAGGAAGGAGGAGGTTGTCAGGAAACGTATGAAATGAAGGGAAGGGTGGCTGTGGAATTGGGAATGGGAGTCCCGGTGGTAAGGAGATGAATTTATGGGAAGACCAGAGCGATATTTTGGAAGGCAGCTGTTGACATTAAACTCATAAACCTGACACTGCTTAAATCCTCGTCTGCATTCCCAGGACTTGGAAGGAGTGGATATCACTCTGGGAGTCTGTTCCAGTGGCCTTCTTGTTTACAAAGATAAACTGAGAATCAACCGCTTCCCGTGGCCCAAAGTCCTGAAGATTTCTTACAAACGCAGCAGCTTTTTCATTAAGATTCGGCCGGGGGAGGTAGGACTGGCTCCTGTCATCCTCTGTTTCCTTGGGATCATCACCGTGTGTGTCCCTGGAGCAGAATGGGGTGGGGTCAGGCTCTTCTCTGCGGGAGCGTTTGACATGGGGTGTCTGATCCCGGCTGAAGCTCCAAGCCAGCTGGTGACAGTGTAACAGCGTGTCACCCAGCACCACCTCCTGGTATCGTTGGGTATTCCCAGAATCCAGGGAAAGGCGTGGGAGGTTGGCAGATGAAATTGTGGCACTAATTAGTTTTTCAGAAACGATGCAAGACAATGACTCTTTATCTTGCTTTCATTCAAAGAAAATAGTTAAAAATTAGAATTAGTTTTTCACCTAAGTGCAGGAAGCAGGGAATGGATGCATTGGTGCTGCCTCTCATGAATGGGGAAAACCCTGGAGCAGCCTGGTTCCATCAGGGAGAGAGGCTACAGTGCGCATCCGCCTCTTTCCTCTTCTTCTTCCTTCTCGTGTTTTCACTGCCATGACCCAGCCTTGCAGCCTCGCAGCTGGAGAGTATGACGGAGGGGATAAATGATCTGACTGGCTGCAAAACCCACAACATGTTGCTCTGCAAATCCCAGTGCATCCTGAGGGGTTGAGCCCTCTCTTTCCTCTGCACACTGTGGGGCAAGTTCAGCAGTTTGTGCCACAGCAGATTAGGGTGGTGGGCTGGGGACTGAGCTCCTGCCACATTTATTTCCTGCTATACCTAAATATCTTACGTTTTCCACAGCAAGAACAGTATGAAAGTACAATTGGGTTCAAGCTACCAAGTTACCGGGCAGCAAAGAAGCTGTGGAAAGTATGTGTTGAACATCATACCTTCTTCAGGTGGGTTTACAGAACAGTAGCCTCACTCTGAGTAACTTAATGTTTGAATTTACCTATTGAAAATGAACATTGTTCCTTAGTGTTTTGGAAAAATGGGAGAGAAATGGTTTCAGGGACATTGTCTATTTTGTAGTAAAGTTTTAAGCAAGTTCTGCTTTGTATGACTGTCATGGGTTTATTTACCACGGTTTGACAAAGACCCATAAGACAGAGATCTTTGGGTCATGTAGACATGAAACATCATTAGTATGTGCATTTCCTTGCCCAAGTGGATGCAAGAGACTCCTTTAATTTCTAATTGAATTCCTCTTCATATGCCCCTTCCTGGCTCTGGTGGTATGATTTTTAAATGTGTGTTTGTCTTTCAGGCTGACTTCCACTGAGGCCATCCCAAAGAGCAGGTTCCTGGCGTTGGGCTCCAAGTTCCGCTACAGCGGCCGGACGCAGGCGCAGACACGGCAGGCGAGCGCCCTGATTGACCGACCCGCACCCCAGTTCGAGCGCACGGCCAGCAAGAGAGCGTCCCGGAGTCTCGATGGAGGTAAGTCAGTCCCTGCTGTGTCTTCTCTCTCCCTTCTGGAATCACCAGGATGCTGAAGTACTCCTTAAGGAACTCCTGGATTCCCTGGTGTACAAAAATGCAGGCTAACTTGTCACTATAGTTACTAGATTTTTTCCTGTCCTTTATGTATTTAGGAATTATGTGCCTGTAGTGAGACTGGATTGATGCTCAGTTGGTTAGAGCAGGGTGCTGATACCACCACAGGGATGGGTTTGTTCCCTGTATAGGCCATTCACTTAAGAGTTGGACTCTGTGATCCTCATGGATCCCTTCCAACTCTGAATGTTCTGTGATTCTCTGATTCTGAGTTGGCCTTAATGATTGTTGTGGATCCCTTCCAACTCAGAAAGTTCTGATTCATCAACAACCTTCATTCACATTAAGAAAACCACCCAACCAAACCAGAAATTCCCCCTACAAAAATCAAAATAGCGTCCACACAACGCAGAACAAAAGTGGAAAATTTAGACCTAATCCACCCCTTTTCCTTTCACCACAATTACAAGAATTGTCCATGATCATTCTGCTCTCTGATATTGCTCAGTACTTTTGCCCATTTCCTTTCCTAGTTTTTATCCTTTTCTCATTATCACAGCACTGTGAGAGCTGTTATGGGTAAATGAACTCCCATCTCAGGCAGACCCAAGACAAAAATGCAAACCAAGGGTGGTCCCAGCAGAACTGATTGATGAAAAGAATGTGGATGGGTGCTGAAGGCTTATGGCAAAGTTCTGCTTGTAAAGAAATTTCTTCATTTGAATTGATTTGATCAAAGCATTTTCCTTTAGAAAATCAGGAATTAAGCCATTCTGTTTGTTTTGTTTAATATAACGTCTTAAATTCCATAGTTTTACGTGAGAGGGAGATCTTTTGCCACCATAGAAACTTTTTCAATGTCTCTTAAAGCAATGCTCAGGTTGGAGTTGAGGTGTGTCAGTCAGATGGGCTCATCTGTGAGATTTTTAAAATAAATAGATGGCAGCAGAGGAGGTGAGGAATGGAAAAGGGAGTGCCTGAGTTTGGTCCATGTGATCTGTAATCACAGGGTATTGGTATGGTAAGATCCAGGGAAAGAGGATCATCCCTGTACACTGTGAGGATCCAGAGAAAGAGGAGCATCCCTGTGCATTACGGATGCCTGATGGAGCAGTGACCATGTTGCTTTGAGCCCCGAGTTTGTGCTGCAGCCTGGGGGGACCAGGACTGCCCAGCACCCCATGGCCAGCAGCAGCCAGGCTTTCCCTGTTACTGGGCTCAGTGATATCCTGAGCCTGGGTTTTGTGTCGTGGAGCTGGAGGGAAGGGATGGTTCAAGCTCCATAAGGCAGCAAAGCCAAATTCCAGCTTCCCCGCAGTCTGGGCATACAAGGTTCCTCAGGCACAATGCACAGCAGCGAGGAGACCACTGCTGCTGATGGCCATCGACCATGCCATTATGACCCCAGATGAGTAGAGAAATCCCAGCTGCAGTGCTACACCTGGATGTCAGAACTTGGAAAAGAACAGGCTGGGAACATGAGACTCCTGAATCCTGGACGTTTGTGCCTTTGCTGTGCGGGCGGTCGTTAACGTGTGCCCCGTTTCTTCAGCTAAACGTGCGACTCAAAAGGTTGAGTTCAGAACCGTAGAGGAAGAGAAGCAGAAGGAGGTGGTGGTGGTTGAGGTTCCTGAACCAAAACCTGCGGATCAGATCCAAGAGAAGCCAGGTATAGCTGTGGTGGTGGCTAAAACTCTCTGCAGTGCCTTTCCTATCCTCTACATGCTTGTTCCTGACAATTTCAGATTTTCACCAAATCTGGTGGCTTTCTCTCTTCATTTCTTTGCAAGAAGAGTTTCTCAGTGAGAGGAGACACAGCCCAGCTCTGGGAGACTCCTTAAATTTCCACCATGCACCTCATTGGACTGAAATTCTTGTGGGGAGATGGGGAAGAGATTAGGATGTGCTGGCACTTGAGAACTCTCTTGTGAAATGTGGGTAGTTTTGTATATATGGATTTGAAAACTTTAAAGTTTGATCTTGAAACTTCTTGCGAAGCTTCTGAAATTCTTCATCCCAGGACCTCCTTGCCATTTTGGGTTGTTTTTTTGGTGTTTAAGAAATGCTACCCATTTTACTCTGTGGAGCTTATGTTTCTTTTAGGATAGGTACTATTAATAAATATGAATGTCCTTAAGAGGTGTGTAGGTACAATAGCACATTTACACTAGTAAGTATATCACAGCAGCAGTGTTGTAAGTATTTACAGTCTTCATCACTTGGATAGTGACCACCTGTGGTGTGTTAGGGCTGGAGATAATTCACATGCAACTGCTTTGGGTACCCTCCTCCCCCCCAGAGGTTTTAACAGTGTACTTTTGACTGCATTACTGCTTTTCTGTATCTAGATCAAGTTTTTATGAAGTATGGCAAACTTCCCCTCCATGGACATTCCTTGAATCCTCACTAGTCAGCATCTCCTGGTGGGGAAAGCCCAATACTGTAAAAGCAGAAGGTAGGGAATTTCACACACCAGGGTAGATTTGAAGTTGATCACTCATATACATTTAATTAAAGCTGCTAGGTTTTAGATAGGTTTTTGTCTGAATGTTTTTTTCCCGGATTTTGTCAGCCAGCACCTGCTTCCCTCCAGATTTTGCAGGCAGAGCCCTTCCTAGTTCAGTGCTTGAGAGTTCATGTGTCCCACGTCTCCTTTCCTGGGCAAGGAGCCCATGAAGCTTATTTTTGTGTTCTTCCCTCCTCTCATCCAATGCACTGTTGGGTCTGACAGCCCTAGAAAGACTGACACACAGTTCCATGGTGGAAAATGACTACTGAGCTGCCTGCAAACCTCCTTGCTGTTCCCAGCTGCTGAGAAGGATCTCCTCACTCCTTGCTGTGGTGACCGTCATGTGTCTGTGCGGGTCCCCAACCCCCTTTAACGCCTGCAAACCTCTTTCTAGCCAAACACACTGTTGAAACTTTTGAAATGAAACCCATTGCAGAGGAGGAAGAGGAGGAGAATGTAGAGGTGGTTAAGGTTCCTGTTGTCAAGCCAAAGTCTGTGGAGCTGGTGCAGCCACGGTCAGGTACAGCTGCAGTGGTGTTTGGTGACATTGGCTCCTATGCTGCTGCTGCTGCAGTGAAGTGATGCAGTGCTGTAGGACAGAGGTTACACTGGTTGTGGTGGTGTTTGTTGGCACTAAAATCACCCCGGCTTTGCTGTGTGCTGCTTTTCAGGTGTTCTCTGGGTGCAATGAGGGGGTGCCATGTCCTGGCTGTGTGTGGAAATGAGTGTGCAGTGGCCTCTTAAAGCTCCTCCCATGCTGTGCCGTCTTGTAAGGTTTGTTCCCCTGAGCGGTAGGAGTGTGCAGTGTCTGGAAACCAGGTTACGAGATCTGGGACTGCTGGAGGTCACCTATATTCCACTTTATTTCTTCACTAGGGATCTGCTGCTTTCCTAGTTGGGGAAAGGATGTCAGAACAGCATCGCTGCTGCAGATAGATTCATATTAATCGTAATTAGAAGTAGAGTTGAGTATTTGTTGCAGGAAGAGGAGACTGAAGCCATAGAGGGAGGTAACTGGGAACATCACATGTTTCCTTGGTTAGTGTGAAAACCACTGGAGGACGGTCATGGCCCCAAGGCTGCCATAACTCCAGGAACATTTGGACAATACTTTCAGGCACTTGGTGAGATTGTTGAGGTGTCCTATACAGGACCAGGAATTGGACTCGATGATCCCTGTGGATCTCTTCCAACTCAGCAGATTCTGTGATTCTGTATTCTGCCGGATGTGTGGCAGCATATTGGACATCAGCTGGTGTTAGACCACCTGAGCACATGTAGGGCTCTCCCACTGTGACTGCCCCTTCTCATCCACCTGCTGCACTTTTCCTCATTCTGGCTTTTCTGTTCCCAGTAGGGACTGCTGGTGAGGTGATGGCCATGGTGACAGTGATCAGCCATAGAATTCTGGAATGGTTTGGGTTGGAAAGGACCTTAAAAATCATCCAGTTCCAACCTATGTTCTGTATCTTAGTGCTTTTTACTGTGTTTAAATCATGTGTCAAAATAGCCAAAGGCAGTTAATCATGAAAATGTAATTAGATACAGTTCTGGCAGCCCAGAACTGATTGCTGGATGACACAGGAGAAGTTTGGTGTCCATTACCATTTTTCCTGTATGTCTTGATGCTCTGGGAGAGCAGCAAGAGAGGCAGCCCTGCGGATTTACTAGTGGCAGTATTTCCTTTGCTGCTTCCTCTTTAAAGTGGCATTTTAACACATCCATAACTTTTTTAGCCAAACGTGATCTTGGCAGTATTGAGATAAGCCCAATTGAAGAGGAGGAGGAGGAGGAGGAAGAGAGAATGATGGTGGTGAGAGACCTAGAGCCGTTGCCGAAGGAGTCAGGTACCACCGCAATGACAGCTTTGCACTTCCCAGCATCCTCCTCATGCCGGCCGTCCCTGCCATCTCACCTCTGTACAACCTTCCCAGCAGCTGTCACTTCTTCTGGGACATGAATACACTGGGACACAGCACCCACTGTCCTTCGAAGAAGATATCACAGTGGCTGGGTCACAGAAATGAACTGCTGTGCTAAGGAGCAGGGAGAGAGTGGAGCTGGCAGTGGTGGGGTGGGTTTTAAGTTGTTTACAACAGGATGTGGTGTCCAGGAGTTTGTCTTGAAAGTGTAATTCCAATCTCTGGAAATTTTGAAATTAAAAAAAATATTTTTTTGCCTCCACCTTGTACGTGTTTGGCCACTTGGCCACATGGCCAAAATCTATGTTTTATCATTGTATCACCATCATCATATGAGATGCTGTTACCTTTTCAATACAACAGGAATTCTTACTAAGGAGTTGCTTGAAATTGCAGTTTTTATTTTAACAGCAAATTCTCTATGGGTGACTGACTGGACATGAGTGACCTTATGTTGGCTGTAATAGGGCACCTGATGCAAACTGTGATTTTGGGAATGCGAGACCATGTCAAAGATACTATTTTATGTGACAGGGTATCTTTTTAGTGAAACATCCCTAAAAACCAACATCAGGAGAACCAATAGCTTATTGTATTAATTTGGGCTTGCTTTGTCACACAGCTTTGGCTTGAATATTTCCTTGGGGTTGGGCAACTACCTGGCAAATCAGGAATTAAAGGGAAGGAGTAGGCTGTTGATTTTGTGTGGACCTAGTGCTTGTATTTACAACTGTCATCTTCTGAAAAGATGATTTTTTTGCAGCATGCTGTTCATTTCTGCACTGTCATTGGCCTGGAGGTGCTGGGTATCTTCCCACTGTCTTGGAGATACCCAACCCGGACATGCAGAGCCAGCCTGCCTTGAAACCCACCGGGAAGTTGCTGAGAAGTTTTCTAGAGCAATGCTTGTTGATTTTTTTGGGGGGGGCAGAAAGCCTCTGTTTCTCTTCCAGAAGCTGTCTGTTTCTGCTTGAGGAGATGCCCATGAGTACAGGACTCCTCATGCTGTGTCTTTTCCAGTTGCACTGGAGTGGAGTCTGTGTCAGTTGTGTGTGAAGGACCCAGAAATCCATGGCACAATATCAAAAATAGATTTGCCTTTCTGGTGTGGCTTCTCTGCAGAATGCAAGCTTGCTTTTTGTAAACCATCTGGTGTGGGGTTTTATTTGATTTTATTTTATACCATAAGGAAAATAATCTCAACTCTCCCGTACTAAATGCACAAGCTGCTTTGCTCAACATCTTTATTTCTTTTCCCTTTTCTTTCATCCTCCTCCTCCTCCTTCTCCCTTTCTTTTTAAATGACAGCACTGTAATTTGAAAAGACTTTGCCTAGTCCTTTGAAAAGTTACCTGCTCTGAACATTGTCCCTGTCTGTCCCCCATCCTCAGCAGTGGCTGTGATAACCCCAGAGCGGAGTCCCCGGCCCACCTCAGCCCCGGCCATCACTCAGAGCCACTCTGCAGAGCCAGCCCCAGCTAAGTCCATCGTGAAGGACGTGGCCACATCTAAAGTAGGGAAGGAAACAGCAAAATCTGATGTGAGACGTGAAGAATTTCCACCGGAGAAACCCAGGGAGCCAGTGGATGACTCAAGGGTAGGTCAGAGCGGAGTCTCTTGGGAAGAGCCGGGCTGGAACATTGCTCAAGAAGTCACCCCAAAGCAGCAGCTCTGTCCTGGGAGATGGAGGTGTTTATCTCTCTCCAAAGTGTCAGGTGATAGCAGGCACAAGGGTCTGGGTGCCGGGGAAACCCTGCCATGATACTCCAGGTGGAAGAAGGAGCTCCAGGGCAGCTGGGTTTTGGTGGTTGTGGTCAGAGCAAGGGCAGCCTGCTGATAGATGGGTAAAAACACTGGCAAGAGCTGCATGGGGTCATGGAACTAGAGTTCAGAGCTCACCCCTGGCCGGGCTGTGCCCCCTGATTCCTGATAAGACAGCAGGAGGGAAGTCCAGTGAAATCAGTGATGTTTTTCATCTTGATAGGCTTTTGCTAGGAGAGCCGGTAAAACAGTGCTGCAAACTGGTCTAAAACTTTAGTTGAAAATGGCACCGGTGAGACCTCTGGGAGTTAATTGTTTAAATTCAGTACTTTTAACCATTATTTGATCTTTCTACAAATGTCTGAGTTCTTTGCTGGAGTTGATATATGTGTGCTGTTCTAATAAGTCAAAATAATGTGCAAAATTATTGTTGATATTACAGTGTCTTTACTATTCAGCACATCTTAGCTGACTTACTGAAACCTTGCTGTGGTGCAGCAGAAGTGTTTGCCTTGAGACACAATTTTCACATTACTCCAAAATTTAGCTGTTCTCAGCATTGCTGGAGCCACATAATTCTAAACTATCACACAGTGGGTTTTGTGTGAACATCTCCAGGGAAGATTCCTATTCATTAAGGCTTGGGAGAGGGAGGTGAAGAAAGGGCAGTTGCTTAAAAAAATTCCATGGCCTGCATGAACAGTCATTTTTAAATGAAACTGCTGAAGGGAACTTCAGGCTGGCACTGTGGGGCGGGAATCAGAGCACAGAGATCCTATTCTGCTGTTCCTGCCCAGCTGTTCCCCCTCCCTCATGTTACACTGAGAATGAGGAAATTTTACTTAGCCCATCTTACTCATTACAGTTTTTTTCCCAAATGCTTAAACATTGGATTTTTTCCCCCATTTAAATACAGATGTGGGAGGAAAATGTGGATTTGAACATGCCAAATTTGCTGTTTATCAAATGGAGCCGCATCACTTCTTTTAACACCCACTGATGCTTTTGCTTTTAGAGTACTCGGCAATCCAGTTTCCCTAAAATACTTCCCTTGGAGTGTTAAGACAATCTTGGCTCTCTACTTATGGACAGGAAAGGACCTAATTTGTGATGTTAGGCGTGGTTTTGTAGCTATGCCTCTTCTCACTTCCTCTGCCAGTATAATATGTGTGATATAACCAATAATTTCTGGTTTTGGGAAAGTCTGTGTTAATTGGAGCATGTTGCTTGGTTTGGATTTTCACTGGGAGATCCAGCTGCAAATACCGTTTGAAAACATTACCTGACCAAGCTAATGCAAATGGGAAGCCCTTCTTCGGAAGCACTGGAGAGCACTGGTTTCAAATAGAAATAATTCTCAGGCTGGAGGAATTATTTAACATGCTGTTGACTAACAGAGTGCTGGGGAGCTGCTGTGTCATTAACCCCTGCCCAGGGCTGCATGTTGGTTTTTGCATGTTCCCCCAGCACTTCAAAACCAACTTTATGCAGCTGTGTTTGGAAACTAAATGGTTTCTTGAAACAAATCTACTAACAAGAAATGTTTTTACCAATTTATTTCTTAAATGTAGGTGAGAAAAACACACATTGAGGTCAAAGTCCCCACCACGAGTGGTGTCCAACCCCAGGTTTGTGCTAATAATTCAGTTTAGGTTGCTCAAATTTTTTTTTTCCAAGATTCCACATAGTTAAAATGACTTTTTTTTTTTTTTTGATCACTGCCCAACAGCAGCAGCCTGCAGAAAAAGAGGAAGAGCTGATAAGAATGAGGAAGGTTAGACATTTTACCCTTTCACTGGCCAAATTTGCCATATAATTCATGCATCTGTAACCTGTTTAAAAAGACAGTGCTCCAATTTCTTCGTGGGCTTTGGGTTGGGGGTTGGTTCTCTTTAAACTGTCAAACACTTGATTTGGAAATTAATAGCTTTTTGTCCCATAGACAACCTGATTGCTGAAATTATGCATGTTGAATATTTAAAAGAAACACATTGGGTTTGATTTATGAAATTTCTTCTCTGTAACAAATTTAGTTAGAAATTAAATGTTGCCTGCATTGCAGGAAGTGCAAAACAAAAATCAGGAGACAGCTTTCTTGGTATTGATTAAGTAATAGGGAAACATCCAAGATGGGAAAGTGGTTAAGGTGCAGTTTCTGTGCATGTTGGGACCTCGTAGAAGTCCCCCCAGGCAGTGCAGCCTCAAACTCAGGGGAGGGCCGGCATCTCTCAGGAATGTGGTGTGCTGACTGTTCCAGGCTTCCACAGAAAACCAGGAATTGTCTCTTTGTGGCCAGAGCCTAGGCCCCCTGGGAGCTGTCTCTTTAAAGGACTCATTGCATCTCCCATTCTCCATGAGCCAGACTGCCATTCCCAGTGGGAATTCCCACCCCATGCTGCTACAGCGCTGCACTCCTAACTTTGAGTTAACTTTTTAATTTGCCGATTTATCAAGCCAGCAAGACCAACATTTTAATTTTTTATGCCTTTTTTTGTTTTGTTTTGTTTCCCCCTTTTCTTTCATTTTCACAGAAGAGATCAAAGAGGCTAGATGGTGAAAACATTTATATCAGGCATAGCAATTTAATGTTGGAGGTTTGTATGAACTTGAAGCTTTCTTTGAGTTGCGTTTGCTGAACCTTCTGTGCTGAACTTCTTCCTCTTCTGCTGCTGGCTTTGTTTTTGCATGCTCTTGCATGAAAGACCTTTTGATTTGATTTGATTTTTTTTAGTTATGCTTCTGCATGGTGACAGTAAACATGATGATGTGCAGGCTTTCTTCCTTCTTCTTCTTCTGACTTTCATTCTCTCGTACTTCCCCAAAATACATGATTGGCAGTGCTCAGATCTGCTCTGGGACCCACTGGCTGCTCAGGGGGTCATGGATTGTAGTGTGGGGGCTCATTGACCAGTTTTTCAGTGCTTGAAACAAATTATTTTCCTGGGGGAAAAGCCAGTCTGTGAAAATACATAATGGAGGATAAGCTGCTGATGAATTGGGGCAGATAGCCTAGAGCAGCTGTGGCTGCCCCATCCCTGGAAGTGTCCCAAGGCCAAGTTGGACAGGGTTCAGAGCAACCTGGGATAGTGGAAGGTGTCCCTGCCCAGAGCAGGAGGAGAATGGGATGGGCTTTAAATTCCCTTCTGACCCAGACCGTTCCAGGATTCTGTGAAATTGTCACGTCTGTGGTGTCCAGGCCACCACAATGTCCATGTTGCTTCAGGCAGGAGGGATCCTTTTGGATGCTGCAGTGGTGTTTGCAGCTTTTCCACCCTACTCCCAGCCCTTCCTGGCCTTGCAGCACCTCACCACCCCTGGGGCCCATCCTGCCTCAGGGCCAGGTCCCTCGGGATCTGATAGGGAGGCTCAGTGGTCACAGGTCGCTCATCCTTCCACATTACAGCTCTTCCCTTTGGATTTGGGAGTCCTTTCCACTTGGTTTAACCCAAGCTCAGTCTCAGAACAGACCGTGCCAATCATATATTTTATTTTCTTTAATACACTCTATTATGGGAGATGTTTTGCAGCTTCTGATGCTCTGGTCCTGTGTTACGTGTTTCTACTCAAACTTGTAGCACCAGCAGCTCGTATGGTTTCCCTGGTGGTAGCTCTTGAAAGTGGCGTGTACTAACTGCCTTCTCCTCATCAGAGTGTTCAGTTTTGCAGCTTCTGTGTGGGTTTCTTTGTTTTTTTGGTTTTTTGGACTGCTACAACGTAGAGCTTTGAGTCACAAGTGAAGGGTCTGCACATGATAGGCAGAGTTCAGCTGCTGCTGGAGCTCTCTGAAGACTGTGCCTGTTGCTTTTTCACCCAACTCAAACGGCTCCAATTCTCCAGCCCCAAACAGAGCTCTGTCATTGCTTCTAACGTCATTTTTCCCCATCCGTGCAATACTTGCCTCCAAGCCCTTTCCCTCCCCACTCCCCTTCCCACAGTTCTGTTGCAGTGCTCCAGCCCTCCCCTACAACAGGGCTGACCTTGCAGCTCACCCCCTTTATTCCCTTTATTTTTTTAATCCATGCACTTGGCAGATCAGATATTTTCCTGGCAGACCTCACCCTCCTGAAGCTGCCCGTTGATTTTACTGAAAGCCTTTTAACACTCCACACGCACCGGGTTCCTGCAGAAAGGGCAAAACAGGAGGAAAAGGGGGATGCTGAGGAGGCTGGTTCCTCGAGGTCCTTCCCAGACCGGGCTCCACGTAGCTCCTTGTGGCTTTGGCTCCTCTTCCAGCCCTCCCAGGCCCTGCTCTTGCACAGTGCTGGAAAGCCAAGGTGGTCCTTCTGTCTTCTCTGAGCCAGGATCAGCTGTAGGGTTCTTGGGCCAGGCAGGGATTTACCCCAGGGTCTACAGCAGACTCACGTCTGCTTTTTTTTCCTAACAGGCACTTGGCTTATACTTTCATCTAGGATAGAAGCCAAACTTTATTATTTTCCCCCAAGAATTTTGCCAAAAAGAGTGAATATTGTTAAAGAGGCATTTTCAGTTTAGCCTGTGGAGGGAGGGTGGTGTGTCCTGGATGAGCTGCAGGAATGGGCATTTTTGGGAGGGCCCTCCTTTAGAGATGCATTTGCTGTCCCATCTTCAAAAATCAATGGGCTGAGTAACAACTATAAGCACAAAAATAGTGAAGTTTCCTGGTTATGCTTTTCCTGACCTTGATTTCCCCCTTTCTTGTTGCTTTTTGGTCCTGACCTGAAAGGTTGTTGTTTGGCTTCTGCAAAAGCATTCTTTTCTACAGCCTCTGGTTTGCTTGCAACGAAGAACTATTTTTAACAAGTTGACTTACCTTGAAGTCTGTGTGTTTATGCTGTAAACTGGCATCACAGAGTAAAAATCTGACTTTTTAGCAGGAGTTTTTTGATTGATCCAGCATAAAATAAATTTTCAGTTTGATTTTTTTTTCCAAAGAAGGTCATCTCATCTTTGTTTTTGAAGTCTAAAACCTCCTATGATAGCTCCTGGAGGCAGGAGATGAAGGGGAGGGGAAAAAATGGTAATGGTGTTATTCTGCAAGCAAAGATCATTTCTGCTAGGATAAAAGAGAAACAGGTATGAAGAGAATAAATAAAATTGGGAAAACATTTTCTTTATCATCAATTGTATTCATACCTGGAAATACTCAGGCTAGCAGACAGAAAAGAAAATAAACCCACAAAATTGAAAGATATTAAATTAAATAACCCAAAGAAACATAGTCTGGCAACTTTAAAAAATCCTGTTTGGGGAAAATCCATGATATTCCAGCTCGGCTGTCACCTGGTTTGGCGTAGCTTGAGATGAACCGATGGCATGTCCTGCTGCTGGAGGAGACCCTGTGCTTGGGATTGCAGTTTATCCCAATTAATCAGAGAGGAGGAGAGAGGATGTGTGTTTGCAGTGTGAGCACAGTTTGGGAGGTTGTCAGCAGCTCTGCTGAGTGCAGCTTTGCTACGCACAGTTTAGGCAGTCCCAAGTCTCTCCATGTTCCTTCACTTATCCTGTCCTTTTGCTGATAGGATCTAGATAAGACCCAGGAAGAAATAAAGAAGCACCATGCCAACATCAGTGAGTTGAAGAAGAACTTTATGGAGTCCGTCCCAGAGCCTCGGCCGAGTGAGTGGGACAAACGTTTGTCCACTCACTCCCCTTTCCGAAGCCTCAACGTCAACGGGCAGATTCCCACGGGAGTGGACGGAGTGAGTACCTCAGCATGGGGTGTTCCAAGGGGCAGCGCTGCACTGGGGGATTCAACTCCCCTTAGCTTTTGCTTATTTTCAATTTTAATAGATAGTATTGACTTGTAATGTGTCAAATGTTCTATGAGAGAATCGAAGCTTTAGTCATAGTATCATGAAAATGGGATATTTTTTGGTAGAGAAGGATGCAAGAATTCTTTAGCTGGTGTTGATGCTGCTTTTCCTAGTGTTGCTGTCAGTCTGATGCTAGAGAGCACTTCCCATGGCTGGTTTGGGGACTGGCTCATTCCTGATCTCCCCAAAATGTGGAAAAAACCCTGACAAACCCAAAATCCAAAGACCTAAATCATTACTTCAGAGATAACATTGCAGATAACCCAGTGGAGAAGCACTGCGATGGGATAAATTTTCCAAAATAATTTCATTCTCCAGTGAATCTGGTATGTCATTGGGTTTAGACTTGCATTAGGAACTCCAGGTGCTGATCTGCTGTGGAGGCTTTGAGAAGACCCCTTGGGTGGCCACAGCAGGACTGTTCAAACACGATGGGGATCCCCCTCCTTCTAGGAACTGTGCGTTAGTAACCACATGCACTCACAGTTTCTCTGCTAATTTCTGTAACAAGGTAATTTTTCAAGGAGAAACCAGTCACCAACTTATTTCTTCTTGGCTAACAGACACCTCTGTGTCATACTGGTAGTATGGTTCAGATACTAGTTCAGATTTGGAGCCTGTGAGTAAAACTCACAGGTAGGTAGTGCCTGTGGTAATCAATCTTTTAAGCAGGAAATGCAATTTTTTTATTGCAACAGAAAAATTGCATCCTGACTGCGAGTAGTGGCAATCGAAGACTCTCCTTGTTGAAAGCCCAGTTTTTCCCCTTCCTTCCCACAGCCCTGCAGATGAACTAGTATTTAATGTTTACACACGGCAGATACTTATTAATCAGGAAATAATCTTGCAATGGATGGAGGGTTATTGTAACATGTAGGAGGAGTTTAACACCAAGTTTACTACAGGATCCTCAAAGCTTGGAGTAAAGCCAGGACAGCTAAAGGGCTTTATTTGCCCGCTAGAAAAATGAGATGCCCAAAATGTTACGGAATCTCAGAATGGTTTAGATTGGAAGAGAACTTAAAGCCTATCCGGTGCCACCCCTGCCATGGGCTAGGGCACCTTCCACTGTCCCAGGTTCCTCCAAGCCCCATCCTGTCTGGCTTTGGACACTTCCAGGGATCCAGGGGCAGCCACAGCTTCTCTGGGCAGCCTGTCATTGGGATTACCCTGTTTAACACTTGGATGGACTTTGCCCTCTGTGGCTGAGCCCCAGGAATGTGGGCAGCAGAGCTCTGCTCACAGTGTCCAGTGGGTTTTGGAGTGTGGGTGGGACAGAGCAGAGCCTCTCAAGCTCCACAACTGCAGTTTGAGAATGTTATCCTTGGTTTTTATGAAGAATTTCTTGCAAGGTGACCACACTGAGGCCTTGGAGGGCTGCTGTTTACCCTAACTGGGTGGTGTGGGCTTGTCCCACCTAAGGCTGCAGTGGGTCAGCAGCACTGCAGAATTGTTTTCAGCCCTAGATTTGCATTTCTGGAAGTTCCTTCTTAATCTAGTCCTCTTTGAAGTGATCTCACTCTGAGGTGGCCATGTCCTGCTATGAGCTTCTAGAAATGCATCTTGCCCAGGCACTGACTGGGGAGAAAGTTCTCCCTCACCTGCATGTGTTGAAAGATCATGAGTCAGATGGTAATTAAGGATGGTAAATCATGGTGCAAAGCCATTGCTCCTGTTCATGATGGTACCTTCAGCCTGCCTTAGTGGCCAAAGGGTTTTTTGCCAGGAGCCACTTTTCTGCTATTCCTGTATGTTTTATTACGAGACAACTGAACCTTAACGTGCTTTGTGTGTCCAGGTCAAGAAAGTCACTGTCCCATCTTCTGAGAGACAGGTTGGTGGGCTTGAGGTAAAGCTGCTGCTCTGATCTGTGCTTCTGAACCAGACTTGCTATTGCAATGGCACTGAGCAAAAACTCAACAGCAGCTGCTGGATAGCATTTTTCTTTTGGCTACATGAAGTAGTCTCATAACTCAAACCCAAAGGATTTGGGCACTGCTGCAGCTTTTGCAGCTTTCAATTTTTGCTTATTTTGGTGCATGGCTGATTTGAAAAAGCTGCATGACCGATATAACCGTGTATTTGGAGACAAAAGTAATTCCGAAAATTTAACTGTTCCCTGTTCTTTTTATGTTGTCTTTCTTTCCGTTTTCTTTTGTTGTTGTTTTAACGATCATGTTACTCTTGCATTTTATATTTTCTTTTGCTGCCCAGTCTCCCAGCTACTTTCTCCCAAATTCTCACCACTTAGGGGTGTGCAAAGAACCAGTCCCAAAATACCGCACTGACCAGCGGAGGTTGGCTCAGCTGAGGGAGCTTAGAGCCAAGTTTTTCCTCTCCTAAGTACACTTGGGTTTGACCATGGCTGGCAAGTTAAAGGGATGCAGAGTTACTCAACAGCAACATTCCCACAATCTTTCCTTTCTTCAGCAGAAGTGCTGAAGCCCATGCATAGTCCTGTGTGCTGATTTACTCATTCTGGGTTTTTATCATTCTTTAGACTCCAGAAACAAAAATGCTAAAACACGGAGCAAAATTCCAGGAGTTTGCACTGCTCCTACTGCCACCCTGCTCGTTCCATGCATGGGATTTCTAAGATTTACAGTTTTTCACTTGTTCGGTAGAATTTTCAAACCAATCAAAATTTTGATACTCTGGTCAGAACTTTGGAAAAGCATTTTGTATCTGCTCTGCAGTCTGGCTGCTCCGTGGGATTTTCAAACGCTGGGTTTTAAGGGCATTGTAGATTAGGAAGCTGTCAGAGACCACATTTTGTACTGCACCATTTCTGTTTCAAATGCCTTAAACTTTTTTGTCACCATTCCAATTCCAAAACTCTCTGGAAGATTTTGAGCAACCATTTTCTGGGAGGGCAGGCACCAAACACCCGTGATCCTGATGCAGATGTTGATGAGCTCTGCAGAGAGAACATGGTTCTGTAACTCCAGGGCTGGTGGAGCCACCAGCAGCTCTGCTCCCCAGGGCAGTTTCTTTTATGTTGAGGAGAGCTGCCCTAATGCTTTGCACATCTCCAAGTGTCATTTTGGGCACTTTCCATCTGTCATTTTTGTTCATCTCTCTCTGTCTTTCTTGATCTTCTACCACGAAAACAGACACAGGAACGGCCTCTGTTAGTACAGGATGAAGACAAACTAAAAAAGCAGGAGATACCTACTGAGACAGCCTTTCCCCGGCCAGCAAGTGAAGCAACTCTTCCAAAGGTTTCTATTGCAATCCCTGAAGAGCAGAAATCACTCAAAAAGTGTCAGCTGTACTCTAGCATTTTTCCTTCTCCACGTATTCCCTTTATGATGTCCTTTCTCCTGGTCATAGCACTGGCTGTTTGGTGGCTGCTCTTTCTCTGAGTGGCAGCAGAGTCATGTTGAAACCTCAAGACCAAAGCTCCTGAATTTCTTGGCTGTGGTCTCTGCTGCATCTTCCTTGTCCTGGTCTTTGATCTCTGTAGTTCGCTGTCCCAGGGAGGGACACCTTGTGACTGTCATGTTAATCCTGCTCTATGTCCTTGTGTGGCTGTGATGGGACCTAGCAGGAGTGGTCATGGATTGCCAGGTCCATTCCGAAGTTTCCTATGGTGCAAAAGCAAATTCTTTGAACTGTGTTCCCAACTGCTGTGGGAGGGCAGTGGGGGGAGGAAATCATGGGAGGAGAGTCTGGTTCCCCAAAGCCCCTGAAAACTTCCCATAGGAATTGCTGGAGAATTGCTTTTAAGCTTATTGTTTTAAACGTAAGATACTCACAATGTGAAGAACATTTTACACTGATTTAAAAGGAGCGCTACAGGAATCTGCTGAATCACAGAATCCTGGAATGGTTTGGGGTTGGAAGGGCTCATAAAGATCGTTCCACCCCCTGCTATGGAAAGGGAACCTTCCCCTGGACCAGGTTGTTCCAAGTCCCATGCAACCTGCCCATGAACAGTTCCAGGCATGGGGAGTCCACAGCCTCTGTGGGCAACAAGAGGTTGACTCTCTTGGAAGAACACTGGAATCTAATCTATAACCACTCAGTTTCTAGGAAACTCAGATTGGCATTTAAATAAAAAGTGCTGATTCTCTCTGCTGCTCCTGTTAATAACTTAGGGACAGTGTCAGTTTTTCATTTCCCAGTGGGAGAAGCCTTTAACAAAGTATGCCAGCCTCCCTCTCCACCCCTATTCTCACATCCAAGAAAATATGCAGTGTGGTAGGAGAAACCCCATTGCGAGGAGTTATTTATTGTAAAATAAATTAATAATTTTTTTGGAATCTGATGGTCTTGGTGCACTTGGGATGTGTTTTATTTAATTTGTGTGGAACTAACTGATGCATGTTTGCTCAGGTCACAGGGATTGAGTTACCTGCTGTTTGAGCATTCCCTCTGTTGGCCTGTTGGCTTGGCCACATCAGGACACACTTCTAATGTTAAAGCCCTTGATTGTTTTTGACTTCTTTAATCAAACTGTTGCATGCTGGTCACTGTTTATTGCCCGCAGTGTAAGTGTCTGGATGATGCTCCCATTTATCCAAGTTACCCTTGCTGGTCTGTTCAGGCTTCAGGCCAGCTGGACTGAGCAGAGCTCATTTGTGAGCCGGAGGGAAGGTGGGACTTTGTGTCTAAGGGGTTTCTTTACTGTAAATAGTAATGATGGGGCTGAGCTGAGCCCCCCATTTCTTCTTTCAGCACTAATCTGTGTTATTCTGTGTCCACTGGAGGACTGGGCTGGACACAGTCGCTCTGAGAACATCCCCCAGTGTCACTGGTGGTGGCAGCTGCTCCAGCAGCATGGAAGAGAAAGGAGCAGGCTTTTATTACATGGACTAAAATGTGTGAATATATATAAATACCTGTATTTATATCCCTTTCTAGATCTGTATCTATGTGAACAGTGTTATTTAGGAAGCTAACAGATGAGATTGAAGGAATAAGGCAAACCTGGCATGGGCTGTCTGGTCTGAGGGTCCATGGGGTATCATGGACCACTCGAGCCACCTCCTGCTCTCAATATACAGGTTCAGTTTCTAAACACTGTCTCAGAAACTTAGGTTGCTAGTGAAAGCCTTTATTTTAATCCCACAGGAATCTTTCCAATTCCTCTTGTAACCTGCTCCGATTAGTTCACCAGTTTGTGCCTTTAGGACTTTGTTTTCTGAGGATGCTGATTTTTCATTGGAAAATATTCTTCCCTTTTTAATACACTGCCTTGAATATACAGTCTTCCTCCTTTGGCACTAGGAAGTGTAGAAGTGTGAGGGTTGTTGTCCAGGTGTAGTCTGGTGTGAAGGACTGTCAGCAGGCTGTGTCTGTGAATCCTTGGAGCATCCCTTGGAATGCACTTGACTCCAGCAGATTTGGTGTGGAATTTAGGAAGACAGAGGTAGGTCCTAGAGAGGAGATGTGGGGGAGGATGCTGGCATGCCATGTGCTGTGTCTAAAATGCAGGATGGAAGAAGTCAGGGGATACTTGTGGCTGGCATTCCCTGTCTGCATCTCCTTCCCAAAGTGGTAATAGCTATGATGAAGAACAGGGATTGTTTGTTCTCCCTAACCTGGCATGGGGAGGGAAGAAACAGGAGTTGTTTGGATCTCTCTGTTTTCTGCCTGTATTTACTGGAGGTTGAACATACAGGTGCTTCCTTCCCAAAGCCACTGCTCGGGATTGCTGCTTGGGATGCTGCGGTGAGCACTGCTGAGTTTACTGCATTTCTGATCCAGTGACAAGAACTTAGAAGCCACGGTGGTGGCTTTGGCCACAAGGATCTTTCTGCATCTCTGTCATCCATTTCCAAAGGACCTGAAGTCTAAAAGTTTTTGCCCAGAGCAACCTTAGACTGGAGTGCTCAAGGTGTCTCATCCCAGCAGGATAAGAGATGGGCTCTGTCACCTCTACTAAATTCTGTAACTCTTTAATTCAAATGGTCTCTTTCACTCTTTTTTAATTTTGAGATAAGGCTGATTGTCATCAACAAAAAACTTGGAAGCTTTACACTCTGAGAACACTCAGGAATGTTTTTGGGATTTATATACCAATTATCACTGCAGAGTATAAAGAAGTTGAGCAAATGCTTTCTATTTCTCTGGCAGTTTAGAGGCCAGTTATCCATATTCATCCGGGTAGATATGGTCCCTCCTGAGGAAACCTGTAACTTACCAGGAACAGAAGCCTCATTGGTCCAATGCCCCAGGGATTTGCCCGCTGGGCTACAGCCCCCTTTCCCAGTCACTCCTCTGCTTTTTTCCCTGTTTGCTTGTGATAACAAAGGGAGCGACAGTCCATGGCAGTCCACATAAGGTCTCATTCCTGCCCATTCTATATCTATATCTATATCTATTCTATATCTATATCTATATGTTTTAGCACATTCCTTATCTTTTACACCTTGGTGCTGTGGTTTCCCCCTTTTCCCAAGATATCAGCACAGGATGCAGCACCCAGAGGAGGATTTTGTGAGTCCTGCTGTCATCCCTGTGCACATGGAGAGCTGATTTGCTCTAGTGCTGTTTAAGGGTTGAGATCTCAGGGGATCTATAAAGGAACCAATACCTGTACTTTGCTCCTCAGGAACAAACTTGTGGAAAACACAAGCAGCTCCTGGCTGCCTGCCCTGACACCAGCACCCATTGACACAGGGATTCACACACCCTCCTCAGCCTGGCTGGTGCAGTGCCAGGCTGTTAGTGATGGAGAGCTGAGTTATCTCTCCTGCAGGGAAGCTGGAAATGTCTGCAGCTGACGTGATGTAACCTCATCCAGGTTGGCATGAGAAATCCTGGTTTTTCAATGTGACCTGCTGCAGAAAATGGCATGCTGGTGACGTAGGTGGGATAAGTCTGCCAGCAGTTTTTCCCAGTGTTTTGTGGTGTGGTCACTCAGCTCTTTGATGCTCATGTATGTAGGATCCCATTGGGAGCTGTTGAGAGTTCAGTGCTTTCCATCACGATATTGACGGTTGTCTCCACACTCACTTCCTGAATCTCCTTACCCAGATTCCAGCTCTTCTGAACACCACCTAAAACACAAAGAAGTTTCTTGCGCTTTCTTGGTTTAGGAAAAGGTGGACACAAGTTTTTTGAAGCAGCAGATGTGCCAGAGCCAATAGCTTGGAACTTGGATTCAGCTCCGAGGCTGTGCTGGGTGTGGGGCTCTGTGTGTGATGATACTTGAGGTCTTCATTTCTGTAAAACAGCATCCCTTTTTCTTTTTTGACTGCTAAAAGGAAGCAGATAAATGAGAGTGTTGGCTGCATCTCCTCCCACATCCTGCTTCACTTGGGGAGTAATAGAAGGTGAGCTGAGGACTCTCCATGGGCAGCTCAGTCAGGGCAGCGTTCGGTCAAGACTGGCTCCCCTCTCAAGTGGTTTGTCCAGTAGCTAGTGGTGGCCCTAAGGAGTAGGTATTCCATATCTCCCTTGTATCCTGAAATAATCAGGAGAGGTGGATTTCCTCAGCACTAAGGGAAGTAGTTTGTGTTTGGAGGAATGAGGCTTTGCTGTACCACTGGCTCTTGGAAAGGTTATCATAGAATCATGAAATACAGTGAGTTGGAAGGGACCCACAAGGATCATCAAGTCCAGATCCTAGTGGTTACAGGCAAAGTCTTTCACTTCACATCAGTGTCAGTAATTTGTCACTCTCAGAATTGTTCCACTGGTATATTGGGTTTTCTTTTTTCCTTGTCATGAGTTAATGGTGCGTGTTCTGACCTACAGGATGAGGGAGGAAACTTTCTGCATAAATTCATCCCAAAAAAGGGTTATGAATTAATGCAGAAACTCCTTGGTCTATACTTGTTAGTGGGTGACACTGGAGAACCTGACAGAGGCGGTTCCTCTTGTGTCTCTGCATCTGTTGTGAGGCTGGAGGGAAGGACTGGCCTTGGTTTGGGGCTCTTTGGGATCTTTTAGCAATGGTAGACAGTCCTGTTTGGATCAGTCTGTGGGGACTAAAACACTTTCTTTTTTTACCTAAAATGCTCTCTTTTGGAACACTTTTTTGGTTTTGTATTTTTCTCAGATTTTTCTTTGTAAATATGTAAATATTATCCATTAATAAATGTTATTGCAAATCAGATCTTTCTTTCCACTGCTTATTAACCAAAAAAGCAATATATGACCTGTGTTAATGACTTCCTTGGACTAACACTCAGTATTCCTTTCTCAAAGCAGGAGCCATCAGACCCCGAGTCACTGCTGGTGGCAGTCAGAGTGCAGGGTCTGCTGGACACTCTTGGGTGTGGGTTGGGTACTCCTGGGGAGAGGGAGTACACAAGGCTGCAGCTTTAAGCTATCAAATTGACCAGAATCATTCAATTGAGGATTGAACCCAGCTTGGTTTAAGACAGGCTTTGTTTGCAGGAGTCCTCTACCAAATACTTAATGTCACTCTTAACACCTTCTCCCTCTTTCCTTTGGAGACTATGTGGTAGGAAAAATCAATTGCAAAAAGTTTTCTGAGAGTAAAAGTGAGGCATATCCTGCACAGCTCAGCTGCAAGAGCCTCTGTCCCACCTGGTGTGTTAGTCTGGGGACAAAAAGGCTCCTTTTGGGTTTTTTAAGTGAAGAAACCACATTAGTGGTTCCTAATGAACCACCGTTCCTCACCTCAGCTCAGTGATACAACACAAGCTTCTGATGGGTTTTTTTCTGATTGAAACTCAGGCTGTGTTTTGAGGCTGTGTCAAGAATCAGTTTTAAGTCCCAAGTTTTGTGAGATTACAGGAAGGCAGATCTGGCTGCTCGTAATGCTGGTTCCCAAGATGAGCCTGGCACCAAGGCAGAGCTGTAACTTCATTTATGTAATGAAGGAAGTGGAATGAGCAGCACAAAATTGATGGCACTTATAAAGCCTGATTTTATCCTCTCTTTTCACCTGCTGCTGCTGCACTAAGACAGCTCTTGCAATGCCACTACTTTGTTCTCTGCAGAGGGGTTTTGGAATAAAAAGCCCTTCACACATGAGTACCTGTCCTACGAAAGGGATGGGGAGGAGACCGGTGGGGGTGGGCAGAGAAATCATGTTGCCCAACAGTCTTATTTTGATAATTCAAGTCTTGATGTTGAAGTCGTTTCACGTTGCCAAGTCATCGATGAAGTGATTGGAGGTGGTTGCTATGTCTTGTGTAATAAGTTGGATTTTTGTTTATGACAGAATGTAGTCTTTTGAAGGTTTGGGTGATATGTGTATTTTTCAGCATTACTTTTAATTTTGGTCAAAATCACTTTTATCCGTCTGTTGTCTGAGTAGGCTGGTCAGGATGTTGTAATCAGATCAACGGCAGTGAAAAAAAATCCATTGAAAACCACAAATCCATAGGTAATGTCCATCCTTTTCAATGCCAGGGTGTTTTGAACAGCTTCTAAACATTTTTAATTTTTACCTTAAGGCAAAGCAGTTGTGTAAGGCAGTGGAAGGTACTGTGAAATAAGGATCTCTTGTTTTCTGCTTTATAATACTTTTTACCCAAGTGCTTTGCCAGCTGTGAGATTGAGCATCAGTTGATCTGGGAGCGCTCTCTGGTGAGTGTGGTATGCTGCAAAGCAACATCATCTCTTTGTGCATCCCTAGACAGTCACTCTGAGCCTGTGAGCTTCTGTGGATCCTTGTTTGGGGATAACCTAATAACAGCGTCAACAATTCCATTGCAATGCTAGAAAGGAACAGGACTGGAACAGTATTAACCAGCTGTGATTCTTAGCATTTCATGTGGTGGTTGTAGGGAGTTACTGTGCACTATAATGTCACTGGTTTAGCAATTTTTATTAAATAGTTTTCTTCAGGATAGTAGTCTGATTTGAGGGGGGGAATAATGGAATATTCAATAGAGAGAGGCAGCAACATGAAAAAAAAAATCTACTCTGACAGCACAGGGCAGCTAGGTCATACGAATAGATTCTGATCCAAAACAACAGCGTCTTGAAAAAATGCAGGCAAACCAATTTATACAAAACGACTTTTTGAGAAAAATAAATCCTTTGGCCACTGGTATCAAACATGAAATTGAGCCTGTTATTAATTTATCCCCAGTTTGACTTTGTGTCACTTCATTGCAATGCTGCAGCTGTATCTTCAGGGGCACAAAGATTTGTATTTCAAGGGTGGTGCTTTAGTTGCATTCATGTCTGGGTCAGTTTGTTTCTTCTGGAGCATTGCATCCTGTCCTGTATTTAATTTACTCTGTGTTTGGCTGCTTCGTGCTTGATTTAGGCCTCACTGCTTTGGGGCTATGTCCCTGGAAATGAGTAGTTGGCAGTCCAGGCACCTCTCAGGTTTCCTGGGTCTCAAGGTGAGCTTGGAACTCTGCAAATCTGAGCCCTAAACATAGGGATGCTTTGGCATTTGCAATTTAAAACAAATCTTGATAAGATCAGAATTTGTAACAGACACAAATTCCTATGGGGGAGTGGAATAGGAAGGCAAGGCAAAAAGTTCTTCTGATCAGTTGATCTTATCAGGATTTCATTCTGTCTTTCAAGCTTGCATGTTTGCTGCTGCACTTGGCTCTAGTGGTGACCAGAATACACATGCCACAGGCTTCGTTCCAGCTCTCCCTTTATGCGTCATATGAGATGCTTCCAAAATGCTAATTATTTGATCTGTTTGTAAAAAGGAACTGGGAGATTGTTTTGACTGTATACATTTTTTGCCTCTGAAATAGATCAGTGTTTCTATTTGTTCTTCTTTGTTTATCTGTGATTCTTCTCTTGGCTGAGTAGTGCCCCAGCTCTTACATAAGGAAATCTCTCTCCTAAGGCACGTACCAATAAACCACAGAAGATGAGCTGTCTTCTCAAGGTCCTATGAATAATTTGCAAGGTTTAGCATTTATAATTAAGGGAAGGTCGGGATATTGGCAGTATATAAATTCAAGTTTTAAACCAACAAGAAAGACTTGGCTATACTCAGCTGATAACCCCATTCAGATTGTTTTGTGGAATATTGCAATGTAGAGTCATGTTTTAGGAAGTGAAGGTGGGATCTGGATATGATATCATAGAATATCCTGACTGGGAAAAGACCCACAGGGATCATCCAGTCCAGCTCCTGGTCCTGCCCAGACCCCCAACAGCCCCACCCTGGCATCCCTGCAGCGCTGCCCAAAGGCTCCTGGAGCTCTGGCAGCCTCGGGGCCGTGCCCATTCCCTGGGGAGCCTGGGCAGTGCCAGCACCCTCTGGGGGAAGAACCTTTCCCTGCTCTCCAGCCTGAGCCTGGCCTGGCCCAGCTCCAGCTGTGCCCTGGCTGCTGTCCCTGTCCCAGAGCAGAGATCGGAGCTGCCCCTCGGGATGAAGCTGCAAACTGCCTTGAGGTCTCCCCTGAAATATTTCTTTGGAGAAACATGTGGAAATGGGTTTGGATCAGAAATAACCTTTCCCTGTGAGCACAGTCTGACCTGCCCTTCTCAGTGCTGCTTGCTCTCTCTCCATTCCTATGAAATGCATTTTGCTAAGCAATATCCCAACAACTTAAGAAAAGCACAAGAGGCTAGAAAATCTAATAAATAGAAACCTTACAGCTAACCTATCTGCAACATAAAGAAGCAGAGAACTGGAAAATACCATGAGAAATGGGGGAAGAGTAATTTCTTGAAATTATACTAAAAAAAATAATCTGTTTGTTCCTGCATGAAGCAGCTCTTGCTCTTAGCCTACCATTGAGCTGTGCTGTGAGAGGAGGTCAGTCAAACTGAAACCTCTGGGATATAAAAAATGAATCATACCAAATAACCCACAGGTTTGAGGCCTCACATTTTAAACACAAATTATAGTTTTTTGGTTGCCCAGGGAATCTTCTTAGAAAGTGAGGCAACAGTTTCAAGGAGTTAAAAGCAGAATCAGGGGATGGTTTTGGAGTAGTGGGTGGGTTTTGTTGCCCATGCAAGTTTTGGATGTGTGCAAGTCCCCCCTTGATACACTGAAATTATTCCAAATTGAGCAAAAAGCACATAGTGGTGGCTCTTCCTCTGGGTGCAGAGAGTTGTTTTCATATAAATTCCTTAAAATTTAGGAGAGTGAGTGATTAATGTACCAGGAAGGCTGTGTCAGTAAATCCACTGGTTACAACACAGAGGTTTTCCAGTGTCCAACCCCAGTGTTGCATGTGTTACTAGAGATGTGATACTTGATAAGAACCTGATGGTTTGCCTTGATGCCTTCTGACCTCCTGCTCTCCTTAACTCCCTGCTCTCTTTCTCTCTCTCTCTCTCTCCCTGGCCTTTTTTGTGTATTCATTTCTTTTTAGAAAATGAGTGACTTTCTCTCCCAAGAGGATGTGGCTGCAGTGGCAGAATGGAGCAGTTTTAACACTGACTTTGCATGGGAGGGCTCAAAGCAGACAGTAGTTTTTAGTGAGACACCAGTGCCACCCGCCTCACAGCCTTCTCCCAGCTGGCACTTTGGTGCTTCCTCCCTAAGCAGCAAGGAGGAGGAGGAGAAAGAGGAGGAAGAGCAGGAGGAGGCGGTTCCCAGCCACTCCACCAGCAAGGAAGACCTGACATGTGGAAAGGGGGTTTGTGTGGAGAAGGACTCGGAGCTCTCTGAGTGGGAGCCCCCCCCCAGCCCTGCCGCACTTCCCTGGCAGCCCTGGGGACGAGAGGAGGAGGAGGTGGCAGAGGATGGTGAAGACAGTTTTGCCTTTAGAAAGCCACATGGCGACTGTCCCAACCCAGATGCCCCTAATGGGCTGCCAGAGCTCATTCGCTGCTTCCAGGTAGTGAGCCCAGCTCCTGCACCCCACTGCTCCGACTGCCTTTGGAGTGGGAACCCAAACACTGCAGCAAGCAGATACCACAGACCCGCAGAGGAGTTGGGTTTGCTTGGTTTGGACTCGTGCTTGGAGCTAATGAACTGGTGAATCTCCCACAGTCAGTGCAATAAGCCCCTCTCAATTTATCTTTGAATTAAATATGAGCCACTCTCAATTTGTCTTTGCATTAAATACAAGTCCCTCTCAATTTTTCTTGGTATGAAATACAATTGCCGCAGTGCAATGCCCCTTGCTGTTTTTGGATTGAAGCATCCTGTGGCATTCCCGGAAAAAGGCAATATTTAAGGCTCAAAAACCATGTAATTTTAGCTCCTCAAGGATTTTGCTGATTCCGGCTGGGCTGGCAGCTGACTCTCACTACAGCAGAGCAAATTTGAGGTGCTGTCCAGTGTGTCCCTTTGGGCTCTCTTCTGTGGGAGAGATTTTTGCCTGCTAGAGTGTTGATTTTGCTTTTGGTTCAATAGATGCCTGTTCCCCCCTAATGATTGCGGTGGCATCTGGCAGGATTGGGGATGGTGGCAGAAATCAAGCCCTCTGGGAAAGCACTGGCTCTGAACTCAACTCTATCTTCTTCTGGATAATCATCAGGTGGTGGAACAACTGATTTCTCTCCATCTTCTCTTTTTGTTTTATCTGACATTGATTTAGTAAAAGTTAAAAATCTGATGAGGATTTTTAATAACACGGTGTTGCTCTTGAGGTCAGGATAAAGCTGCTCAACTGTGTGCCCAGAGTTGCTGTTAATCCTGACCCTGGCATCAGCAGATGAGGGTCATCTTCTCCTGGCAACTGGCAATGAGCTGCTGGTAATTAGAAAGTTAAGAATCAGTGGACACAGCGTTTATGATGTTGTGACACACCCATTAATCTCTTAATGCCTCGTTTGGGCTGACAAGAGCCCACAGTGTGGGGAAGGGCTGGAGGATTTTACTGCCTGTGTAATCCTTACACCTGATCTCTGCCCTCAGAGCAGTGTGTTGTTCCAGAGAGTTAAACCCAAAGATTTCCAGGCTGACCTTGGTTCCCACAGTGCTTTTATCAGATCAGTGTCAGAATCCTTGCCAGCAGCCCAGTCAGGATGTGGAGATGGGCAGCTGGGTGTTTACAAGATATTTTTAACCCTGTCTCACAGCCCCCGCTAGTGAAGACACAGACTGTCACCATCTCTGATGTGTCCAGTGCTGTCAAAAGTGAAATTCCCACAAAAGAAGTCCCTATTGTCCACACTGAGACAAAGACCATCACCTACGAAGCTGCACAGGTAAGGTGTATTCTGATAAATTTCCTAGGGGCTTAATTAAACCCAAGTAAACGTTTTGTTTCCAGATCCTCAGGATGAGACAGCTGCACCTGCCTGTCTCTGTATGTCTGAGTGCAGCACAGGCATTAGCTGATGCTGTGGACACTATTTCCAGGTGCATCTGGTATTTTTAGAGGAGCAGTGGTTTTGCTGTCCCTGAAGAGTAATCATTTTTTCAATATGTGCTTGCAAACAGAATTTATCTTCAGCCGTTGGTCGCTTCAGGATGTGGATCTCTTCTGTACTGAGTTAACCTGACTTAGCTTTTTTTCTGCAATAGATGCCTTGTCTTGTTTTCCCAGCTCCCCCAAGGAGGCTGTTTATGCCTCTTCAGAACTTGGTTTATAAATTATTTGGTCATCCTTAGGTTTCAAAACTGGAATGTTTGTTAAACACCAAATGTTTTCTATAAAATGCAACCTCAGTGAGTATGTGGTGACTGGAAAGTAAAAATCTTAGTGGAGGAGTGTTACAAAGAAGAGGATATGCCTGTATGGATTAATTTCTGAGGTTAAAATTAATCCTTGGTCTAAAACAGATTTTAATCACAGAATCACAAGATGGTTTGGGATGGAAGGAACCTAAGAGTTCACCGAGTTCAGCTCCCTGCTGTGGGCAGGGACACCTTCCACTGTCCCAGGATGTTCCAAGCCCCATCCAGTCTTGGACACTTGCAGGGATCCAAGGGCAGCCACAGCTTCTCCGGGCACCCTGTGCCAGGCCCTCCCCACCCTCCCAGGGAACAATTCCTTCCCAATATCCCTGCCCTCTGGCAGTGGGAAGCCATTCCCTGTCCCTCCATCCCTTGTCCCAAGTCTCTCTCCAGCTCTCCTGGAGCTTCTTTAGGCCCTGAAAGGACTCTAAGGTCTTCCAGAGCCTTCTCTTCTCCAGGCTGAACACGCCCATCCCTCCCAGCCTTTCTTTATGTATTTGAGATTTTGGAGCCTGTATCAGCTTGGCTTTGCCATCACTGTGGTTGTCAGCAGCAGCCTGTGCTCTGCTGTTGCAGTGAAGTGACTGTGGGATGTTGTTATGGATGCAGGAATCTCTTGATTGTATAATGTGGGATTCATAAGGAATGCTGTGGCTGCTCAGCATCCTCCCAGCTGCAGCATCAGAGAGATCATTCAGACAATGGTGGTGAGCATTGCCCTGGCTTTCAGCAAGTGTGTAGGTGAATAGAGGAGTTTTGCTCTAATTGGGAAATGGAAAGGAAAAGTGATCTCCAGGGCTGAAATCAGTTGGCCATGTGTGCTCAGAGTGTGATGTGCCATGACATCTCTTCCAGACTGTGGAAAATGGTCCCACCTTGTGGTAATTCCAGATATTGTCCCAGTCCTGAGCGAGGATGCTGCCCAGTGGGGACATGAAAAACGCGGCCAGGATGAGCTGGCCAGGTTGACTTAGTCTGGGATTTTTGGCAGACCTTGAGTGGTTGAGTCAGGGAGGATGAAATCCAAGAACCATCTCTGAAGTTATTCCTGTTTCAGCAAATGTCTGGATGTTCTTTGCTTCTGCAGGGCATAAAGTGAGGGATGTGCAAGGTGTTGTCAGGAGGGAGGAAGGGTGACAAGTACCTTCTGAGTCAGATTATGCCCTTGGTTTTGTTGATCTCCATGGATCAGGCAGTCGGAATTTGGTATCAGTGTCTGTGTTGGTCTCCTGTTCAGGCATGGATTGTATGACCAGCACTGCAGGGCCAGCAGTGTGCTCAGATTTCAGTACATCTCAGCCCTCCCGATCTGAGGGGTGTCACAGGTCCTCCCTGAAGGATCTGTGCTTTTCCAACCCTTGAGCTTTCAGAGACCTACCCAGCTCTTGTGCATCTAGGCACAGGTTGACTTGTGGCTTGTGGTCGCAGTTTTCGAGACAGGCACGTGACTGAACACACCGAAGTTCATGCAGCGACAGCCAGCTTTTATTGAAAGCTGTTCTCCTTATATAGTTTAGAAAGTCTACACAGCTAGTCCTGATGGGCTGAATTAGTTGCCACCCGGCTAACTGGCCAGTAGCTGCCAGTGTCCCAAATGGCCTAGACCGGTTCCCCCAGTGGCCCAGACTGGTCAAGTTATATAATTAAGGTAGTTATGTAATTACTTATATTTCAGTTATAAAATTATAATTAGGATTATTTATAACTGTGAGGCCTCTAGGCCAGCTGTTAGCCACCATCTTGTGGTCCATGATGGAGCTGCTGTCCTCATACTGTTCTCTGTCTGGCTCTTTGATGTGGAGCCTCTCTGTCTGTCTCCACTGCTCAGGGACTGATGGCCTGTTCTTGTATCCCACAGACAGATGGTGGCAATGGGGATTTAGACCCTGGCATCCTACTGACTGCCCAGACCATCACTTCAGAAACCACCAGCAGCACCACCACCACCCAGATCACCAAGGTAACTCCTGGAGGCACCACAAAACTCCAAACAACAGCCTGATGGAGAGATGGGCAGGGTTGAATGAGAGGAAGAGAAGTTTTTGGAAGGTCCCTTCAAATACATGATTAGTACCTTGGAGCAAAGCACGAGGGGTTCATTTTTGTCTGTGTTAAATCTGTGGATTGTGCATTAATTGTAGCACAGTCTGGACACGGACCCTGACTGTCCTGTGGGACAGCAGGAAAAGCTGTGCTCAGGAAAAGCTCTTCCCTCGCTCAGCTATAAAAAAATAACCCTTTGACAGTTTTTCCTTCAGCAGCAGCAGTTTCCCCCATGACTCTAATGCTGGGTACAACAGCGCTATTTGGTGACACTATTTTTGGATACCATCTTTAGACAGGCAGTCCCAGTGAGCTCAAACTCCTCTGCACTCTTACACTAACAGCAGCTTTTCCTTCTGTTCTAGACTGTGAAAGGTGGCATTTCAGAGACACGGATTGAGAAGAGGATTGTCATCACGGGAGATGCAGATGTAGACCATGACCAGGTAGGAGTGTGGGTATGATCCAGAAGAGTTTCCCAGAGCTGGCAAAAAGCAGTCAGGCTGCCTATTCAAAGACATTGTCACCAAAAAATGACCCAGGGAAATTTTACTGGGGTAGAGATAAAACTTCTTATTTTTATCAGCTGTGGCTGCTCCATCCCTGTAAATGTTCAAGGTCAGGTTGGACAGGACTAAAAGCAACCTGGTCTAGTGGAAGGTGTACCTGTCCATGGGTTGAGATTTTAGGTCCATTTCTAACCAAGTAATTCCATAATTCTATATCAGTAATAAGTTCCTTTTTGACATTATGCAGCTGAGCCAGGAAAGCTGAATTCTATTCTGAAACTGATGTTGCCAGCAAAGTTTTGGTTCCAGAATTTGGAACTGTTTTGGACAGTTGTAGGCTTTTTTTAAAAATCCATAAAAATGTGAAATAAAGGGTTTCCTTGACATCTGGCTGATCTGCATTCATTTTCCCATAACTTTGAAGCACTCTTGCTACTCTATAGTGCCAGAAGTAATTTCAGAGAACTCAGCACCTGCATTACACCTCTTTGGCTTTATATGAAACCTCTCTGATGACTCAACCTCACTGGCCTCTTGCATGTGTTGGAAGTGATGATTTTGTCATCAGAGTATTATGCTTTGAATTTAAATTTAGTCGCAAGTATTGGGGGGTGGAAAAGATTCTTATAACAAGATTTAGTTTATTAGCTCCAACAGAAAATGTCTGAGATGTCTGAAATGTGCCTATCACACTTGGCGGAAGAATAAGCAGGTTATGCTCAACTGCTCTCATCCATCTTCTGCCATGGGACGGTGGAGAGATGGGGGGTATTCTTCAAATAGTGCTTTTCCTTTTAGAGTTAATGTAATAGCACCAAAAGTCACCAAAGTGTGTGGCTGAAGTCCTGGGGGCAGTGTTTGACACCACAATTTATGACGTAAAATAATTAGAGAGATTTCAAAGGAGGCTGTGGAGATGGTGAAGGATCAGGAGGGGCCATAGAGGGGGTAGCTGATGTCACTTGGTGTGTTCAGCTGGAGCAGAGCTCAGAGGGCAGAGCTCAGAGGGAACTGCAGCTCCAATCTCTGCTCTCTGTGATAGGGGAGGTTTAAGCTGGAGATCAGGTAAAGGTTCTTCCCCCAGAGGGTGCTGGCACTGCCCAGGCTCCCCAGGGAATGGGCACGGCCCTGAGGCTGCCAGAGCTCCAGGAGCCTTTGGACAGCGCTGCAGGGATGCCCAGGGTGGGGTTGTTGGGGTGTCTGGGCAGGGACAGGAGCTGGGCTGGATGGTCCCTGTGGGTCTCTTCCAACTTGGGATCTTCTGTAATTCCATCAAGTACATCCACTTTTCTTTTTTGCACCCTGGAGTTAACCTGTGCCCTTGGGGATGTGAGTGCCATGCTCTGACATGCTCTAACTTCTGCTCTCCCATGCTGTCCCACAGGTCCTGGCACAGGCCATTAAGGCTGCCAAGGAGCAGCACCCAGACATGTCGGTAACCAAAGTGGTTGTGCACCAGGAGACAGAGATTGCAGAGGAGTAGCCAGGCTGTGTGAGTAGAAACCACCTTGGGTGGGGGCAGGGGGTGATTGATCTCTGTGCACAGGAGATTTGGGTAGATAGGGTCAGAATTGAAGTGCGTTGATCATTGTTCTCTGCCAAGTCCTGTGCAGGCTGTTCCTGTTAGCTCCATGCATGCTGATGAGGCAGTCACAGACAGACCAAACCTGTGGAAATGAGTCCAAATGGCTTAAAAGCTACGCAGCTCCTGCCATGAGGCTACTTTGCCTTCCCAAACAAATGTGATGTGCTGGGAACACACAGAGCAGCTGTAGGTGCCACATGGACCCCTGCCCACATCAGTGCCCAATAACCCCCAAGATGGACCTCAAGCTTGCCTGGAAATCCCGTTTTCTGCATTTTTTTATGAATTTGGGAAAGATCTGCTAAAGAGATCCAGGAGCTCTGTTTGTGCTTCAGTGTTTTAAAGCCCATCCTGCCCCATGCCACTGATCACAGAATCCTGAATTGCTGTGGGTTTGGATGGGACCATAAAGCTCATCCAGTGTTACTCCTGCCATGGGCAGGGACACCTCCCACTGTCCTAGGATGTTCCAAGCCCCATCCAGCCTGGCCTTGGACACTGCCAGGGATCCAGGGGCAGCCACAACTTCTCTGAGAACCCTGTGCCAGGGCCTCACCACTCTCACAGGGAACAATTCCTTCCCAATATCCCATCTGTTCCTGCCCTCTGGCATCTTTGTCCTGTTGCTTCAGGCCCTTGTGCAAAGTCCCTCTCCAGCTCTCTTGGAGCCCCTTTAGGCACTTCTCACCTGCCATTGGTGGTAAGTCACCTAAATTCAGTTCCCATCCACTTGGGGAAGGCAGATTCCTGTCTCTTCCTGCATGCTGCTCTTGGTGGCTGTAACTTAGCCTCTTTCTCTCTTGCTAGGAAATGTTCCTGCCTGTGACAACACCAGGAAAAAGAAACCCAGCAAAACTACCAAGAAACTACCTGGAGCACAAAGACCTCGGATTTCAGACTTGACACTCAGAGACATTATCATTTATTAAGAATTGCGCTTTGACATTTTACATTTTACTTGGGATTTTTCCAGACTCCACTGCATCCTATTGGATATAGAGTTTTGGTTTTTTGTTGGGTTTTTTGTTTTGGGTTTGCGATTTTTTTTGTTTGTTCGGGTTTTTTTTTTGGTTTTTTTTTTTTTGGTTTTTTTTTATATCTATTGTGACAGAAATATGCCATATTTCTAACTGTACTGAATATTTTTTACAGGTTTTCAATTTTGCATTCCTTCTCACACAAAGCCTCTTCAGACAGAATCCCACCTCGCAGGGCTCCAGTGCTCCCTCTTTTAACTTGTATTCCCTCTGCCTCGTCAGGGATAATGGAGCTGTATCTGTGCACATTCCCAGTGTGGGATCCATACACGCCTTCATAAAGCCATGGGTCCTTCTTCCAGGACAGTCAGTTCAAAGAGTCAGACTTTGTGCAGCAATTGCCTCTGGATTATTTTTGTAGCTCTGGGGAGATCCAGCCCTGCTGCATCCCCTGGGCTGCTCCGAGCTCCCTCCCCACTGGGTTCCAGCCCTGATGTGTGATCACAGTAGGGTTTTGTGGTGTAGCCTATGCACACATCTGAATAGTTGACTAGATTTAAGGAATACTGGAAGTTGCTTCGAGTATCTTATACTGTGAATTTTAGAGCTTTAAGAGGACTGTGATAGCATCTCGCCTTCATCCTATGTGTCTCTGCCGAGTGCTCCCCACCTGTTTGTGTTTTCTAGATGCCATTAAATTAAAAAGCCCTTAGGAATGTGTGTTTAAGGTGTTTGGACTCAGGATGCTATTAAGGTAGGCTTGTGCAGCATTCACAGGAACTGAGCTTTTTGGTGTCATAGTTTTTCACTTGTTTGTGTTCATAACTTTTAAATTAGGGAGGGTTTGTGGTTTTTTTTGTAAATCATGAGTTGGGTTTTTTCCTCCCCTCACAGTGCTATTTAAAGCTGATCACGTTACCCATTTCCCAGAGCATGTATCCTACTATTATTTAATTTAAACTCCTTTAGACAATCCTTCCTAGGCCTTCAAGCTGTATTTGGAGAGACTGAATAAGGAATTTTGGGAGGTGTCAGGTGTTGCTGGTTGTGATAAAGCCAAACCACATGGGAAGTGTTGACATTCCCTCTTCTACGCTGGCCTGAGGGTCTGGATTTGGCTTTATGACCCACTGGCTGGAATGAAATATCAGCGTGATTGTCCGAATCATGAGGCTGAGTTTACAGACCCCCTGGGTCATCTCCAGCACAGAAGGGGTGATGCAAAAACATGATTTCAGGGGCTGGATATGCTCCCACTGCTGCTCTCTGAGCTTCATGGGAATGTTCTTGCCTCATTTGTCTTTCCACTATTTAAATTCAAGAAGCAAAAAAACCAACCAAGTTCTGTAAAGAGTCTGCCTAAGACACTTGTGAACACTTTAGTCCACTTGAGCCTGTGATTATTTTTTTTTTTTCATGTGTAAATATACATATATATAGTGTGGCACAGTGACAGCTGAGAGCAGGGAGCACTCTGCTTCTCAGGTGAGGATGGGAAGATAATGGCAATAAAGAAAAAAGCTCTTCAGGTTTAAATTTGAATAATGTATTTCAGAAGTCACTGGATTTAGCTCAGGCTGCAATGACTCCACTGTTTAGCTGCAAACAGCCCTGGAATTACACTGGGGCTGATGCAGCTTCTCAGCCTCAGGTGCACTTTTAATTAAGCTGTCAGTATTGATTGGAGACTCTTCTGGAGCTGCTGGATTTTGGCTCTCTTTGAGCCTTGCTGTCCCTGTGTCCTGCTCAGCCTCCAGTCTTCCCGTGCTGGCAGCTGCCTCTGGGCTGCTCTGGTGCAGGGTCCCCTCCTGGGATGCTCTGCCTTCCTCAGGGCATCGTGCTCTGGGGATTTAGGGATTTCTGGGCTGTAGTGCAGAGATTCCATGTCTGAAAAGCCCTTTACTTCCTTATTCTGCCACGCAGGCCCTGGAAGGGGTCTGTGTCTCTGCTGTCCTCAACTTAATTGGGTAATGCTTGCCTTAAACACCCATCATGCTAAGCAGCCTCTGGCATGGTCCTTTTTTTGGGATTCGAGTTCTTGGCCACTCAGTCCTTCCTTCTTACTTGCAACAGCCACCTGAGGAGTGAAGGGGAATGTGGAGCAGTGGCTGAGAGGATTTCTCGACTTTACTAGGCAGAGCCAGCGTGATAAATCACGTTTGTCCATAGCACCTAAAGGCACTTGGCTGTCAGGAGTATTTAGGGGAATGTGGTCCCTGGGTGTTCCCTTGGGGTGTCCCATGCCCTGTGCACGATGACTGGGACAAAACACCCCTAGCAGGAGATTTCTGGGGTGAGAAACCTGCTGGCAGGAGAGAGGTGTTTCCTTTCCAAAAGGACATGTTCACTGTGGCTGCAGACATCCCTTGTTAAAGGGCCCATAGACTAGAATAACCCTATTTTTATTTTTTCCCTGGATTTTGGGTGGCTGTTTCCAGGCTGTCGATTTTCACACTTCCCCCTGCTTAGTTCTCACTTCTCCTGGAGTAATTTAAACAAGTCATGGCCTCATGTGCCCTTTGCCATCACCTGCTGTCTCACCTCAGGGGTTTCCAGCCCCGCTCCTGCCAACACGGTGCTCAAGCCCAGGAGCTGGACAGGAGCCTGGGAAGAAGATACAAGTTAAAAGCAGAAGAAGCTTCTCTCACCCTCGGCCAAGGCTGTGGTGGGGCTGCCCACTCCACTTCCACCTCTGGTGGGATTTAAAATCCTTGGCTCTGAGCATGCTGTGTCAGCTCTAGGGACAAACCAGCTAAGTAAGGTCTATTTATATGAATGTTCCCAGCTCTTCCCACTCCACAAATTCACCCAGAGACTGTCTTGATTGTATAATATACATTATATGGAAGCTATTTATATATGAATGAATGTTTTTATAGAAAGGAAGGCAAGGAGCTCCTGTTCTCCTCCATAAAACTGGAACAGCAGCTCCAGTTGCCCAGTAGCAATCCCTGACCAACAGAGATGTGTTAGCAAAGGACTGACTGATTTCTGGTTTTAATAAACTGTGGTTTGCTGATTTTCCTAATTGTACAATTACCTTAAGAGGTGGTAGTGTCCCAGCCTTAGAGAGGAAACTTGTAAAAAAATAAATAAATAAATAATTTAGTTGAGAAGATGAAGGAGCTTTGTAAAATTTTTTAAGGCAATTTTGAATTGCCTAGGTTAGGCATTTACACTCTTTATAAAAATAGGAACTTTTAAAGTTGGCAAAACTTTCTAGATCAACTAGTGGTGGGAGCTGTTGCTTTGGAGTTCCATAGTGAATCAAAGGGAAAGTTGCTGTAGTGTTTAGGCAGACCTAAGTGTTCAGTATTGCTTCTTGTATTGCATTTTTCAATAAATTTTCAAACAAAACTCTCTCCCTGGAGCTGAATTCTCTTCCTCCTTCTCACCTTCCTCCAGGTCTCTCTCCTTAGCCTGGCTTTGTGGTGATTTGGTTTTACCAGCCTAAACCAAAGCCCCCAAATGTAACCATGGTGCCAAAGCTCTCCTAGTCCTGGGCCAGCATTTCCCTGGGCTCTTGGTGCGTTCTGACTCTTTAAACAGTTCCCAGTGTGGTCACGTGTGGGACCAAAGCCCCCCAGAGGGCCAGAAGTAATTCACAGAGTTCAAGTTTGCCCCAAAGAAGCATCACTTGGTATAAAACCTTCCTTTGAGCTGCGGAATTTGTGGTGAGCCCAGGTGAGGTCTGTGCTCAGCAGCTGCTGCCTAATCCTAAGTGAGTGTGACTCAGATGGAGAGGGGGGAAATGTCAAATCCATCGATATTTTGGTCCTATCTAATTTTTTTTCTGGCTGCAGCAGCTTTAGGAGGGACAGAAATAAGGCACGAAAAGCTGACAGGGCATCATGGCTGCAGGCCTGACAGAAAACAAGAGCCAGGTGATCCCGTTAGTGCAGCTGGAGACTGGAAATTAGCTGGGAAGAGCTTCCCTGGAGGCAGGGGCAGCCCAGGGACTGGCTGTGGTACCTCCCTGAGCCTCAGTTTCCCTAACAGGCAGAAAGAGAAGGGTGGCACATGGCATGTCATGCTAAAAGCTCTGAATTTCCATTGCTCCAGACACAGCCATCACCTCTTCCACCCTGACCCTGGACAGTTTGCTTCCAAGTACTGAATCTCAGTGTCCTGTAAAGCCAGAATTACCAAAGAGCCTCAGAAACAAACCCTGGAGAGTTGGGAAACTGCCACCACTGGAGCTGCTTTCCCATAAGTGTCAGAGCAACATGACTCACTCACAGCTCTGCAGCAGAGCCGTGTCCCGTTATCTCTCAGGCTCCTGCCCTCCCCAGCCCTGGCAGGGTCATGCCAAAACCAGCCCCATTCTGGAGAGTTGGGGCTTGGGGAGGTCCCAGCACCTTCAGACACCCAGCACTGGTGTGAGGGGTCATGGCTGAGTACAAACCACAGCCCCAAAAACATCACGTCTGGGGACAGCCGACCAAGAAACGGCTTTGCCCCTTTGCTCAGCTGCACTTTGGGGTGTCAGTCTCCTGCTCAGTGCCCAAGATGTCATCATCTGCTCCCACTCTTGGCCCTACTGAGCATCACCTGGGCAGCAGCTCCAAGCTCTGTCAAGCTCCTGTGTCCCAGTCTGTCCCACAGCTACCAGCTCTGACAAAAATATGGGATTGTGCTGGACTGTGCCATTGTGTCCTGGCAGAAACACCATGTTCAGCTTTAGGACTCCCATGGGGACGGAACATAGGGCCGATGGTTCCCAAGGGGTTTCTGGCACATCCCTGTCCTGGACACACTGCAAGGATGTCAGTGGCACCACGGATGTGGTCCCACATTGCCCATCCGCCCAAACCATGGTGCTTTGCTGGGCAGGAGTGTTGCCCCACCACTAGTGAAGGGACACGCCAGCACATGAACTCTGGAACCCCATCCAAAATGCCCAGGAGAAGAGTGTCCTCAGCTCATTTCACCAGGGTACAAGCGCAGGGACAGCAAACACCCACCTCGATGCTCAGCACTGTCTGGGGCCATCCCAGGAGACTGGAAAGGCTTTTCCTTAATACTGCCCCCCTTAGGGTGGGTGTCCCAAGCCCAGGATGCCTTTATCCACCCCACAGCCAGAGCAGGAGGGGTGTGGTAATGTTGCCTGTAGCGTTTTGCCTGGATACAAGCAAGGGAAAATGTTAGGCAAACAAACACCATGGCAATCCAGATACAAATAAATAAAACCCCAACCCCTTGGCCCGGCACAGGAATCAGCAGCTCCTGGTGGGCTGAGCCTGGACCAAAGGCAATGATGTCTGTCTTGGACGTCCCATCCTTTGGGAAGAAGCCACAGAAGCCGCTTCCCTTCATCACCCATCCCTGCTCCTTCCTCACGTCTCCATCCCAAAACTCAACTTGGAGGAGCAGCCATCACATTAGGAGGAGAAGTTTCCCATTCAATCTCCAGCTTGTTCCAGCCCAGCCTATTTTTAGGCTGTTCTTCTTATTTCTGGGGCTCAGCAGCCAGTCGTGTTCCTGGAGGATCAGGGTTGGTCTCAGGGCTCCAGGGGGAATCACCGTGGGAGCTGGGCAGCAGCAAGGTGACTCCATCACTCCCAGCTGGGAAAGCCCAGGACTGTTCATCCCAGGGTCTGAGAAAAACAGGGTTGAAAGGTTGAAAGGGAGGAATTATGTTGGCAAGGGGCCAGGTTGGACATGCTGAGCTCAGCTCTGAGCTCCATCATGGGGAAACTGAGGCACGAAAGAAAAGCCAAATACAGGTGGGGAACCACTTCAAGTCCCACAGCAGCTGGATCAATGGCCTTGGATTCATCCCTGCTCCATCCCCAACCACTTAGGGAAGCACCATTGCAGACTCCTGCAGATCCATGGACACAGGCAGTGGTCCCTGACAGGCTCAAATGCAAAGCACCAGAGATTTTGGCTCCAGCACTCGGCTGTCAGGACACATCACATGGATGCTGACAACACTGAGGGAACTCTGGCTTTCAACCCAGGAGGATCCATCCCACATTGCTCAGCCCATTCTATAGTAGGATTAATGTGCAGAGCATTGGGTGCCAGTGAACCAATACAGAACACCCTCAAACCCACAGAAAAAAAAATTAAAAATTAATTAAGCAACTACTCCCAAATCCACCCCAGCTGCAGGCCCATTCCAGCTCCCCTGGGTACTGGGAAGCACTAAAATGGGTGCCTTTGGCTCAGTGCTGTCTCATTATTGCAGAAAGGCATTTTGTATCATGCTCTTGCCCTTTTTTAAGATAAAGCAACAGAAATCAGCCCCCTGCCAAAAGGGCCCAGGGTGTTACAGATGCAGGGAGCACACCCACACCCATCACACCGCTCCTCTTTAGCCATGCAGGTCAAAAGGCACCCTCACCCAGCACAGGTCACACTGTCCCCTAAACATCATCTTCCCGACACCTCGGCAGGAGATTTATGGCTGGGATCACTCACTCCTGGTTGTACTGCAAGTGCACGCTGGGAGCAGAGCCCTGGCCTTCCCACAGATCTTAAATGTTAAGGAAGGGCTCTCTGGCCAAGCAGATTTATGGCTGTGACCTGCCCCACTGCTGGAGGTGCGGGGGGTGGGGGGGGA
>VXBU01000252.1:225782-236946 GCA_013400315.1 Bombycilla garrulus
GGGGGGGGGTGTGGGAGGAGGAGGAGGAGGAAGAGCTGCAAACCAGCAGTTTTCTGAGCACTATCAAGGAATGATTGTCCCCAGCTGTGGTTGTTGTGCTCCCTGAGGACAGAGGTGCCCCAGCAGCAAATCTGGAGACCCACTGGCACTGTTGGAGTGTCCCCGGGCATGAGAGACACTCCTACAGCCACTGGCAGGGTCTGCACCTCCCTAGGCCAGCCTCCCACACAGAGCCCATGGTAATGGTTCCCTCAATCCACTTTCAACATTTTATCAATTTTTGGCCCAAACGAAGCTGTCCTTAGCCATGCACCAGCTGAGAGGTCCCTTAGTGGTGGCAGATAACTGCAGTTGCCCTTGGTCTCTCCAGCATCCATCCTCTGGTACAAAGGACCCCAGGGTCAGTCCTTGTCAGCTTGGACTTGTTGGTGTTGGGGACAATCCTCCAATTTTCTTTGCTGTTTTTGATGAAATCCCCCTTCTGTTGGTAGGAATCTCCTCCTGCAGTGACCACCTCTTTGGGTGGGATACCCTGGGGGGTGACAACAGCCAGATATTTAGTCCAGAGAGTATCCAGCCTGTTCCTGAGTAGGACAGAATGTACCACCAAGCACTGCCCTTCACAGGCTGTGCAGTGTGAGATTTCCAGGGCTTCCAGGACCGGTCCACTTCACAGTCAAGCAGTCAACAGAGGGATACATCCAGGGTGTATATGTTTACTTTCTCATTTAATTTCTGTTTCTAACACAGCCTCATCCCTGCCCAGTTCATTCCCAGCACACTGTGAGGACAGCATACACAGCATCCATCCACTGAAACTAGCACTGTTAAAATCCTACAAATACTCTGGGAACAGTGTCCACACACAGAGCTTAAGGTGAGGGATGCACAGATGCTGCTCTCCCTGGAGAAGGCACAGGGCTTCTCACCCTGCCAGATAAATTAATCAAGCTGCTTTGCATTTTGAAATGATCCCTATATGACTCAGAAATGCCTCCCCTGGAGGATGCTGCTGAGCTGAGAAGGAGGATGGGGCAGGAAGACGATGCTTGTGCAGGCACATGGTCCAGACATTTCCCAGATTAGACTGAGCCTCAGCCAGAAAATGAAGGGGAAAAATTAAAACAAATGCCCTCAGTAGCTTCTTGTGCAGCTCCTTGTGGCATTCTGGGCTCCAATTTCTTGCTGTCAGTTCCCAAAGCATGGCCCACGGCTCAGCATCAGCTCCAGCTGCAGCTGGTTAAGCCCAAGTAAAAAGATATTTTCGGACAAAAACAACCTTCTAGCACTTCCCCTGGGATGCTTCTCCCGGGCAGACCCCGATGACTTTTTCTTGTTGCTGTTTATTGTTTATTGAATCAGTGCCTAAATAATGGTGAGATTAAGCAGCAAATAAATAGCTGAGTTTGGCCTGGTATCACTCCCAGAGAATTCTTTGGGATGCAACTGGCCTCAAACCCCAGCTGTCGGTCCCACCACTGTTCCCTGTAGGGGGAAGCTGTATCCGAGGTCTCTGGGAGGGTTGGCATTGGAAACAGAGACATCTATTCCCTGTAAAGCAGAACCTCCCCCCCGCCAAACACTCTGGAGAATTGCGTTTTGGGAGAAGAGGGAACTGGAGTAGAAAAGGCAATTTCCAAATGATTTTTCTGGGATGTTTTGATCTGGAGAAGGACATTGTTCCCAAAGTTTGCAAGGTCTGACACTCTGTTTACTTCAGACCAGAGAGGGAGAAGAGAAACGAATACCCTCTCCCCTCCAAACATTTAATACAGATAAAAGAGACTTCAGCCACCCTAACAGGCCCTGGTTTTGGGAAGGCAAAAGGCAAAGACCCCATCTAGGCTGCCACAGCCATTTTGAAGCCTCCCGAGTTGCTGGAGGGCAGAGCTGTCCTTGTCCTGTTGCTCCAATCCATCCTTCCACACCCCCTGGCATCCCAGGGCTCCTCCTGCCTGAGAGAGAGCTGGAGGGAGTAAGAAGGGATGGGATGAACCCCCAGCCCTCTTTTCTCCAGGAATCCACTCCAGTGCCGAGGCTGCCTCTCTGGCCTCGTCCCATACAGCTCCTGTTCAGCATCCAAAGGGCACCAAGCAACAGAACAGCACCAAACAGGACCTGGCAAAACCAGCACGGACATTGCCCCGCCCCTCTGCCCTGTCACATCCTTTATCCCACCAAAAACAAACAAACCCAGATCCACTGAGAGGCTCTCAGAAATGCTGCACCCCAGGTGGGCACCAGCACCTTGCACGCTGCCTGCAACTCCCTGGGCACCTTTTACATTCCTTTCTCTCCATAAAAATCGCAAACCTTGCACTTATCACCTCCTCCTGTCAATGCCGAGCAGTTGGTTACGGAACATCCCTTCTGCAGTGGAGCCTGGGTGCACGCATAAGGTCTCACAGACCCTCTGGACTGGTGGACGCAGGGGCTGCCCCCCCCAAGCATCCCACAGGCAACAGAAGGAGGCAAGGCAGGACCACATGGCATCCAGACAATATTTAATAGGCTGGCTGGGCCTACGGGCACTGGCCAAGCAAATTTTCTGGTGGATTGAGGCTGAAGAAGGGGACACCACTGCCCAGAGCATCTCCCCACCCCAACCCTGCTGAAATAAAGTGCTGTGGGGGCTGGTGGGGCTTCACCTGCCCCCATCCCATAATTTGTGTGGGGTCTCAAAGCGAGGACTCCTCTGGAAAAGCCACCAGAAGAAGGGCTTATAAAGCCAAGGGCATCCACTGGGAAGGACATCCCACCCTAGGCGAGTCCTCCCCCAGGAGCAGAGGGTCAGGACTTTCATCTTGGCATTGGCTTAAAAATGCCATCCCCAAACCCCTCCTGCATGTGGGGTTCTGGGGTTGCTGGTGGGTGCTGGGGGCCAGGATGAGGGACTGGGACGTTACAGTCCCCAAAGGTGTTGGGGACATCAGACCCGTGTGCCCTGCTCCATCCCCACCACCCAGGAGCTGGGTCGGGGCTCGCCCCGGCTTAGGGGCTCGCTGGGCTCCAGCAGCCAGTCTGAGGACTCGCCAGTACTTTCCAGTTTGGCGTAGCCCACAAGGCTGACGTGATCCAGCCGGGGCCAGCTCCGGTTCTTGCGGTCCTTGATGGGGGCCAGCAGCAGCACCCCCGGCCGGCCAAGGTCCAGGGATTTGGAGTGTCCCGGGGTGTGGAGGTGCATTTCGGGGCTAAGCTCCATGCCGGGACAGCTGTCATCCATGTTGATGACAACGTGGCCAATACCACCATCGCCACCACCACTGTCCTGGCCGCAGGGCATGGTGCTGTCACCGATGGAAAGCGGAGCGTGGGAGAGCTGTGTTTTTGGGGGATGCTCAGCAGGGCCTCTCTCTGCCCTCCTGCCAGTCCCCTGCACTGCCCCGTCCAGCAAGCAGTTGTTGAGCTTGATGATGGGCAGTGCCAAGGCGCCCACGGCCGAGGACAGCAGGGACTCAGTTCCAGCATGGCACGGGAGGCTCAGGCTGACCTCGGTGGAGTGGAGACTGTGGAGAGAGGCCGCAGGGGAAGCTGCTGGGTGCTGCAGGAACTCAGCCCTGCTCTGGAGGCGGTTGAGGCTGTTGCAGTCAAACCACTTCCTGCCGGGGCTGGGGCAGGGCTGACACGACAGGTCCACCCGGTAACAACCCTCCACGCACTCAGCATTGGCCTTGGGGAAGGGCTGGCTGTCCCCATGCTGGCAGTGCCCATCCTCAGGGCTGGTCCCTTCAGGCGGCCCAACTGCCAGCCCATAGAGCCCCTTCTGCATCAGCTGCCGAGTCTCCATGTCCCTGTTCTCGTACAGCATCGTGTTGGCGCAGATGAAGATGAAGAGCCCGATGCCCATGATGACAGGGCCGATCAGCTTCAGCTTCTCGCTGTGGGGCACGTGGCGCCCAGCCACCACCTCCCTCCTCATGTCCCCCATCATGCTGGTGTTCCCCGCACTGGCCCCGGCACCCCCATATCCCCGGTGAGGCCAGTAGCCCACCACGGCAATGGTCATGCCCACCAGGACCACTGAGATTCCCACCATGACGAAGGCTCCCGCTGGTGAGCGCATGCGGAGCTGCCCTTTCAGCAGGGGCTCTGTCGGGGGCTTGCGCCGCAGGCGACGGCCCCGGCGCCGCGGTGGGATGGATGGCACCGGCACCTTGGGTCTCCCCTGCTCCGGCTCCCGCATGGGCCCATTGCATTCAGCACTCTCCGCAGTCATCGTCTCTGGCTCAGCCGCAATTCCTGCACCATGAGACAAGAAAAAGGTGAGCGGGCATTACTGGGGGTCCTTGTGCCCAGGATTCCGGAGCATGGGCACCATACGGACACTGGGAGCATGGGGATGCCAAGAGCACAAGGACACTCAGCCCACAGGTTACACGAGGCAGGGAGCAGCAGCTTTTCTCTGTCCCATTGCTCCCCTCTTTCCTTAAGTAATTTCTCTCTCTCTCCACTCAGGAGTGAAGGGACTGAGGAGTCCCTTCCAACCACACTCCCAGAGCCCCAAAACTCATCCCTCTAAACCCCTGAGCTGTGCAGGAAGCTGGGACCCTGCTGTGCCCCACCCAGCACAGAGCCATCACTGGCATCAGGGCCTAAGGGACCTGCAGAAGGTGCCACCTCCAGTATCCCACAACAGCAGTGAGGAAAGGGGCTGTTGATTCATCTGCTGGGGAAACTGAGGCACCTGGAAACCCAAATGAAAGGTCTGGCACAGCTGCACCACACAGAGCCCTGTGAGTGACGATCCAAGCAGGACCTAAAAACCTAAACCAACATCAAGCCAACATCAAACCAACTCATCAGCCACTCTCCAATCCATGGAGAATTTAAGCTAAAAGAGATGTTTTTCCCAATTTTCTGCTGTCTCCTATTTCCGTTGACCTGCTCAGTGCATCCCCAGGATCCTACCCTCACACCACCAATGTAAGACTCCACATCCAGGGATTTACAGTGCATGAGGTGTCATTTTGTCCAGAACTTTATTTCCTAGATGAGCAAAAAGGTGTAGAAGCTGCTGCCCAACACAGCCTGGCAGGAAGCAGCAGCAAGGCTGGCACCTTTGTGCCTAAGATAAGTGGAACCCTGGGAAGCTAAAACAGGCCTTGAACAAGTCCCAGACCAAAAACATCTTTGAAAAAATATAAACAAGCTCATGCTGACAGGAACACATGCCCTCGCAACGCAGTGCTGCTTGCCCAGCCAGGGCTGGCAGTAGGGCTGGGGCAGGACAGGGGCAGTGGGGGCAAAACAGGGTATCCGTGCACTCTCCTGGCACTGCCAGCATGGGAATGCTGCCCAGGCTGTTCCCAAAGGAACATCCCAAAGGGGATGTGAGCAGAGAGAGCTGCAGGGTGGCCCCCCGACAACGGATGCTCTGGGAGGGGGCTTGTCACCCCACTGCATCCTAAACTGTCAAGAAAAGCATTTGGACAACACAGAATCATGGGTATTCAGCAAATCAAATCCAGAAGCTAAACCCAAGGAGAGCCCTACAGGAGCAGCGGGGTGACCACTCCAATTTTACTTCCCAAGATGAATGAAGTGCTGAGAGCCAGTGACCAGCATCCAAACAGCAGAAAAATACTACTTTTTTTTTTTCCCCCCCCAGTTAATCATCTTAAGGTGTTATTAGCATCAGAGGAAAGGAATTAAAGATATGAGTTCCAGGATGACAGCTTGTTCCCGGCACAAGGCTGTGAAGCTGTGACAACTTGAGTAAGGGAGATTTAAAGGGAAAAAAAAAAGCCCCAAACAAACCAGACCAAACCAGGCCACTGCTGAGTGGGGTGTTAAGGCTTTCTGAAAAATAAGTTAATAATCCCACATGGCAAAGGGAGAAAGACAATAAACACAAAGTAATGTTCATCCTGAAAAATGAGGCTTTAAATATTTTGGTATTAAAGTAAAACAACTTGAACACATCCCAAAGACTGTGGGGTTTTTTGCCTCCAAATGCCCTGATTTAGGTTATGTCTCAATTTTCTCTAATTGCATCTTACCTTCAAACTCTCTTAATTTTTATAGCAAACCCTTTTAATGCCTTGCTGGCTACTTAGGGATTGAAAAGAGAATGACCCCCTACTTTACAAGAGAAAGCTCTTGGACAGTGACTGGAGGGAACACGACCTCCACAGCTCATGACCCCAAACTCACACTGAACACACACCAGGCACCCCCTGTTTTATTCTGGAGCCTCAGTTGTGTCTCTTTAACCCCAGTTCCTCAAAACTCTCTAACCCACCTTGTGGAATCAAGACCAGCGTCCACAGGGACCAGTAGCATCCCTGGTGTCCCAATTGTGGGGACAAAGAGCATCCCAAGGGGACAACAAGCTTCGCTAGGGTCCTGCCTGTGAGGACCATGAGCACCTCCCAAATCCTGCCTGTGAGGATCATGTGCATTCCCCGGATCCCATCCAGGGCAATGCTTTGGTTCCAGGTGATGCTCACCTGGACTGCGCCAGGCTGCTCTTGACACGCTGGATACAGTCTAGGGTTCATCTCGGGCTGTTTGGGAATAGTTGCAGAAGGATCAGAGGTGCCCACCCACCCCACATCCACAGGGTCCAGACCACGCTGGGGCTGAAACAATCCCCTTCCTACCTCCTCTCCTTTTCCCTGGGCACAGGGACGGAAGTACTGGCAGGAGGGACAGGCAGATGCCACCAATGTGGCTGCAGGCAGGGAATCCCCTCTGTAGCTCCAGCCACTATTCCTGCCCGGAGTGCCTGTCTCTTAACTCCCCACTGCCATGTTCTGAACTTGGAGCATTTCCTTGCTCATTGCTGGGGCTGGTTATTCCCAGAGTTCAAAACCATTATTTTATTAATAGAATCCCCAAGGTTATATAACCCTTTTAGAAAAAAGAAATTAAAAAAAAATACAAAACCCAGCGCTGCCATCCTCTCCTGCATCCCGCAGGCAGCGACACTCCCGCAAATGGATTCATCCCACGTTAGAGCAGCGGCATCAGACACTGCCTGGAGGGCAGGAACGGAGCTCTCCAGCGGTCCTGCCGGGGCAGGGGGACAGCCCGGCCCTGTGCTTGGGCACAGGCAGCGGCTTGGCATTCCTGGCCACCTCCGCCCAGCCCGCAGACGTTTGTGGCTCACCAGGACCAGCTCTGAGGTTTCGATTCCCGGTGGGAAGGAATGACATATGGAATGACAGTATGGAACTGTGAATGTCTTTCTGGAGCAAGACGAGTGCTGCTCTGCTGCCAGGTTAAGCTCCCAACCCCCGCAATAGCCTGATATTAAAATAAACCCAAATATTTCTCTAATCCCCTCCCCCCATCATGAAGGCACATAGCTGGCTCCACCCTCCCACCTCAATCCTCTCCCACCGCCTTCGCAGATTGATGCTCCTAAAATTTGACACTAAATCCCAATGCATCTGACAGCAGCAGAGCTGGGTGGTGGTAAAGCAGAATTTGGGATGGGTCCCTCCTGCAGGCAGATCCTCACAACCCCTGGGTCTCTCTCCCTGGGAAGGTCTGCTCCTGCCATGACCACACTGCCAGCTTGAATTGCAGCATCAAAGGCTATCAAAAAGAAGAAATTGCCTCCAAATCTCCCTCTGGATGTGGGATGAGGGGCTGTACCAGTGTCTGGAAGTGTCACTCCAGTCCTGTGCCACAGGTGGTGCCACCCAGCTCAGCAATGGGCTGGAGATGCAGAAATGCCATATGGAAAAGGGCCAAGCGCAGGCAGCTCTGAGGGCCTTCTCCTTGCAGGTTTATACCTCTTGCCAGTTATCCTTCCAGGAGTTTTTTATTTTCCTTGCCTTACACCTGGAAAGGGCTTCACTGCAGGACAGAGTCCACCACACAGAAGGGAATTAAAATCCAGCATCTCCTTAGGCACAGTGTTCCCATTGCTGCGATACCCCATCCCAGGCTGTGCTGCCCAACCGCGGGGCCATTCTGCACCCAGGAATCCCACCCTGGATGCAGGATCCCATCCTGCGGGTCCTGTGCAGGGACCATCATCCCGAGGGCTGGCACAGGAGCAGCCCCGGCTGCAATGAACACCCAAGAAACCCCCAACAAACAGAAAACGCCTCTGTTTTCCTTTTATTTTCCTAAAGTACTGTGACTTTAGAGATGCTCTCCTGATTTTGGGAATAAACTGGTTTTGCAATTTGCTGCTGAATCAGCCATCAAAGCCTGCAGTGTGTCTAAAGGTCACAGTAATGGGTGAGACCCCAAAACAGCAAGCACAGCCCAGCCCCCCCTGCCTCACCCAAGCCTTGGAGAGCCTGTGACATCAAGCCTCTGGTGGCTGAGCTCCCCTAAATCCCTCTCCACGGGGAAAAGGGACCCAGGCAGCCAAGACCTTCTGGGTATGAGGCTGTGTCAAACTGCTGGAGCACCCCCCCGGCTCTCCCACCCACTGGAAAGGTATGGAGAATGGGAATGACAGTCTGCACTGAGATGTGATGCTTAAAAATAACTCCTTTCCAGCCCAACCTCCAGTGCCGCCCCCAGCATGGGGCAGGAGGGAACCACAGGAGCAGTACCCAGGCACCAGCTCCTTCCCCGTGCTACCTCCCATCCTGGCTGCCGGAGACTGAAGCCAAGGTCAGCAGGGAAGCAGCAGTGATCCCAGTGCCTGGTGCATCCCTCATGCTGGATACTCAGGGTGGTCTGAGCCCTCACACCCCACCTGTGCAGTGCCTCCTCCTTTCCTAGTTTTCTGAGTTCACTTCAAGTTCCCCTCCTTGGCTACACATGCTTGTCTCTCTCTCTCCAGAGAGATGGAACAGGAGAAAAATCTGCCAGGCATTTCCCAGGGGTCTTCCAGCTGGAGCAAACCCTGTCACCATTCCAGCACCTACTGGAAGCTCCCAGGCCAAAGCCTCCCCCAGACTCATTCCTGAGGAATAAAACCTCCCTGTGTGAACCTGACACAACCATGTTCCCAATGTGGTGACAAAATCCGTGACTCCAGCTTCAGCTGGGGATACCCATTAATCAACCACAATTGATTAAATTCCCTCATAGAAACTTCCACATAAACTCAGTAACGCTAAATACCACAGCATAGGAAGGATTATTCCCTTTCCAGCAGGAATCACCTTCTGGTCCTGGACTGGGGTTGCTGACAAATTTTCACCTTTGCTGCAGCAAGACCCTGGGAGTGACAACCCAAAGGTCAGAATTGCTCTTTATTCCTCTCTCTGCAGCAGCAGAGACCTCAGTTTTCCCAGATGAAGGAAGGGATGGAGGAGGGGTTAACAGGGGCATCACCCCTACACCTGGCCCAGGTGTGGAGAAGCATCATACCAGCTTCCCATTATCAGGTCACACATCCCAGAGAGCAGTCAGGAGCCACCAACATCACTGCCATCACTTGGGATGTGATCCAGGGAAAGATGGCACTGGGGTGATCTGGGGACACAGAGGTCTCTCCCTTTGCTTTCCACCCTGTGCTTGACCCCAGGCGAGAGGGTCCTGATGGGCAAATGGGATGTGAGGAGAGCCACCAGTGCCACCGGTAGCTCCAGCTCCATCCAACTTGACTTCTCCAAACTCCTCCCTTCTCCTAAAAAATGGGGCCATGCTCTAAACGCCTCTCTACCCCTCAGGCAAAAGAAAGTGTATGGAAACATCTCACTGATTACTAATTATCAGAGCTTGCCTTACGCAGATTTGCTCTGCTAATTAGACTAATCTCCACAGCTGGGAAATGAGCCGCAGTCACCCATGGTGGGGAGCTCAGGCAACCTGGATGATGCTTCACTCTGACATGGCAGATCCCTGCGATGGGATGTGGGATCGGGATTGTAATTCCTGGCTGCTTCTGACAGGCCATTGTTTAAGGAGACAATGAAAATCCGCAAATTTGGTGCTTCTCCCCCAAGCCAATGCTGAAATCAGGACATCTGCATTGCTCAACTTTTTTGATAGGAACCAGATGCAAATAATTAATAAATCCAAATTCAAATAATGCAGACATCTAAATTTAAATGGAGAGTGGACTTCTAATGTCAGCTCTTTGCTCACTTGGAGGAGGGGGAGGAGTGAGGGGCTCAGGGGGATTTCCTGGGAGAACTCCTGCTTCTGGGAAGTAATGTGGAGTGGCAAGGCACTCAAGGATGCATGCTGTGGGCAAGCACCTTGCAAATCGTCAAGGCCAAAAGAAAAGGAAGGAGAGTAAAAGGAAAATTCATAGGCTGGGATTTCCAGGGAATTAGGACCAAACTCTATGAATTTGGCACCTTCCCTGCTGCTCCTTTGAAAAATCCCTGCCAGCACGCAGGGGGGGAGGAGGGGGGAGGGAGGGATGGAGTCCAGGGGCTGCCTCCTTGCTCCAGGCATGGCCCAAATTATCCAAGGGGTACAGACGCACAGATCCCATCTCCTGCTCCACAGGCCCACATCCCACTCAGCCTGCAAGCAATGAAGTTCCCAGCTGGCATCACTTACCTCCAGCTTTTTAACCCCCATCTCCCCTACTCTTTACCCTGCAAAAGACACATCTCACTGATTTCATGAGCAAGGATCCGAACCTACCTAGAGGTGAGACAGAGCCGTGGGTCCGGCTGCATTTGCTGACCCCTCCATGCCACAAAGCTGAGCCCCTTGTGCACACAGGCCCTCCCAGTCCCAAACTCCAGGATCTACTGGGATAATTTTCACCCACTTCTCTCTCAAGTGTCCACATCAAACTCTGTGTGGGGATGAGCTGCGGGGCTACTCCTCCACCACAATCCAAGGCCAGGAGCCTCGGGAATTTCAAAAAGTGCTGGGACTGGGCAGCTCTGCCCAGCTCCCGGGTTTTGGCTGTGTGAAGATGCGTGTGCCTCTGTGCGGGCTTGCACAAGAGTGTGCGTGCACGTCTGTGCACAGCTGGGTGCGCACGCAAGTGTGTGTCCATGTGCGTGTCCGGGTGTCTCTGTGTGTGGTAGGTGTCTGCGGGAGCAGATCTGCATCCGTGGGTACACCGTGTCCGTGGGTGCCTGGTGCCCCTCAGTGCGCAATGCCCGCGGGTTCCCGGTGTCTGTCCGTGGGTGCCCGGGGCTGCTGCGTGCCCGGCGCGCCTCCCGCCCGGGCTCTGCGTGCCCGACGTGGATATGGATGTACGGCCGTGTCCGTGTCCCCCCCCGCCGTCCCCCGTCCCCGCACTCACCGGCGGCCGCCGAACCGAGCGCCTCCCGCCGGG
>VXBU01000252.1:237264-289858 GCA_013400315.1 Bombycilla garrulus
CCGCGGGGGGCGGAGCGCGGCGGGGCCGGGCGGGGGGGACGCGGACGGGACGGGACCCCCCTGTGCCCCTCCCGGGGCGGGCTTCAGCGGGGCCGGTGGCCGCTTCCCGGGCGTGGGAAAGTTGCGGTCGCGGTGCAGGATCGATGGGATTTGGGATTTTCCTGGCTCCGANCAGCGGCGACCCCGGGCCTCCCCGCAGGGTGGGCCCTGCCGCGCCGGGGGATGCTCCAGTGGAAGGTATCCCTGCCCACGCCGGGGGGAGGGATGAAACTGGATGTTCTTTAAGGACCCTTCCCAGCCAAACTATTCCGTGATTCTCTGATCCTATGAAACACTCAGAGCTCAGAGACACTTCTCCACCCCTCCAGCAAAGCCCTCCAGCCCCCCAGCCTGCAGTGCACCAGAAGATCACAGTTCTCCAAACCAGGCCAGCCTGCACTGGGACTGGGGCTGCAGTGGATCCCCCATTTCAGCACAGGGAGTTCAGAAGTTGGGATGAAACATTATCCCACGCCAAACCTGGCAGTTGGAGGCGTTTGCTGCAGCCCCCCCAGGCGGTGCTAACGCTGGTTCCAGAGGCACTTTCTCCTCCAGGCAGGCACAGAGCAAGGGCCCTTTGCAAACGAGCTGCTCAGAGAGCAAGGCTTTGTTTCCCCTCCTCTGAACTTGCCAAAGACAAAACAGATCTCTCTGTCACCCCAGGGATTATGGTGCAGCACACCTATTCCTGCATCCTCATCTCCATCCCCACGTGCTCGTTGCCTCATCCCCATTTCCTCCTTCCCATGCCCACATCCCCACCGCAGGGCAATGAGCAGGAATCCCACAGCTGTAACGAGGGGCACATCCCAACACACTGAAACTGCCAATCCAAGCCTTCGCCAGCAGATTTCCGCTCCAGCACCACACCCCAACACTCCAGTAGGTGCTGTGGGGACTCCATTTCATCTCACCCATAGTCCCAGATGTTCTGCAGGCAGAGGCTCATTCTCAGCCTTTAATTAAAAGCGTGCCAAGGTCACACCCAGATCCCTGCTTTCCCTAAGAAAACACAAAACAACTCAGCCATTCCCTGTGTGCGACTTTTCAACTGACACCCCAAAATCCAGAAGCAGATCCAGGATCCTGCTGGATGTCTCTATGGCCAAGAGCACTTCCTGAGAAAGGTTTTTAGGGATAAAGCTTAAAAATGAGGTGCAGGACACCAGGTTCCTCACCTGTCTCTGGTGGGGAGCATCATTCAGAGGGTTGATGATGAGGGAAATAAATCCCTGGTTCTGGGGGAATTCTGCATAGGGGTGGTTCTTTGCCTCCTTGCTGGGCTCAATTAAAGCAACTTCTGTGAATCTTTGGAGTTTCTTGAGGGAAGGGATTATGTCTCCAAGGTGCCAGCTGCATTGCTGGAGTGGAGCGATGCCTCACTCATCCAAGCCTTCCAGACAAGGAACGCCACTGCCCAGGGAAGAATGGGATTTGACTTTGGCTTTTCATGCTGCTCAAGCAACGCATTCAAGGTCTCCCTCTGCCACCACTGGAACCCATCTGGGCACCCCATGATCCAGAAGAAATTAATGCTTTTGAGCAAAATTTGATTTCTATTCAGAGGCTGTACCTGTGCCAGACACTGCTGGCCAAAGAACCAGAGAGGGAAGTGGTGGGAGCTCAGCGCTGGCGGCTTTTGGAGCAGGGATTGGTGGCTTGGCGGCATGGGCAGGGCAGGGGGATGGCAGCACGGGGCTGGCAGATGCCACTATGTGCCAGCAGTTCCTCTCCCTGCACAGGATCTGTCTTCACAGTAATTTTCCAGTCACAGGTTGCCAGTGATGCACTGAGAGGGCTGATCTCCCCCAGGGGTCAACTGTTAATGTGGGGAGAGAGGCAGGAGTGGGGGAGAGGGAAGCTGCCTGTGGTTCTCTTGGGTTAAAGTTGGACTGTGCAGGGCAGGAAGAGCTCAGCCAGGATTTTCCACCCTTCCTGAGATGGAAGCTGCTGGGATGGGGATGTGGGTTCCTCCTGTGTCCTTGCAGACAATGAGACCACCTCTCTCCAGAGGAGCAGAGGGGTGAAGAGAAGAAAAGAATCCACCGGGGACAAAAGTGACATCAGGGAGAGAAGAGGGAGCTCAGGGAGGTTTTGGAGAAGAGCCTATGGCAGGGCAGGAGATGTGCAGGACCAAAAGTTCAGAGCATTTTCCCTATGCCCTGCGAGAGGGTGACAGTGGTGGCTCTTACAGACACATCCGGGATGGGGAAGAACAACTGAAAAAAATATGCAAAAGAACCAACATCACTGTCTCTGTTTAAAGAGAGAAAAATTGGATCTCATGATAACTGGGCACCTCCTCTTGATTTTAGGGGAGGGAGGAAACCTGAATCCTTGTTTGAAGCTCTAGTAATCTGGCAAAGCCTCCTCTGCTCTCTACTGCTTCAGCTGGGGACCGAGTCTGGGCAGGAAAGACCATGTGGATGGAGGAAGGAGGACTAGACAGGGAGTGATCACAGCCAGGATCTGAGATCAGAGAGAAGGAATGTTGTTATGGAAAGGCTGAAAGCTCGGGGTGGGTATGAGTCATGCTGGAGAACATACAGCTGTTGGAGCGGGATTTGGCACAGGCTTGTGGTGCTGAGGAGCCTCCCCCCATTACCAGAGAGGGGGAAAAGGAGCCTCCATGATGGCTCTGACCTGGCAGAGGCAGCTGTCGACCTGTGCTGGAGGTGATGAACAGAGAATGTTGCCTGCTAAAGCGGGGTCCTGGCCTGGAGAGGTATTTTGGGCAGCAGAAAGGGCTCAGTCGTGAGATCCGCTCTGGCTGAGTGCCGGGGCTCCTCTGCTCTCCATGACGCTGCCTTGGGGAAGGAGAGACAGAACAGTGGGGCTGGGATGGGGCTGGACAGGTCAGCTCTGAAGGACAAGGCAAGAAGCAGACATTCCCCCCTTACCTAGTGACAGGGAATCAAGGCATGGAGAAGAGATATGCTCCCTGTGGGCTCCTTGGCCCATCGTCACGCTCTCCTCATTTTGGGTGAGGTGGATTGGGCCTGGAAGTGATTTCTGCCAGTCAGACCAGTGGAGTCAGACCACCATCCCTCCTGGGCACCAGGGCTTCCATCCAGCTTCTGTCCAACTTCCATCCAGCAGAAGATGCTGCAGCAGCTTTCCCAGAATTCACAAGGCTACCACAGGCATAAGGGGAAAAACAGTCCCCCACATCCAGTGTAGCCAGGGCAGGCAGAGAAGGAGATTTGGGCAAGGCATTAGGAGGAGAAGGGTGAGCCAGCACCTTCCCAAAGTTGCTTTCAGAGAGATGGTTTCTGTATGATGCCTGGAAATAACCACAGCACCAGATTCCCAGTGCCATGGGCTAAAAGCTCCATAGGCTGCTTTGGAGGTGGCCACATTATGGGGGTAAGTGAAACGACTGTAAATACAAACAGACTTGTAATTAACCATGCTCTGTAAATGTGAAGTCATTATCTGTATGTCCCTGGAAAAGTAATTATCGTCAGCTTTTCAATAAGAACTTGGAAAAGCCTAAAGAGTGGAGCTCTAGAAATGTCATCCATCTCCATGTAGAAGAAAAGCTGCATATTTTCATATATTAAGGCAAGTTAATCGAATGTACAAAATGAGTGAGTTTTAATATGTCTCCAAAGCTGTAAGTTAAATGCCTCTTCCCAGGGATTTATGAAAGTGTTTTGCAAACTTTTCTGGTATTGGACACATCCTGCTGTGTCATGTTTTATTTTCTAGCCAGTGGACATAAGACAGGATCTGATTTACAGATCTGTCCTCCACTGCCATGTAAAGCAATCCTTCCTTGCCTGACTGGGCTCATGGGTGCAGGGCTCTGTGTAACAAATTCCTCTTTCCAAACAACCAAACCTAAATGTTTTCCAGCTGAAGAGAACAGCAAGCCGACCACTTCAAGCCAAAGCACATCTCTGTGAAGTTTTATGCAACTGCAAGTCCACAGAAACACATCCATGCTCGACCGAAAATATTCGGGAAGATGACATTACCTGCTGCATTTACATTCCTGATGCTCCAGCAGTCACCTGGGGAGAGGAAGAGCAAGAGGATGAGAAGGAAAAAGGAGGAGGAGGAGCAGGAAGTGAGAGGCTGCAGACCTGTGGGCAGCACTTGCCAGAAGTTACTGGGCCATTGCATTTTCAGCTTGGACAGTGCAATGTTAGCACAGGCTTGGCAGGAGATCTGCACTAAAGTGGTCTTAATGTCACCCCATGTCTGTAGCACACACTGTGAGCAGAGAGCTGCAGGGAAGGTGCTCGATCTCATTTACACATACCCAGCAGTCAGTGGGTGGCTCAGGCTAGGGTCAGGGCAGCCAGAATGAATTTTAAGCAGACAGAAGCATTCAAGAGAAGGACTTTTGCTGTGGAGCAGCTGCATCTGGTCATCACTTGTTCATCTTGGTCACACAAAAAGGATCAAGATCCAACTCCTGATGGGAAGAGTGGACTGTCTTGAAGGATTAACCCAAAATGTACCAAAAGGCTCACCCTTCTATCTCTTCACCAGCTTCCAGAGAGTTGCTTGCATCAAAGTGTTTTGGTTTGTCATTTCAGTTATATCCTAAATTACAAAGCATTAATGCTTGCTAATGTTGAAGTAACAGAAATAAAAGCTGAATACTTCAGCTAAAGCTGGGATGAGATATTTTACAGAAATGCAATATTCTGAGATTGCCTTTTCATTTGAAAATGAGCCATAACATTTCCAGCTCCACATGCCTCTTGGGGGGGAGGTAATTTGGATTTTCAACCCTTTCTTGCTTTGCCAGAGCAGACAGGGAAAGATTCGAGACAGGCTGGGCTCTCACCGGCAGCAGCTGTGTGAAATCCTGGTGGCTTGGGGCAGAGATGGAGGGATCTTCTTGATGTTTCATCCAAAAGGAGAAATCCCATGGGAATCCAATGAATCCATCAGGACCAAATTTGAACACTCACTGAGGGAAATGCATTTTAGACCCTGTTTAATCGAATTGCTGAACTTGTCACTGCAGGAGCTCAGGAGCAAGCTCAGAAGGGGCAAACTCCAGTTGAGGGGAAAGAGCATGGTCAGCAGGTCGATGGAATGATGGGATGACATCTGCACTGCAGAAGCCCTCAAGGCATTGTTGCTCTGAAGGGATGGAGCACACCAGGGAAGCATTGTCCTCCATCCATGCCTGGCCCATGCCAGGATCCACATCCCAAAACCCTCCCATTCCTTTTTTCCTTCCTCATTAAATCACACCCCCATTAGCACCAGGCCTTCATTAGCAGCTTGAAGGGAGAAGGTGCTGTCCCCTGCCCCAAGCCTGAGGGAAGTGAAATCACAGGGTCTGGCAGTGTGTCTGCTCCCTGTTGCCACAGTGGGTCATGGAGCCATCCTGTACCAAAAGCTTCTTCCCAAAACACTTCAACATCTGCTTTGGTGATGCAGGAGCTGAGCATCCCCAGTCCATCACACAAGGAAAACTGCACAACTCGGGTGCTTGGCACCCATAAGACAAAAATGTCCCTTCATCTGCCTCAATTCACAGGCTAAGGACACATCTTGAGTCAGAACATCAACTGGCCGTTATTTGCAATTCAGATACCTGAGCCCGGTGTTCCCAAAATATAGCAAATATCCTCACTGAAATGGCATCTCTTGCTGTGCCTGAGCACCAGCTCTTCCAGCAGCCCCAGAGAAGGCTCTGGTTCTGCTACCAAGCCGCTGAAAGATTATTAAATTAAAAAAAAAACAAACAAATAAACCCCAGACCAAAATAAAAAAAATCACTCAGTGCAACATCCACAGCTTTTCTTGTGCTTTAGAGTTGGCTACTGAGGTCAGGCAGGAGCAGGAGGAGCCTGTGCAGTGCCTCAGCACTAACACATTTATCTGCTCCTTGGCGCATCAGCTGCATCTCAGCAGCTCTGGAATATAATTGCATTTATCCATGTCCCTGCTTCAAATAACATCCAGGGAGCTGAGACCTCAGGAGGGAGGAAGACTTGGGTGAGATCCCCTGGAAAGGGAGATGAGCCCAATCTCAGCCACAAAGCTTTGTTGTCTGGAATATTCTGTTTCATCCCAGGATACAAACTCATCCTCTGCAGCCCTTTCCTTGACAGATTATGATCCCTCCACCCACATCACCTCACAGACATGGAGCCAGTGCACACAAGAGCTTCTCCCACTTTCTAAAGCCTGGGAGGATGCAGAATGCTCCCACACACCTCACAGCAGGGCAGTCCCTGAGGCTTTCGGGGGATCTCAGCCCTACAATACCAGAACCCCAGCATGACCCCCACAAATCCTTTCTCCCCTGCTCCCCAGGGACACTAACCCAAGAAACAGGGCTGGACCTGTGCCCTGGTCATGTTTCAGGTGGTGTTTGCAAAATTAACCTTTTTGGGGGGTGATGGGTTTGGAGCTGTGGGACCCAAAAGGCAAGAACACCCAGGTATTAAACAGCAACTTTCAGGGAAATAATTTCCCTCTGGTCAGCTCAGACATGGGGGTTTATCTTGGACAAATTATTTTCTCTCCCCGGGAAGGTCCTGGAAACCCCCTAGCTGCTCAGTGGATTGAGATGTGGTGACCTCATTAAAAGCCATGGGGCTTATATAGGGCTGGGATTGATCCAAAGGACACATTTCACCCAAAGGACACTTTCCTAATCTAAGCAAGCTGGAGCAGAGCCTGTTTGCCATATAGTGCAGCCAGGAGTAGCTGGGAGGAAGGCTGTGGAGAGCTTCCACAGCTTCATCTTTGCAATTTCTTCTCTGAAGTGAGAAGATCGAGAGGAAGAAGAAAGGGAGAGAGGACATTTGCAGGCATCCTTCTCCTTCCCTGCCGGAAAGGTCAGATGCTGAGGATGGAAACACACCACACCATTTATTTCCAGGAAATTATTTGGGCTCCAGCACCTCACTGTGCTTGACCTTTCTAGGTTACTGAGAGGTTCCATAGGCAAAGAGCAACAAGAGCTATTAACGTTAATGGGTGGGAAGTAGCCATGAATAAATCAGCAGCATCTTTCCAGCCATCAAAGTCTGAAACTTTCCCTTATGGAGCGAGGAGCAGATGGGAGGCAGGGTGACGCATGTCTGGTTTATGACAGGGGTTATCTGATGCTGTTACCTACCAACCCAAGAGACTTGGCCCCACAGATCCCCACCCTGCTTCCATGGGGGAATTTTGGACCTCACCCCCCAGCCCTGAACAGAAATCCCCTCCCAAAGCCACTCCTGAGCACCACAGAATGAAACCTTTCCCTTGGGAACAGCTCTGGGCTGGATCTGTGCAGGGTTTTCACACTTCCCTGTCCTTTAGATGCCTCAGATGAGAGACAAGATGCAGAGAAGCACCACCAGCCCAATACCTCCCTGTAATGAGACACATCCTTCTACCCCTGGCCATCCAGCCTGGCCCCAGTAATCCCAAATCCCAGGCATTAGACATTTAATCTTACATTTTTATCATGTCTCCTCTGAGCAGAGGGTCTGAAATTAAAAGGGAAGGAGGGAAGAGCTGAGCTCCTGTGGGTTTAATTGGTTCTGGCTGGTATATAAGAAGGAAGGAGGGAAACATAGCAGTTTCTTCTGCTGGCTTTCCCTCGTGTTTCCCGAGCAGCTGCAACTGTTCCGGAAGAGGGGAAGAGATGCAGGATCAGGGAGGGAGGGGGCATTTGTCCCCTCCCAGGACAGAAGTGGAGCTCATGTTTGTGTCTCAGCTGGCCCCGGGCATGTGGAGCTGAGCCAGCAGCCTTGGCTGCACCCCGTGGACATCATTTTCCATGATGCAAACTGGGAGAGGGGGAGAGAGGCTGAGGCAGGGCACGGATGAGGCAGCAGTTTGGTGCCTCTGATGTCCTTTCCTGCCATGCAGAAAAGCTGGAGGCCTTTCACCTGCCCTGGGCTGGTGCTAGGGAGGGTCCCACTTGGATTGTGAGTGGACCTGGGTGCTGAGCACTGGAACCAGGAGTGAGATGGACTGGGGACATCCCAGAGGGGATGGGGAACAATGAGCTGGGGGCCAGGGATCCTCATTTCCAAGCACTGGGAGCTGACAGCAAACTGGATTTGGCTGTGGCTCCCAGAGGGTACAGGGTGCAGGTCACAGCTCTTTTTGCTAATGTCCTTTGTGTTCTGGGATATAAAATTCCAATTTCCATTTCCTTCCCCAGCCTGTAACACATCTTTGGGATATCTCAGTTTTTTTATCCCAGAAGTCTCAGAGCAGGATACGGAGCCATTAATGCAGGATGCTGCAACATCTTGCTTGTCATGCCTGGATCCTGAGGATGCTAATCAAAAAGGGTGTTGCCCTGGTTAATAAAAGTACTTATTTAATTATTATTGGCAGAATAGATAATTTTTAATTGCACCCCCCCATCCCCCAGATGAAACAAGGGACTGCACTTTGATTTTAATTGAAATAGCTATAGGTGTATATACATCATACATATATATATCTCAATAGATTATTTTCTAGATGAAAATAAGCAGATCCACAGCTGACTGGAAATGAGAAAAAAGCTCAAATGGTTATGCTGTAGCCCCCTTTTCCTTATTTATCAGGAAAAAGCAGGAATGTAGGAGTTCCAGCATCCCACAGCAGTGACTATTGGCTGGGGATGGTCACTGGGAACCACAGGCTGGGATGCTGCAAGATTTCCCCACTGCCAGCCTGCAGGAACTACTGGGAGAAGATGAGTTTTGAAAAAGCCTCACGTACTTAAAGAATAATGCAACCTGCCAGGCACTTAGAGCAGCCAGATAAATGGAACTGCCAGCTGGAGCTCAGCCAGGAGAAACTGCCTGAGGCAGAGGCTCTGGGGACATGAATGAGCTTGGGGATAAGGCAGGACACTTCTGGAGCTGACAGTGTGAGGTCTTTCCTTGTGTGGGTGTGCAGAGGCTTTGGAAACAGGGCAAGATGAGAAGGTGGGATCTCCCCATGGTGCTGGGCAGGATCCCCAGCCAGGCTGGGAGAGTTGAGGGTGCCCATCCTGGAGAAGGGAAGGGTCCAGGGAGACTTGAGTGTCCTTTCCAGGGCCTAAAGGGGCTCCATGGGAGCTGAAAGAGGGACTTTGGACAAGGGTCTAAAGGCACAAAACAAGGGAGAATGACTTCCCATTGCCAGAAGGCAGGGATAGCTGGAACACTGGGAAGGAATCCTTCCCTCTGAGAGTAGTGAGACCCTGGCACGGGTTGCCCAGAGAAGTTGTGGCCGCCTTGTCCCTGGAGGGGTTCAAGGCCAGGTTGAATGAGGTTTGGTCTAGTGGAAGCTCCTTGCCCATAGCATAGGGGTGGAATTGGATGGGCTTTATGGTCTCTTCCAAGACAAATCATTCTGGGACTCTGTGATCTGGAGAGATGGCTTAAATCAGGGGAATCACAGAATTGTTCAGGTTGGAAAAACCCTCTGAGATCATTGAGTCCAACCATTCCCCAGCGCTGCCAAGGTCACCACTGACCATGTCCTCAAGTGACACATCTGCACATCTCTTAAATACTTCCAGGAATGGAGAATCCACCACTGCCCTGAGCAGCCTGTGCCAGGGCTGGATCACCCTTTCTGTGAATAAGTATTTCCTAATATCCGATCTGAGTCTCTCCTGGCCCAGCCTGAGGCTGTTCCCTCTCCTCCTGTTCCTGTTCCTTGGGAGCAGAACTCGACCTCCCCCTCTGGAAGTCCACCCTGTCCTGGGCTATCCCAGATGTGTAAAAAGTCCTTTGTTTCCAGCCCGCCTGCTGAAGAATCAGTCTGGAGTCCTCAGCTGTTGTTTTCAAGGTTGTTTTTATTGTTATCTTATCACAGTTTCTTTCTGCCCTGCTGCAAGCTTGCCCATCAACAGTTCAAGGCACACTGCCCACCCCTGAGCCTGAGCTGTCCTTTTATACTATCAACTGTTTATTTAATGTTTACTATTAATTTCCAATCTGTGACCCTTACATTACATTGTCCAGTTTTCTGACAAACCAATCCAGAGATGCCATCCTGGCTCAAAGATGGATGGCAAGAAGAAGAAGAAATAACACGCCACCTGTAAAAATTCTCCATTGTGACTCCCAGACCCCCCTGTATAGAATTTCAACCCCCCCTGTACAAAGCTCCAAACTTTCTTCTTTTGATCTATAATTACTACTATTCTACCATTTATACTTTGGTGACTTGCATTTCTTCATATAAAGTTGGTAATTTGTCCCATGGATTAAAATCAAAGCCACAGGCATTCTCAGCTGCAAGCAAGGGTCTCTGACCCTCCTGCCAGGGCTGAAAAGCCTACTGGCCACAGCCCAGGTCATTCAGAAATGTCATAGGAAACCTCTAGGTTCCAACACCCCCGGCTGTCTCCTCTTGGCAGAGAGTTGTGCAGAGCCACAAGGTCCCCCCAATCCCCCTTTTCTCTAGGCTGAGTCCCTCAGACTTGTGCTGCAAAAACCCCACAAAATGCACAAGAGATCCTGGTGTCCCCAGCATGATCCTGGTGTCCCCAGCACGACCCTGGGCACTGGGGATGGGGAACAAAACCAGAGGCGTCAGGAGGTTTCACTTCCCAACAGCGGGAACCATCTGGGGGATATGTGTGAACATCCCCCAGACGGCCGCTCTGCAGGGAAAAGGGGCTCACAAAGAACATTCCGCAGCTTAAACTGATCGTGAGAACCAGGCTGTGCCCGCTGCCGGCCGAACATCCTCCGCGCCGTGCTCCATATGGCAGCAATTACCGCTGGCAGGCGGAGCCGTTTTCACCATGAGCACACACACAGACACACAGAGACACACACTCAGCTCCCGGCGAAGCCCCCGGCTCCTCCTGGTGCTTAATCAACCCCACATTCTAACAAGCAAAGAGTGAAGCCAGCGCACGTCCCCCGCAGCACTGCCAATTGGGCACAGGATGGCTCAGCCCTTCCCTGCCCCGTCCTGGGCTTTGGCTCCTGGGGAGAAACCTCCAAAAGCTGCCACTCCAGACCCCGGGAGCAGGCGCTGCTCGCTCGGGACAGGTTTGGAGGGGGTGGCTGAGCACACAGGCATTTATGAGCAAAGCCAGTAATGCTGTTTGGAATTTAACACTCAGCCCTTTCCAGAGCAAGACTGCTTCATGCCCCTGAACCTCAGAAAGCTTCAAAGCCCTCGGCTGAGCTCCTTGGCACTGGGTGAGTTCTCACCCCTTCTCTCCAAGAGGTCTCTGGGAAGGACTTGCTGATGGCACAGAGCAGAGCTGAGGAAGCTGGATGCTGGATGGAATTCAGGAGGGGAAATCACACCAGTTACCACGTAGTACTCAGAAGTTTTACCTCAGAAACACTGAGCCTCCTACAGCCCATCCCAACCCACACTCTGCATCCACAATTGCAGTGAGTTGCTGCAGCCCCAGCGCCAGGCCCAGGATGGTCACAGCCTACCAGCCCCTGCTGCAAAGGCAGCAACAACCATGAAAACATCTCTTCGTCACCTCTTTGGAGAGGATTAGGCCATGCTGAATGCAGAAATGAAGTAATCTTGTGGCCACCTAAGGACTGAGCAAGGGAGGAGACACCAGCAAAGGGACCCATGAGGGAATGAGTGGAAGTAACAAGGGGGTTTTTTGGGAGCAAAAGGGATAACTTTCATTTAGGGAACCTGCCTGTTTCTCCCAATAAGTTTTCAATTACAGACTGGGTAATGGAAAATCCTGTAATAATTATATCCATGTTGTAGTATTATAGAAAATGCTGTAATGAGAATAAGGCTGCGCTGGGGTCCTCTGAAGAGCAGAGGGGCAACATGCACAACCTGCCCCATGTACCCACACCCCTCCATCCTCTCCTGCTCCCCACAGATATTCCAGGGCTTGGGAGTGCTCCTGGTGTGCAAAACACCATCATGTGATGGGGAAAGGCTGTGGGTTTCTCCCAGTGTAAGCACAAGCTGGAGGGAGTCACTGAAGTTCTCAAAACACGGTGGCTCTGGCCAAGGTGTTCCAGCCCTCCGATCCTCTTCAGCTTCATTGTCTCCATCAGTGAGATTTTTCCTGGGGGTATTTCTGGCTTCTTCTGTGTTGCTTTCCATATCCCACTGGATATTGCATGTGCTATCATTCCCCAAGGACTGATAGTCTGAAGAAAGCTGATTCTTTTCTAGAGCTGCTGAATGGCACCTCTCCCCTTCCCTGGCATGATTAGATCTGCGCATTTACCACTGGTTATATTTGCAAGCACTTTTGGGTGCGATTAGCAGCTGAAGACTGTAAAGGAGTCAAGCTCAGGCGTTAGAGCCTCTCTGGGGGCTGCAGAGGAAATAAAAGCAGCATTTTCCTTTCCACAGAGGCTTGTGGTGGAACTCAGCACAGATGGGGGGTGGCAGAGCCACCCTGAGAGGTCTGAGCCACCCACAAGGGCCCAAGCCATCCATCCCATCTATTCCCACCCCTCTTGCCATGGGGTGTTTGGCTGGAGATCCTGACCCAGACAGGGCAGGAAAAAAGGAGCTGGAGTTCAAAACAGGGTAAAAAAAGGGAAGAAAACAGGGTAAAAAAAGGGGAGGAAATATCCTCCAAAGGGAGGGGAGGGAATCTCTGCCATGGGGCCTGCCAAAGCTCTATTCCTTACAGAAGTGCTTATAGAGATTATTGTACTTAATTTATGTAGATCTACATTGGCACTAGAAGAACTTAGGAACTAATTAAACAGCAACTGAAGAACAGCCCTGGCCTTGGATCTCACCCAGATGGAAGCAATTCCTGGGAATCCTGAACCAAGAGGGAGCTCAGCTGTCAGAATGCTGCTTTATCTTCTTAAAGATGATATAAAATTTGGGGTGATTTTCCAGAGAAAAGGGAAACAAATCAGCTCACAAATCCTGGATTTCTCCCAAGGCAACAGTGCAAACTCTTTTGGCATCAGTGGCCCATGGGAAAAGGATCATCTGACGAGCAACAATTTTTGACACTATGTTAAGCAGAAGATTTGGATCCAGTCTCTAAGTGACTGTGTCTAGATGAAATTCAGGGGAAAAAAGGAGGTGCCATTTGGGAGAGCACTTTGCTAACCCTATTAATGGGGACTGGAGCAATTACATATATGGCTGTAATAGGCAAGAAAGTAATTAAAACACGGCCACAGCTCAAGTGGTGATTTTATGAGTCCTGATGAATCCAAGCTCCTGTAGGAATATCAGGGTGTGGTTCTTTTCACTCTTTTGGGACTATTTCATGATCTCACATACAGCTACTGAATTTTTCCATCTACGGATTTAACTGACCTGCCTGAGCAGCAGTGAATTAAAGGTCCCTCTTATCCTGTGAGGACAGAGTCCCACCACACCTCACCTCTGCACCCCTTCAGCTGGGAATGCTTCCCAGCTGATGCTTTCCTAAAGTTATCCAGCATTTGCTGAACATTGCAAGGAGCTTTTTTAGGTTAATCATGCTCAGAGCCTGGACAGACAGGCATGAGGAAAGAGGAGAGAGGAGAAAAATCCTGCCATTTTATTATAATAAAACGTGCAATAAATACTATGGAAAGCGTTCCATACATCCTGTCTGAGGGAATTTACCATGCCTGATCTCAGCCAGCTGAAAATCAGCTGTCCCTTGGGCTCTTCTGAGGGTTAAGGGAGAAAGTCAGGGTTGCCACACTTCTAATCCCAAAAGAGCTGTATAAGGAGAAGGGGATTCCTTCATTTCATCAGATGATGATTCCTCCTGTGTCCAGCGCTGGAGCTGAGGTACCTCAGACAAGATGTTCAGCTTTGCAAGGGCTGATGCCACTTGAAACAAATCAGACTTTTGACAGTGCCCAGCGTGTCTCTGGACCACACCAGACCACATCAAAGCTGTCCTATCTCATTCCCAGCTCTCCTTTGTGTACCAGGGAGAAGGGATGAGAGCCAGCAGCACTCCCATACAGCAGGAGCAGGCTCAGGCTAGAGCAGGCTCAAGCTGGAGTTGCTGTCCTCATCTGCCCTCGTGCTGAGCAGCTGACACTCCCTGTGGTAGCTACTGCAGTCCCTGCACCCGTCTGGGTGATGCTGCTCTCTCAAACCAGGCAGTGGATGGTCCCTCAGGGTCCAAAGCAAAGAGCAACACAGCGAGAGCAGGGCAAGGGAAGGTGAAAGCACCCGGTGTTCACAGGGCATCTCTGACAGAGCGAGCCTGACCCTGTGGGATCAACAGGAGACTTTGTTTTCTTTATCCCTTCCAGCAATTAATCAATTTTACTGCTAAACAAAGCTGACTCTTTCAAGGGGAGATCTCCTATTTTAAATCTTGTTTCAGGGGAGGTGGTAGATGATCTTGACCAGACACCAAAGGGATGCAGATGCTACTGTTCTGACTGAGCACCCTGGAAGGTCATGGAATCTCAGAATGTCCTGAGCTGGAAGGGACCCACAGGGATCATCCAGTCCAGCCCCTGTCCCTGCTCAGACCCCCCAACAGCCCCACCCTGGCATCCCTGCAGCACTGCCCAAAGGCTCCTGGAGCTCTGGCAGCCTCGGGGCCGTGCCCATTCCCTGGGGAGCCTGGGCAGTGCCAGCACCCTCTGGGGGAAGAACCTTTCCCTGCTCTCCAGCCTGAGCCTGGCCTGGCCCAGCTCCAGCCGTGCCCTGGCTGCTGTCCCTGTCCCAGAGCAGAGATCAGAGCTGCCCCTTGGGAGGAGCTGCAGACCCCAGGGAGGTCTGGGCTCAGTGTCCTCTGCTCCAGCTGCACACACCAAGTGCCCTCAGCTGCTCCTCGTGTGGCCCCTTCTGACCCTTCAGCATCCTTGTAGCCTCTTTGGATGCTTTATAGGATTTAAGATGAAACAGCACTTGGAGAATTCACTTTAATATATCATACTCCTCTTCAAACATGAATTACCTGCTTTCTAACAATCTGAAGGATTTAAACACATATTCCCAGCTCTTCCACTGGCCAAGCTCATGCAGGATGATCACAACCATCTCATGTGGATGACAGAATGCTCCTGAGGAGGACCCGGGCTGCAGCACTGACCAGGAGCTCCATCACCACCTCACCAGAAAGACCGTGAATCCCTGATGTCTTTGGTGCTATTTAAGCACCTCTCAAGCGTGGGAGAGAGCCAAAGCTCATGGTTGAGCCATGGCAATTCTCCAGCTGGGTTGGATGTTGATTTTTGGGGGACATTAACATATTATTCTCCTCCTGGTTATCACCACAACTCTCTCAAGTTTCCAAGTGGACAGGGGCTATTTTTTCTGTGCTCATGTCTAGTCCTTTCCTTTACAGTTACAGGGGCAAACCCTGTATTTTTATCCTGCCTGCAAGAAAGTTCCTTGGCTCCATGATCAGAAGCTCCAATTCAAGTTTATAAAGGTTTTCCATTTGTAGTGGGTTACTACTAGTAACTAGTGGGTAATTACTACCAAATTCCTTGAAACATCCAGCTGGAAATACAGTGCTAACATACAATACAGCTATCCACAGCATCACTCTTGGTTCTCAATGGAATTTGCTTGTGAACAGACATAAACAACCACCAGCTTCAAGGCAAGAGAAAAGCTTTGGTGGCTCTGTCCTGGGGAAACCTTGTGCAATAGTAAAAAAACCCACAGTCTGCTTCCTGCCCTGCTTACAGTGAGTCCTCATGCACATTTTACAAGAGAAAAGGCCTGGGTATAAAAAGAAATTACTCACTGAAACTGGTAACACTGAACACAACTTGGTTTTCATCCAAAGCCAAAAATGCTTTATTTATTTGAAATGTAAACGATTCCTTTATCAGCTGCCTGTTACAGGAGTTGTTTAGGGCAGTTTCCTTCCAAATAGGTTGTTCGCCCAGAGTTTTGCAAAATGCTGGGAAACAGAGAAAGCATCAAGGAAGACACAGAAACCCTGCTGGCAGATTTATGGAGAATGGGAAAGGCACCTCCCATCCCTTGTGAAAGCATTCCCAGAGCTGCCTTTGCTGGAGACTTGTCACTGCAACAAGACGAGCAGCGCAGCTTGTGCTGCACCACCAGCATTGCTCCTGCTCGCACCAACCACAGCTCTGAGGCTCCTTTCTGCTTCCATTCCAGCCTGATCTCCAGCTGGGGAGCACCATGGGGGCACAGGGATCCCAAGAGAATCCCATGTCATCACTGGACCCTCTCCCCTCTGGGTGTCATGGGATTCCCATTTGATTTGGGTCCCCTTGGCCTGGCTCTGGCTGTGTTGCTGGGTACACAGACAGGGCTCCTGCCTCCAGCTGGGCTGGCTGGATCCAGTGCTGCTTGCTCTTCTTTAACTTGGCCTTTCTATCATGGCAAGGGTCTGCAGCCTGGCTTGGTGGGAGCAGGAAAGGCTGAGATGCTGCTGAAGCTGCACTGCTGCTGCCCAAGAGCATCTTTCTGCTGTTTTGTGATGGGATTTGGAGGAGCTGGAGGGAAATCCGTGGGTCTGCCTTTACCCCGCCAGGCCCAAGGGACACCCCATCCTCTGGCGCTCAACCTGCCAGCCCTGGGAAGGACACAGGGTCAGAGGCATTTGGGTAGTGGATTGTGTTGGGAAGGAGGGATGGTGATAAAGAGAAGGGGATGCCCATGGGCTCACACGTGTGTGCAGCGTTCACGAAAAGGAAGGGGATTGATTGTGGGATAATTGCAGAAGTAAGTGCATGAAGAATTGATGGGTGGGCAAGGAGCACCGCAGGGCAGGGAAATCCCACAGGCACAGCCAGAGAGAGTTAAAAAAAAAAAAAAAAGGGAGAAGGTGCTACTGAGCTCTGAAGACTTAATCTGGTTAATTCTTTCAGCATGTGGCATGCTGGCAAAGCCAAGGAAGAGGAAAATACCTGTTTGTGGGGAAGAAAACAAAAATCAGTGTTGCAACTGTTGTGTTTCTTATGAAATGAAGAGCAAGACCTTCCCCAGCCATCAACCAGCAGCACAGACATGCTTGGGAATAGGGAAATTTATATCTGAGCCTCTTCTCTGGCCTTTTTCAATTCCACCCATGAGAGAGACGCGTTCAAGACAGTGTGAAAACCATCTGGAGACTCATTGAATAGTTGTGTGGTCCCACTCTGAGCAGCAGAGACATAGCACAGCCTCCCTGCTCTGCTCCTGCCAGGGATAACAAACCCCAGAGCCACGGGCTCTGGGCACCTGAGCCTGGAGCGGAAAATCCCTCTCAAGTTTTAGGAGAGTGCACAAAGCAGAGGCGTTTTGGCAACCCCGACCCACAGAGCTGCTGTATTCCAGCACAGCCACAACCCCAGCCATGGAAACCATCTCAGTTTGGAACAATCTTTTGGAAGTGTTCCTGAACACCCTGGGAATTTGAGTCAACTCAAGCGCAGAAAGGGACATGGACAATGCTCTGGTTTAAAAAGCTCCTTCAACCAGCATTGCTGCAAAAGTCCACTCTATGGCCCAAAAGGACCCACTGCTGATGACATGTGAAGGCACCAGATTGAATGATGGTGAAACCATAGCCCTTTTTTTGAGGACAAAACACAATTGAAGGCACCAGTGTCCTGGTCCAGGATAACAGTGGATGGGAAGGGGTTTCCTGGGGGAAAACCAGCACCTCTGGGGGCTCTGGCACTGATACCTTTCTGCAAAGGCCTTCAGCACATTTCTTGAAGAAACAGCTGGAAATGTTCCAGCAGCAAATGTACCCAACTCCAAAAAATATCTTGCTTACATTAGAAGTGTCTGGATGGTGAATAATGCAGAGAGGAGAAAGTGTCATGGGACAATTAATAAGCTGAGGCTGTACGTGGTGGCAAGAAGAAAGTATTAGGTGAAGTGACAGGTGAAGTCAATAAATAGTGGAGTGTTATTTGGGGAAGGTCTGGCACTTCTGCACGTGCCTGGGCAGAGCATAACAGTTCTCTTGAACCCCTCCAACACTTCATTTTTCTCTAATGCTACCACTCCCTTTTTCTCCTAAAGCTGGAATTTGCCTGTCAGCTGTGGAGTGCAGGATGGAGACAGCAGGTTCCTTCTCCATCCATCCCCACATCCTTCTTCCCACTGGGTTGGGCTGTCAGGGGAGTGCAGTGGTTTGTCTTTACAGCTCCTGCTTCTTAGAAAGTTGTAGGACTTGAGAATTTTAGGTTGTCAGATGAGGTTTATTGTGCAAACCAGGGTGGTGCAGGATCCAGCCAGTGTGAGAAGGTGAGAGCTGGGGTCTGTACCCCGCTCCTTGTACATCCACAGCTAACAGCAGGTTACCTAATAAAATGAGAGACCCCTCCAGTGGGTTTGCAAACCCCACTGAGAATTGTATGATGGGTCTTGGCACAAGGGACAAACTAGTCCCACAGAACATGATCAGGGCTGAAACAGTAACTTGAGCAGGCAAAAAGATCAACCACAGGTTTTCCTGTGCCCAAGGAGAAATGACTTGGGATAAAAAAGTTCCATGTTTGCCTGAACAGAATAATCTGCAAATGCAATCAGCCATTTGAGTGATTGATGCTCCTTGCTCTGCTCAAACTTCTCCATCAAAATCACGGGGAAAAAAAAAAAAAATTGCTGCTGCGGAGAAACTCAGATCTCCGAAGTGCAAGGACACAGCACAACCCAGCACAGCCCTGAGGGAACAAACACAAGTACAGAGCAGCATTTGATGTTCCTGAGCCTGCTCCAAGCAGCCCAGCTCCCCAGACCGGGAATCCGATCACGGTAACAAAAGCAAACAAGACACGGTTTAAATAGAAACAAAAACGTTGGAAGGGAAAAACCAAGCAGAGTGAATGTTTACCCTGAAGATGGGATAGTTTAGAAATTATGCCTAGAAGCCAACTCTCCAATTTTAGCTTCAGAAGGTTTGCAAATCTCAGCTGCCAATGTATCCCCAGCCCATCTGCCCTTGGATGGGTGACCTGCTGCAGGTACAGCGCCAGACACCCCTGGGGAGGAGCAGGAGGAAAAGTTCAATGTCTACATTAGAGAATTTATCAGCTAATTATGATTAGAGCAGAAACAGGTAAGGTAATTATCATGGTTATGGACACACAGGAAGGCATTAAGGAAAACAGAGAGACCGCAAAATGCAGAGTTTTAACACGGATTCATACTGAGAACAAGTTCTTGCTAGTTTTAGTTAAAAACCCAACTCCAGGAGCTGCTTCAGGAAGATGAAGTGTTCGAGGATTATTTGTGATAAGAAACCATGAGGGATTAAGGAATTCAAGAGGAAAGCACGAACCTTCCAGTGCCTGTAGGGTCTCTGGGAGAGCCAGAGAGGGACTTTGGACAAGGGATGGAGAGACAGTACACAGGGAGTGGCTTCCAACTGCCAGAGGGCAGGGATGGATGGGATATTGGGAAGGAATTGTTCCCTGGGAGATTGGGGAAGGGGCAGGCTGGAATTCCCAGAGCAGCTGTAGCTACTCCATCTCTGGATGGTCTTTAAGGTCCCTTCTATCCTAAATCATCCCAGGATTCTATGATTAAAACCTGGCAGCAGCAGAGGAGAGTGAGGAATTGGAGATCAGGCACAGCTGCAGCAGCCAGTGCTGTCCTGCGAACACATCAAGGAGAACTCAAGAGATACAGACAAAAGAGGGAAAAATGAAGATGCTGCCTTGTGTTGTGACTGACAGGTTTAGGTTTAGGGGAAGGACAATAATGTGATGATCAAGCTCTCCCAGAGCCAGCCCTCCAGGGCAGCGAGCCCCATGTCTCCCTGAGCACTGCTGAGGTCAGCCCCACACACAGAAAAAACAAACCAGGTGTGAACTTATATTAATTTTATTCACATTTCCAGAGGAAAGCATTGGTGGAGTGCAAGGTCATGGCTAGTGCTGAGAAGCTCAAGTATTTGGTTTATAACAGGCAGACATTTCTGAGGCTGAGCCGAGCCCCTGCTCCCTTCCCCTGCACATGCTTCCAGTTCAAGGAACAGGAATCTCCAAAATAAGCTGGCTCATCACATGATGGGAGGGATGTCAAAAACTTTAAAGCTCTCTGTGGTATAAAGCCCTAAGCAGGGCATGAAAGTAGCAGGCAGGAAATCTTGTACAGCTGAACTGGCTTATCCCTGGGATGAGTGCTGGGATTTCCTTCGGTGGCGGAGTTTTGCTGTCAGCGATGCCAAACACTCCTGTCCAACTTTAATGTGATTCATTACCCAGAGCTGAAATTTGCTGCTACTGGATTATGAGGACGATTGTTGGTGATGGCATAGAAAAAATTTAACAGGACTCCCAGCCGAGGAGAAAAAGAAAAAAGGAGAAAAAATTTGATTGCTTTGAATTTCAAAAACAGAGATAAAGGAACAAAAACAGAGCCAGGAGTAAGATTTTGAGAACTGGAAATTCCCAATTGCACTGCTGGCCCATGGGAACTTGCCACAGCGCCGAGTTGCTTCTAAGGAATATATTTATATTGCTAAGAGACTCCTGGGTTCAGCTGGGCCAACAAGCGGTTACTGATGACATCCAGCAAACTTGAAATCCTCCCAATCCCGACTGGCATTAACCAGCTTCAGTTTTGCTCCTCCCAGAGCCACAACTTTTGGATTTTTGCTTCAAAGTGCACATTTCAAATGACAAAAGGCATCAGATAACTAAAGGCCTCTGTAGAACCCTGGCCATGCCACAAGCCTGGAGCAGGACTGGGAACAGGCAGAGCAAAGTTTGGACAGGCAGCAGGGACAACTCACTGGGACACAGTGGAACGCAGCACTCCCTGACACAAGTGGAATGACACCAGCAACTGATGAATTCCTAAGTTATGGGGCTAAAAGATGAGCTGGTTTATTTTTTTTCCTATCCTGTAAATATCAGGGAGTTTTAAATGTGTCCATTGAAGACACTGGAAGTCTTTTGTCCTGTGAAGTTGCTGGATTTTACTGGAATACAGCTATATTTGGCAAAGGAGTGGGTAATAGATGTGTGTACATTCTTGCTTGCTCTGCAAAGACAATTATCAGATTACAAAAAAAGGCACAAGAAGCACATTCCTCCTTCTTCCATCCCTTAAAGGTTCCTCCTTCTCCCCTGCTGAAAGCACTCCACTAGCTGTCACTGAACAACCCCAAGTACACATTTTCCTCTTTGATCCAGCTGGCTCAGATGCCCCAAGGATTAAAGATTTCCCTTCTGTTTGAATAATTCCACTGACTAGAGTCTCATTGCTTGTTTAACCAATTCTCTTCATCCTCCATCTATATATAGTAAAAGAAATAGAATTAATATTATATTTTGGTTTATTGCTAGAGGCAATCTGCTGTCCCCCAACTCAGGCTACCAGAGGAAGGAGGTGGAACAGAAAATTCAGCAGGACCTGCTTGCTTGAAACAAGCAAAAAGCAAAATTGCACTTGCCCCACCTGGCTGGGTGTCACAGAGGGGGAAACTGAGGCAAGGAAGGGCTCAGGGTTATTTAGCAAGTCAGTGGAGAGGCAGGAATAAAACAGCCCAGCTCTGGATCTTCTGTTCCAGTTGTCAAGAAACAATTTTGCTTTGTCCAGAAGGTGAGTTCTGTCAGAGAACAGGACATGCCACTTACAATTCAAGTCATAATGTTGACACTGGATATGCAGAGCAGCATAAAGGAATGTGACTCTTTGGTGAATATCCTAGTTATCATACTAAAAATGTATTTCAATAAACTAAATTAATCCCTTACCTAGTCTTTAATACTGCAATAAATGTCTCCCCTGCAGCTGCCTGGTTGATATCTAATGGTTCAGCTATTAAATATCCTACTAAACCTGTGTCTTCTCTGTGAAGGCTTAAACTCCTTAAATTCTCATTTAAAAAAAAAAAAAAAAGGAAACAAACTGCTCTAAATATTCCAGGACTGAATGGATTCAGTGTTGTGGATTCTATTTACAATTTTAAGGAAACTTCTGCTTCAGACAAGTCACAAAAACCTTCTCAGCAGCACAAAGGTCGGACAAAGGGTGATGCTGGAAGGGGGAACGAGTGTGTTCCTTGTGTCACCACACAGTCATGGACAGCATGTTCACTCTGTTCCTGACAGCTCCTGGGAAGCCACGCTGGTGGCAGAGATGCCAAGGGAGTTTGAGGTGCCTGTGGATGGATCACATCAGCAGACATTGCCCTCAGACACCCACATAGCCTGGCAGAGGCCGAGGGCAGAACCCGCCTTCGGCAGCACGTCACACCCCCAGGGCTCCCAATCCCAAGGATTCAGCCTGGCAGCCACAGATGAGGGGCTGCAAGGGCTCCCTGAGCTGAGGTGGTTCTAGAACAGCCAAACAGCCGTCAGGGAGAATGGCCAGAGGGAGAGCCATGAGCTGGTGCTGCCAGCTGTAGGTGGGAACACCAAGCAGAGCCCGGTGGGACTCACCACATCCGCCAGGCTGTCCACGGGAAGAGGACAGCTTGGGAAGCCCCCGTGTGGAAACCCCCACCCAGGCTCCTGAAACTGCCTCTGCTGAGCAGGAACCACCTGTGCTCCCACCTGGGAGAACATAGGCTACATGTGCAGGAACACAGCCCCAGGCTCCATTCCTTTCCCCACAGCGCTCTCTCTTTTGGGAAGTAACTGTTCCCCAATTTTGCTGTTTAAATCCTGATTCCTCTCCAATCTTACATCCCTGTGTGCTGTGCCTGCCCCCCACCCAGAGGCAGAGGAGCTGCTGTCCTGCCCTCCAGCTCTCTGGCAGAACACACCCAAGTCCACCTCCAAAGGAAAAGGCCAAAACACTTCACATCCATCAGTTTGGATGGTTCAAAAGAAAAGCCATTGGTTTCTAGGAAATCTGTTTACACACATACTCTGGCCACTGCTGGCTTTCCAACTCCTATTCCTGGCATTTGGCTGACAGTGGAGAGGGCAAGAACAAACACACACTAATCCCCAAGTGCTCCTGATTGTGCCATTTTGCCAGAAGATGCTCCTGGCCCAGAAGGAGCTGCACAAAAGCACCGATGGAAGAATTACAGCTAAAATGCATCTCTTTGTCTCCAGCAGCAGATGCATTTATGGGATCTTTGCCTACTGAAAGCCCACCTGCCCTGCCCCTGCCTCCAGACAGGGAATGACAGGAATGAGGACATTTTGCTTACTGGCAGAACCAGTGCAAGCCACCCCTGATGGAAACCCTCTGCCCATGCTCCCTTCCTGCTGGGGTGTAAGCAACCCAGCAGCCAAGGGTATCACAACAACCAGGATCAGTAGGAAAAACTGGAATTCAACGATCAGTCCTGAAAAGGTCAGCTCCTGAGTCACAGCAGTGAACGGTACGGGGGAGTTGCTTTGAAGTGCATATTTTTCCTCTCTCTTTTATTATACAGAACACATTAATCTCGCTGGTGAACACTCAGTCTTTCAGGCACTATCACTGGACACAAAGCCAGTTTTACTCAAAATTTTCTTCTTGTTCCTGCAGCTCCACCAGTGCTACCCTGGATTCCCCTTAGAACTGGAGGTTTCTTCTTGATCTCAAAAAGAGATTGATATATCAAAACCAAATTCAATTACAAAATATTAAAATAATATCCTCTTCTTGGAAGTAAAGCTGCCCCATATTTCAGACTGTGGCAGGATTTTTATAACCTCAAACCATTTTTACTAAGTTCTACTTAAAATACATCTGAGTCCCAATGCACCTGTCCGGCGTGCCCACAGCTGAAGATCCGTTCCCTGTCAATTCCTCCTGGATCTGCCAAAGGCCTGTTCTCAGTTGTCTTCTGCGGACTTGAACATGAGGATAGCATTGTAGATCTTCAGGGCAGGGCCCAGCTTGATGCTGAGTATTTTAACGATGTCGTTCTGCTTGAGGAGCAGGAAGGCCTCGCCATCAATCTGCTGGAGGTTGAATATGAACAGCACAGGGATTAACTATCAAGGGATAGGCAGGCTTCCCACTTCTGATCATTCTGGGATTCCTGCCTAGTTCTGGCCCCTACACCCCAGGATATTCCCTTTCCAAGGGACACAGACCTCATCTCCACCACTTTCCCTAGAAATGGAGAAGCTGCAGGTGTCCTGCACATGACAGAGGCAGAATGAGATGAGCTTTAAGGGCCTTTCTGACTCAAACCATTCCATGATTCCACATGCTCTATAGACTAAGGCATAGTGAAGACGCAATATGGCTGGAAAAACACAGTTTCCTAATCCATCAACAAGGAGATACATTTGATTAGATGCAAATTAAGCAAGTGATGAATGTACTACCATGTGAAAATCTAGGATGCTATAGGTAGCAGCAAGTGAAATCATGACACAGGTTCTGGAAAAGGTTAAAAATTCACTTGAGCAAGAACATCCACAGAGACAACACAGATATAATTAATATAAACTCCAAACGCTGCAGGGATGAAGCCAAAGATAAATGAACACAGACAAACAATATGTGTCTCCCTAAGTTATTCCATTAAAGTCCATTTACAGAGACTGACAGCGTCTCCTCCTCTCACTTGATGCTTACCAGTGCACCACACAGCACCGGACACTCAGCCCAGCCAGAATAACAATTCTGCTATTTTTGTAGTCTTCCCAATTAGAATATTTTTGGATGTCAATGCCTGGTGCAAAAGGAAACACTGAGTAAATTCAGAGAAAGCATAATTAAAGCAAAGAGCCGGAAGCCAGGAGATTTGCTTTGCCCGCCTCTCACCAGACAAAAGACTCTCAGCAAGTTACTTAACCTGCCACTTAAGTAACTGGGAGTAACTGGGAAGTTAATTCCTCCACTGGGAATGACAGCAGCGCTCCCAGTCCACAGATGGCCACACCATGTCCTTGAATCGTATTTTCAAGCTGCCTCAAGTCTACACTACTGCAATGAATGTGTTAAAAATAGCTTGAAACAAATGAGACTGTGCTGCTTAAATTAAATAACAGAGTCAAGAGGAGCAGAAAACTGCTGGGAAACAGTCCTACATTTCAAAATGGTTTTGTGTGCAATATTATTTATTCCTAGGCTTCATTTTCACCACATTGAGTCACACTTGCTTATTTTAAACAGTCCTGCCCTGAACTGGACCTAGAAGCAAATCTGTGCTTTATTATTCATTTCTTTGTTCCATCTTATTTGGATGGGTTTTAAAATTTTGTGCACAATTTGTTCTCTTTGCTACTAATGTAACCAGTAACTTATCCCCCTCCAGCCCCCAACAAGGGAAGTCTGCAAGGGATTTATTTATCCTGGACATGAAGCACTTGGAGGCTGATCCTGAACAGTGTGGGGGGAGTTCAGCTCTCCTGTCACTCACACCCGTATTCTGGCCAAAGCCAAACTGCTAGAACGGTTTTAATTTCAAACTGACAATGTTCTTTGAGCATAAACTGGAAAAACAACACAAGTCCCTTTAAATCTGGTGTGGGGAATCATACTTTGAGGCTGCAGAAAATAACGATTAGAACAGACTGTGGCTATGGCACTCTCAGACCCAGAAAGCAGTCGCTGTATTAAGGAGCAGAAGAAATAAAAACCACAGAGAATGACTGGATGTATTAGGAGATTTACTGGTACATGTCACCCCTGAATACAACTTCCCTAGAAATTCCTTTTCCACAGTTACAGTGAAAGATGGGTTCATTTTGAACAAATTTCACTATTCTCACTATATTCAGTTCACAAGTATATTCTACTGTGTGTCACATTGTGGACAGTGCTTTTTGCAAGCCTCGATTTCTTTTGCTTCCTATTTTGTGTGTGTCTGCAAGGTCTTTAAAATAAAGGAAAACAAAACTCAGATATATAAATCCACAAAATGCACTGCAGCCTGATTCCCCCTGAAAGAGAACCTGCTCTGGAGCAGACAGCAATTACAGACCTGCCCTTTCCAGTCACTGCCACGCAGGAGGAGTGACTCCAGTCCTTCCCTGGAGCTCTTACAGCCACACAGGACAGCTCTGAGGACAGAATCACAGAACCATGGGATGGCTTCACTTGGAAGGAACCTTAAAGCTCATCTTTTTCCACTCCCTGCCATGGGCAGGGACACTTTCCACTTGACTAGGCTGCTCCAAGCCCTGTCCAACCTGGCCTTGGACACTTCCACGATGGAACAGCCACAGCTGCTCTGGGCACCCTGTGCCAGGGCCTCCCCACCCTCATAGGAAGGAAGTTCTTTCTAATGCCCACCCTCCTTCAGGTTAAGGCCACTGTCCCTTGTCCTCCCACTCCTCATTTGAAGTCCCTCTCCAGCTCTCCTGACGTCCCCTTAGGGACTGGAAGGGGCTCTGAGGTCTCCCTGTCACTTTCTCTTCTCCAGGTGAGCACTTCCAGCTCTCCCAGCCTGGCTCCAGAGCAGAGGGGCTCCAGCCCCTTGAGGATCTCTGTGGTCTCCTCTGGATTCACTCCAGGACCTCCACATGTTTCAGATGCTGCTGCCCATGGCTGGAGGGAGCTTTGCAGGTGGGGAATCACCTGAGCAGGACAGAGGGGAAGAATTTCACCCCCATGAGCGGTCCACACTGTGAGATGAGTCCAGGACAAGGTACGTCTGTGCAAATGATACCTACAATGTAAGTGGAAGCTGAAGCAGCCAATGGATACTTGTCTGTGATTCACCTACAAAAACCAGGACAGCCACACCCTGTGCCTGTGGAGGTCTCCCAGAGGCCGTGGTGAACACATCAAGAATGGGACCAGAGCCCAGCCCGTGGCAGTACTGACAAGGACACACCTCACAGAGTGCATGCTCTGACTTCCCAACCTCTACTTGTCGAAACGAAAGGCTCCCCTCCTGCTCTCCCCCTAGCACATGGGAGAAGACAGCGATTCCTGGGAAACCCTGCACCTGCCAGTCTCCCCAGGAGAAGCAGGCACATGTCCTAGTTAGAGGCGGCAGATGAGATCCTCACAAACCATTCCAACAGGGCATATTTAGAGCAGTGCCAAACCCATGGCACAACAGTCCAAGACAGGATGTTAAGCATAAGCTCCGTGATTGAAACTGCAGGGGAAATTTAAAGCAGCAGGATGCAATTAGCCATGGTGGAATTTAGCTCCATGCTGAAGATGCCTCCTAAATGCCACTGCTCTGCAATGACACGGCTGAGCAGGTCTGAGCTCTCTGCCCTAATTCCAGTGAGCTGCAGCACAGGGTCTGGGCACAGCTCACTTACCTCTTCCCTGAACACAGACGCTTGTTCTTTGCAGCCAGGTAAACGCTGGATAAAGCTCACCACCTGGAATTGCATGTGAGAGAAAGGAAACACAGACAATTAAAACAAGACACCATCAAGAAAAACCCCCTTATTTCTCTATGAGAATTCTCTATGCAATAATTTTTAGAATTTTTATACTCAAAACTCTCACTTTAATGAAGGATTTAGATGGAAAACATTGCTGGGTTGCTGTTGCAACTCCTCTGCGTATTTTGGTTACCAATAATAACTGCCCCTATTGCCATTTGACCATTTCTCTCCCTGTAAGAATCCAGCTTCTCCACTCTTCTAGAAGGTCCTCACAGAATCAACCTTGTTTTTCCAGATTAAAAGCTGTATATTTAAATTCACTCACAACTTCACTTTCTCTACAGTACTGTTGGAAAGTAAAACTAACAAGAAAAAAGGATCTAGACAGTTTCCCAAGATGACATGGCTGTAAGAGACAAGATAAACCAACTGAATGAGCACTGCTGGTTTACCAACACGCAAAGCCAGAAGAGCTGGGAAGGAAAGGAGTTTTGGTTTAATTTAATCTGTGCTGGGTGCACAGGATCCACGGAACCAAGAGGATTAAACAAGTAAAAGTTAATTTTACATTCCACATCAGGGAAAACCTTTCTAAGCAAGGAATCTGTTAACATTTGGAATCATCTCCCTGGAGTCATACAAGCAGCCCTTGGGTTACATTATATAACACCAGGGAGTGTGAGGAGCAGCCCTGTGTGCAGTCGAGGACAACTTAATGTGCATTGTCTTCTCCAGCTGCGGCTTCACTGGTTCACAAGAGATTTGTCCATTGAGACGTAATCAGATCAAACATCTCCTGTTAATTGGATGCTCCCTTGCAAGAGCAGCTCTGCTTCATGAGGCGTAACCATGTGAGTTGCTGCAGATGTGACATTTCTTCCCTGTACACAAACAAGTAGCTGGGAGGAGTCACTGTCAGATACAGGCTCCCTTCAACTTGGAATTGTCAAAGTATCTCCTAAATCACGTCCTTATACCTCCAGATAATCCTACACTAGACTGGGAGTCATTCCCTCCACCCAGTTCCAGCCAGGCAGGAGGAGGGCTCTCAGAGTGCCCTCAAGGTTTGCTCTGCCCTGGCAGGAGCAGCGCTGACTCCCGTGGTTTCTGTTATATAACCTGAAAGCACAGCATCCCTCTCCTTCGTCCTCCTCTTCTGCTCCATCTTAAAGGCAGCCCCTAAAATCCACATCTCTGTTGGGCAGTGATTCCAGATTTTTTTCTGCAGAAGTGTAAACTCCTATCAGTAACCAGTAACAAAATACTACTTTTGAATCCCCCTGCCTGCTAGTAATTAAAACACAAACGAAAATCCTTCTGCTAGATCTGGTTCCTTTGAGAATTTAAAAGGCAGTTGGACCCTCAGGGCAAAAGCTGACTGCTCTTTAGTCTGTGGCACTGAGAAGCTGGCAGACATCTCCAGAGAATGACCTGGGCCTGCCTTGCTCCTGTATCCTTCCATGCACAACTGCTGCTGGCCACTGTCACCAACACGGACTGACAGACATTTGATCTGCCCGAAATCCTTTGTAGGGACACTGCAAGCTCCCTGAGCCACTGGCGAGGCCTCCTGAACACACAGCAGCCCTGGGGTTTACTGGGAATGGAGAACAGAGAGGGAAGGAAGATGCAACAGGAGAAAATGGGAGAGGACATCTCCAGGACATGAGATAGACCCCGGGTACCACTGAGGGACAAGGACCTGCCTGGCTGTCACTGCTGGGGAGGAGGGTTCCCAAACCAACATGGGGCAGCTGAGGGACAAGGGCGGCTCAGGAGCACAAGAACCAAACACCACAGGAAACCAACATGACCCCTTAATTGTGGCAGGGAAACCCTGAACTCTGGGAAAGGCTGAGACTGGGGGGGGCTCAAAGTGAGGGTGGGACAGGTTGGGAACATCTCAGGGGGATCAGAGCTTTTCTATGAGGAGGTGGCCCTTCCTGCTGCAACCACCCCACGGCTCAGAACTGTGTGCTAGAAACTCTTAGGCTCCCTAAGCACCTTGGTGAAGGGAAAGGGATTGATAAAGAGCTTTGTGTAATCCTGAGAACACCCTGCAAACTGTGCATGACCCTTCTGGAAGGTGCTGATGTGTGGCAGACACACTGAGATCAGCACAGAATTGATGGCCCTTGGGGACAAAGCAGCCCCACACTGCACCCCTTCAACAGCTACTGCAGGACTGACCCCTTGGAGGCCCAGAGAGGAGCTGGGTTAACTGGAATTTAGAGAGCCACTCACACTTGGCACAAAAACAGTCTTCCTCTTCATCCCCNNNNCCCCCCCCCCCCACTTCTGTATTAGTATTTAAAGAGGGATTAACTAATGAACAATACAACCCCAGCACATCTTAATGTTCTTCTATGAGTCAATAGTTTGTGCTGTGAAAACATGACGGGAAGTTTTCAATAAATACCAAAGCTGCATTAAAGTAACTACTCCTGGTGACTGCTCAGTGTTACCACGACTTTCTTAGCTTGAGGGCCGGTAAATACTACTGCTGTTGCTGCTCTGCCATTTCAGCTGTTCTCAACCAGCAGAGAACTAAAGCAACGTTTTTTTCCTTAATGTGGGTTTTATAAAAGAAAAGCAGATCTTCAGCCTGAAACCAAAGGAGAATTTTACACCCCCATCGCTCCTGTTTCAGATCAGCAGAATGGACTCCTTTGTGCAGCAGAGTTCAAAGCACAAGCCAAAGGCAAATGTTTGCCCTACAGGAACATGCTGGGAGCCCAAATGCCGACAGACCAAATGTACTTTGGCCTCCCTAAAACACAGCAAGTCCTGCTGCTTTCAACTCCCAGACCTGTGGCTACACTGCACTGCACATGCTGATCCTGCAAGCGCTCAGAGAGAGCCCAGATTGACTCCTCTGGGAATTTGTGATGAACGTAATTTACAGAACCAGACCCACTTAACTGAAATTCAAGATAAAACCTGTAATGACTTCAGCCAGTCCATTGTGGTGCTGCGACTGAGCTTTTTAATGTGCCATTCACACTGCTACTGGCAGCCAAAACTTCCCCAGCTGTTTCAGGCTGCAGCAGAGTCCAGTTTATTCTGGGTTTGAATCCTGCATCCATGTCTGTGGTCCCTGCTCACACGCACCCATTATCAAACTAATATTCCAGTTAAATTTACCCAGCAGCTGCTTTAAAGGTCAACTGCAAAGGACAAATTTTATTTGGCTTGGATCCTGACACTGTACCCCATGAAGCAGCCTCCTGTTTTATCCAAAAGAAAGAGATTTTGATTAACATGTCAGAGGATTATCTGCTTCTGACTTTACTGATTTGCTAAAAGACCTTTTGGACAAATCATTGGAATAATTTCTCAAAAGGACAGGAACAGTAAATCTTTCAGAGATTTTTTTCTCCTCTGTATGAATTTAATTCTAAGATATTTTTATTAAAAAGAAAAAAAAACCCAAAACCAAAACCCAACACTACCACCAAAAAAAGGGCCAGGTTTTAAAACATTGCTCTGTCCCTTTCCCAACTGCTGTGGTTCCCCTCTCCCACAACACTGGAATCCCATCACACTCCTACCACTTTTTCCGCATGAAGAGCAAAGTCAAGATTGGATTTATCTGATGTTAAGAGGCACTTAGGGAAAAATGCACTTCCTAAAAGTCTCTGAAGATGCTCTCTGCATCATGAACAGCAGTACCTTTCTCCTGCAGACTCCCTGCATCCTTGCAAGCACAACACTACAGCACATTTCTCTGGAATTAAATGTCTTGCAACTAAGCACCAGGATCCAAATTGTCACCACTTCCCAAGCACAGAGAGAAATATTATTTATGCCCAAGGCATTGAGGCAAAAACCAACTACTCAGCACACAAAACACTCTGGCTTTTACACACACCACCTAATTACAGGAGACATCTCAAGAGCTGCAGAGACACATCTCCAGCTGCACAGCTACCTCTGCCAGAAATCAGGTCAGGCTGTGGGCAGTTTTGTTCCCAGGGAATTAGGCAGGGAGACGCAGCAGGAGTGGGCATGCACAGTGCAGTTTGGAATTCTCTGCACTGTAAAAGTGAATCAGCAGCAAAGTCATGGGAGAGGGGGAGGGAAACCAGAGAAAGGGAATCTGCTGTCAGAATGATGCTTCAGCCCTGAGGACTGAGAGATTGAGGGGTAAATAAACAGAGGGAGGGGAATCCTGCTGAGAGCAATAAGCTGTGGATAGCAGAGGGTTAACAGGGGTCCTTCCCCTCGCTGATAAAGGGCCTTGGGTCTAACTTCCAGTTGGGTCAGCTGCGGCATACACACAGCAAACAGAAGAGCACTGCCTGGGAATGGGAAGGAAATAAAAATGTTTCCCAATTAGCACTCCAGAGGAGGAGAGCTCTGGCATTCCTGCAGCCCAGGAGAGTGGAACAGGGAACAGGTAACTCACCTCCTCCACAGTCCATTTGGCAACTTGTTTGGCTGTCAGGCCCGAGACCTCTGGCAAGAGCCTGCAGTGCTGCTCCCAGAAGAGATGGAGGCGGTGAGTCGGGTTAGACGCCAAGGAAGGCATGAAGATAGACTGGTGGAGGGCCTGCTGGAGATCCAAATCAGGGCCTGGAAAAGGAAAAAAGACAAGTCAGAGCCAGGCTTCAAGTAGGAGCAACTACAACAAAGCAGGAGGAAAAGTCACAGCCTGGAGGGGAAAGCAAGGTAGGGAGAGCAGAGCCAGGCACAGCTACTGTGTGGCACACGGAGCTCTCAGGGTGTTCTCCCCACCCTCCCGAGCAGGAGAAAGAGAAAAAAATAAGATTGCCAAGCTGGAGACTTTATCGTTAGCTTCTTCCCTGGAAAATGATGTCATGCTGCTAACAGAGAAGATGTTTGCAGCGTTTTATTGACAAGGTGGAGGAGTTCTGGTAACAGCATCCTCGGCTGGGAACTGATGGCACTGTTCCAGCTCCAGCTGTAGCCAAAGCTCTGTGTTGCCAGCATGGCATGGGCTCGCTCTCCAGGAGACTCCCAGGCCAGGGGTCAAGGTACCTCCAGACATCAACTCCCTCTTCATGTGTCAAGTGACGGAAGCTTTGAAAACCAAGGCAAAAAAAGGAGAAAGGAATCACCCCTCCCTAATGAGATCATTGGAGCAGTGCAGAGTCATGGTCCTACAGAGACGTGCTGGTTATACAATAGGATGCCAGGCAGAGGATGAACAGGCTGGGAAGCACTGCTCTGTTTACAGCAGCACGGCACGGGGGGCTGCCCTGACCCCGGCCCCGCAGGCTGACCAGCGCCATCCCCTGGCATCCCCGAGCATTCCCAGCCCTCGGGAAAGCTCCTGTGCCAGGAACGGGCTGCTCTGCTCCTCTGCTGCCTCTGGTCAGCGGCTCTCAGTGGACCAGGGTGTTAGATATAGGGGGTGAGCAGTCACTACGTGGAAAGCACAAAGGAAAACGGCCGAAGTACAAAGCAGATTCCCAGGGTTTGCCAGCTCCCCCACAGCCAAAGGGGAAGAAGCTCTGGAGGTTAACATCTGTCCTAATGAACAGTCTCTTCCCTGGACCCAGATCTCCTCAGCTCATACCATCTCCACATCCCTAAAGGTCACGAGACAGCATCAAATAACATCAAATTTCTAATAATGAAACTAAGGGAGAATAAATAAAGCCTGAGTAAGAACTACTCAGTTCAGGAGCTCCTGGTGATGAGAGAGCACAGGACCTACTTCTGAGAGGGCTGTCACCCCCTCCTTCCCTGCTGCAGGAGGTGGGGACAGACAGCAGCTGGTCTTGTTCCCACCTCCTGCTCCAGGAGATCCCACTTGTGCCCAAGGTCTCCCCCACTGCCACATCCCTGCTGGGTGGGCACTGCTTCCATCTCAGACCAATTCCTTTTCTCCACTAAACTCAAATCCTTGGACTAAGCACCCAAACCATGACCTAGACAAGTGACTTTCCCTCCGACGAAGAAGCAGTGATCTCATAGTTTAAACGTAGCTGGGAGGAAAGCTCTGGATAATTGTGAAATTACAGATCAGTGGATGATTGCATTACTCTCCCCTGATTTCCATCACTCCATGGAAGGTGAATGTAAAGGGAGAGTGGGCAGCTTTCCCTGCCAGCTGCAACAGCAGCTTGGAGCTGGCAGATCCCTCAGCTCTGACTGCAGAACTCAGCATTAGGTAAAAATGAGTATTAAAAGAAAAAATAAAAAATCCAGGCACCTGTCCCAGTTTGTGCCTGCTTAGCTATTTTTGATTGGAGACGTATTACCATGTTAAATCCTCCTAAAAGCCTGGTCAGCTCCGTTCTCTGAAATGGCTTTTTATAGTAAATCTGAAAGTTAAGCATATGGTTTGCTAAAGTGATAGCAGAAAGCTGCTCTAAAAACTTAACCTGTCATGTACCAGGAAAAAAAAAAACCCCACTGTTTTTCCATTTAGCTTTTCATTTTCTTTTTCATCTCTAAGAGAACCTTTAAAAAGTCCCACAATGATTCATAATATGTTTCTGAATACCCATGAGGGTCTAAAAAAAGGGGTTGATGGAACCTAAACTATCTGCTAAGTTTTGAGCAAGTTTCCCTTGAGTCTTGTGCTGGCTCTGTCACAGCCTGACACAGGTAACAGACTGTCTGGGAACCCCTTGTCACTACAGAGGAGTTTGCAGTGGCACAAAACCCAGTGCAAATTTGTCTTTTCAGTTAATAAATACAAGGTTCCACTCTACAAAGTATTAAACCTTTCACTTCTAGGTAATTTTACCCTTTCTCCTCATTTTAAAGGAAGAAAAACTACCACTCCATCATCTCCAGCATCTGCTCTCTCTTGACTGTGTAATCAAAGACAAAAAAGCTGTGAAGTTCTGAATGTTCCTTGTGACTGTGGGGATATTTCAGAGACAGGTGCACACAGAGAAAGAAGGAATAAAATTTAACCAACCTTTCCCATTGCTTTCCTGTTTCACCAGCTGAAACTTGATATAGGCATGTGAGCACCCCAGCCTGAAAGCAACAATTACAAAACATGTCAGAAGATATAGAAATGGATGTAATTGCTTCTCTATACGAAGATTAAGGGGATTTGTAGCAATTAAAAACTTTTTCCTCTTAAAATAAGCAACAGCTCCATCCCTGACCTCTCTCTGAACTAAGGGCTGCTCTATTAAATTCATGGCCAGAACTCAGATCTGAGTTTACTGCAGGAAAGAGAGGGCCCAAAACAGGAGGAAGGGAGATTTACCATGTCATTCTAGAATACTCTGCTGCAAAACTCTGATCAAATTGGGCTGTTTGTTATTTACACCTTTATTTCAGATAGAGCAGCAGCATTAAGAAACACAACTGTTAATGCACGAAAATACATCACAGAACTCTTGTTTACGTTTTTGGTGTGGCTTTGATGTCTGCAGAGGAATCCTCCTCTCCCCAGCCTCTCTCCTGACTGTTTTCCAACTGCTCTGAAGGAGACTGGATGCTGCTTTGACACCACTTTTCACTGTCTGGTGCAGATTTTCTGGAAAGACAGATAAATGACAGTAGCTGAGCTGACATCCTGTGTTCTCTTTTCCTACAGGAGAGCAAAGCTGGCTGCTCCTGGCAAGTGAGAGCAACAACCACCACCTTGTGGCAGAACTTTCCTCTCCCCTCCAGGAGTACAAAGTGCTTCGTTCCTCTTCTGCAAGGATTGAGAGAGTTTATGTGAAATAAATCAGTCTCTGTGGACTCAGGCTCTGATCCCAGCAGCTATAGGAAACCACTGTGTTATGGTAAAAGCAAGAGCTTTAAGATTTCTGAATCTTGATACCTCTGGATAACATTTAGAGTTTCCATGACTAAGTTTGATGCATAAACTGAGCTACAGAGTTGGCCAAGGGAGGACAAGCAGCAGGGTGATACCAGATTTAGAGGCTGAATTCAGACCACCCACTATCAGGAAATGAAAGAAGAAAAGAAATATATTACAAATCTAAAATGCCATTTATTCAAAATCTCCTGAGAGAACTTTATGGTAACAGTGCCATTGAAATGCAACCAATTTTGGTGTGGAGATTAGGGAAATTAGGGAATGAAGATGCCTGCATAACTGTGGCATGGGAGGAAGCAATTCAGCCATGAAGGCCAGGGAGGAGAAAGAAGCATTCATTCCTTTTCTCTGGACAAACAGATCTTGAAAATGTTATAAATCTAAACAAATAGATGAACTTTAAGATATAGATAAGCCTTCACATACAACAAAAAACTTTTCTGGATTGCTGGAGTTTGCACTAGTGAGACTGGATTTGTGAAGACTAAAAATGATTTTAAAAAATTCTTCATATCCTCATTTGTGCCGTGACAGGTCAACTCCTGCACTCGGAGAACTAATGCTACTCAACTGCAAGATTTTCTTGTAAGAAAACAAAGTATCTGAGAGTGCTCAGCTTGTTTGCTGCTAAGTGATACACACACATTGCTCAGCTGACCCATTACAGTTTATTAGTGAAAAATAACCTTGGCTTGACAGTTTTAGGACAGGAAATGAAGGAAAAGAACATATTTTAAATTGAAACAGCAAGGAAAACTTTATGGAGATGGAATGCAATTTCCTTTGTTGGAATGTGACCAGAGCACCAGGATTAAGAAATCATGAAACCTATTAAGGCATATGAGGATATGAAAGTGCACTGCTCTGTGCTGAGAGTGTCTGGGGCACAGGTCAATATTACAAACAGATGAACTCAATGCTCTGCTGTGTCACTGCCAATTCCAGTGGTTTTCATCCTTGTAAATGGTTTTGCACTGCAGAACCTGGCCAAGAGTAAAATCCAGCTCACCTGGATTGTGAAGAGTTGGCCTGAGAAGATTCCCTTGCTCCCAGCAGTGGGCCAGGGGTCTCCAGCCTCCTGGCTTTCTGCATGCTGTTCCCAGGGGAAGGTCTCTCCCCACTCAGCCGGTCCTGTAACAGGTTTTCTCTGCTGAGGTTCACATCGGAGTACGGGCAGCCAACTAAGCTGTGATGGAGAAACAAAAAAGAGAGAGCGCAATTAAAGTTTTACAGTCATACAGGTAGGGTAGTCTTCTCTACCTCAGGCAGAGAAATCCATCACAAATCCAGAAAAAAAGGAGGCCACTCTCAGGAGGTGGTGTTACCCAGCTCTAGGTGGGAGAAAGCAGAGGCAGAATATTCTGCATATGGCAGAATTAGAAACCAAAGTCATGTTGTCAAAGAGCCACCACAGAGGACAAGAAGAGCTCATACTCTGTAAACAGCTTATTGGAACATTTAGGAACCAACAGAGTTCTGCAACTTTCAGTCTGAAAAATTCAAAGCACTTCACCACATTATAAACTACCAGGTCTTCTGACCTCCCACCTAAGATTGTTTTCTTGCTCTTAAAGTAATTTACTTGACAAAAAGCTTCCAAGAGCACACAAGAAATCAGAAGGCAGAGTACAAACCATGAGCAGCCTCTCATCACTCATACCTTGACATCCTACCCATGCCCTCTCTTGAACTGTCTCCTTGCATGTTGTTTTTGGGTATATTATTTCACAAATATAACTCCTTCAGTACTGCTGGAATGTAGAAATTGAAGTGAATAAATTTGTTTTCATTGTAGCTATCATGATTGTAGTGGTATAAAAAGAATTTATGATGAAACAGCCTGCTTAGACACAAGAGGGAGCTGCGATTGCAGTTATAACTGTCTCCAGAACAACCACTGAGATTTCAGTGCAGTGCAGTCGCTTGGTGCTGCAAAACTATTGTTATTATTGTTATTGTTGTTGTTGCTGCTGCTGTTGTTATTAACAGCACTCATCCACATACGTGTAATGTGTTCCGTATCGGGGGCCCCGGACGTGCCCGATCCCCTGGCAGCCCGGAGTAGGACACGCCTGTCCCACTGCTCCCTCTGGATCTTCAGCACCTGAGAGTAGTAAAAAAAGGAAGATAAACAGATTTGCACGTGAGGAGCAGATTGCACTTAGGAAATTATCCAGCGTAACTACAGCGTGACCTGTATTTACCTAGAGGGACTTGCAGAGTGTGTCCGGTTTTTTCACACCAGCCCACAGGATGGATGTCAGGACTGTCTGCATCCACCCAGAAATCATAGTGATGGTCCCAGCCATCAAAATGAATCTGAAAGAAGTAGAAGTCTCAAGAAAAGACACAGTTCAGGGCATGACTCAGCTTTTATGTTAACTTCCCCCTTTGTTTTACCTTGCTCAGCTTCGAGCTGATTCATTCAATCTTTCAGATCGATCTTTCAGTCAGGCACAATCATCTCTGTGCTCAGTCTAACTTTATTTTCCTGCACCTATGTTTTACAGAATAACCAGGCTCCGGTGACAGAATCTGTCACCCTATAACCCATGGGGTGCTGTAACATGCAAAGGCCAAAAGTATGCAAATATAAATGTTTATTTGTTTTGTTTTCTGTGGATCCAAAAACACCATAAAAGCCAACAAGTTTAGTGGGTTTTGCAGTGAACAAACTGCAATTTTCTGCTGGATGAACAGACTGGTAGTAGCTCAGATCCAGTTCAGGTTAATAGAGACTGCGGGTCACTGGAGTTAAAAGGCTACTAGGTTGCTCATGCAGCAAAGTTTTAATGTACGAATTGAATATCATGCCACTATGGACTGGCAAAGTTTGGATTTTTTTCACAGCAATAAGACTCAGAATCAACTAGATAATGGGGAGTGAATTCCACTCCTGCCCATGTAATCATCATTTGGGAAGGAGACCTGTGGCCATGGAATCTCCATCAGTGCAGCCTCCACTTTAGCTGGCTCATACTTAGGTCCTCAGAAGCCAAAGTGCAATAGATTATTTGGGCAATATATTTGCATGAAAAGACGAGGTTAAAATGCATTTATGTGACAAATTTGTACTGGAGAATGAAACTGCTTCCCACATGTACCAGGCTTTAAATTGCTTTGGGTTTTCCTTTCCTGGTAGGGAAAAAAACCCAGTCAGGCAGCTTCCCCAGCAGAACGCTCAAGCTGCCATCAGTCACAGAGATCACTTGGAAAATGCCAAGCGACAGGACATCACACTGTCAAGTTTTAGCTCAAAACACTTACGTTAGAACAGTAACTCACACCAGGCCAATTCCATCAGATTTCAGCAAAACAAAGGAACAGGAACCATTTCCAGCTGGGCAGGCCCAGAGGCCACAGCAGCTGCGAGGCTGTTGTTTGCTGCTCCTTGCTCTTAAGGGGTGTTTTCCCTGCACTGCCCATCCCCAGGTTCTCAGCACAGGCTCTGCACATGGAAAAAGGTCATACCTTAACGCGATGGTTGTCTTTGTCAACAATTGTTGCCACTCTTATCAAGATGGGATTTCGTCTGTCCACAGCCTCTAACTTTGTATTAACCTGGAATCCGTGAGGAGGACGCTGGAAGACAGGATTGTGAGCAGAATGCTAAAAAGCCTTGGAGTTCAGAGCTGGTACCTGCTCTGAATGAAATGTGTTCCAGTTTCCATTCACACCTAGCTGCCTTTGGAGTTTTGAGTTATCATGGCAGACTGTTCAGAGGCTAAAATCAGAGTTTCTAAGAGGTTAAAATCAGAGTTTCCAAGAGGACTTGGCTGAGTGTTTGTCAGCAGCACCAAACTGCTGGAAAGGCAGCCTGAGGTGGCTCAGCACAGAGGAGCTGTCCCAGCCAGGACAAGAGACCCTTCTTGAATGAACAAAAGGCCAGGGACCACCACAAGCAGCTCCACTGACACGGTCTCCCCAGCCTGACAGCACACGTCCCACACACAACAGGAACATGATCTTCTCTAGAAGAGAAACTGAGAAGGGAGAGATCTCAATAGTACATATGAGTATCTCCAGGGCAGGTGTCAGAGGATAGTGCCAAAGTGTCAGAGGATAGTGAGGAAGAACTTTCCATGGAGGGTGGCAGAGCACTGGAACAGCTGGCCAGGGAGAATGTGGGGGTCTCCCTCTCTGATGACATTCCAAACCCACCTGGATGCAGAATTCCAAACCCACCTGTGTCACCTGCCTCCAGGTGACTCTGCCTTGGCAAGGGGTTGGAATAGATGATATCCAGCCTCTCTTCCAACCTGACTATTCTGTGATGTCACACCAGCAAGGACAGTGGCCAGCTCCCCACTTTTCACATTTAAACATGCCTCTCTTCACTACCCTTCATCCTCCCTGGCATCAGCTCCAGCTCCTGGCTATCACAGTTACCCTCACTGCACAGATTACTCCTTGTGACAATCCCTGTGCTGCTTGTGAACATCTGCTGGGAACTGCCCTGCTGGAACTTACAGCAGCTCTGGCCCCGAGCCTCCCCCTGCAGAGGCTCACTCACCCTTTTCCTCAAACCCTGAAACTTTTGGGAAAACTTTAGAATGTCCTTCGACCTGATGTGTGCCCTTTGCAGCACCCTATGTAACCTCTAAGCAACAGACAGTTTTACCAATTTTTCCATTTATCTGACTGCAAATTCCTCCTCTGACCTCCTCAGCAGGGTGTTACAGATGCTCATTCAAAACATGTCCTTCCTCACTTCTGCACACAGACGTCAGGATTTTAGCAAGAAATGATAAATTGTCTATTTGAACATGACCAACTTAATGAAATTAATAAAATCACTTCTTCCTCCCAGTCTTTCTTACCCTTTTTACTGCCAATGGCTGGGGGCAGGAAGGAGATGCACTCCTGAGCTAAGGGGTTTAACTCCACACCTGAAATTCATCTTTGGTCATTTCACCCAGACACAGACATCTAACAATGGGCTGTCAGACACTGGACACACCACAAAACAGACAATCTAAACTGCTATTATTTTCAGGAGCATCTTAATGAACCAGCCAACCTTCTCTGTCCTCTCTGATGAAGGAGCTGAGTGCTCAAGGTCCAAATCCTGCCCAGAAGAGGAGTCAGGCTCTTTGCTTAAGTCTTGCTGAAGGGCTGCTCCCCTTTTGACAATAGCTTATGAATGTTTCGGAATTGCAAGCCCAAGAGGATGGGCTGAAATAACAATGCTTACACTGCAGCTGCCCCCTGAGTTTTTGAGTGGAGAGGGCAGAAATTCAGACCCAAGACCTGCTATTTGTTCTGATGACCTGAGTCTCCAGACTGCATAAGACAGCTCTTTAAAAATGTTAAAAGCTAATTCAGTGAGAAATGCGTGTTCTGGCTCTCAACCCGCATTTTTATGTACTGATTTCCTGTAATTGCTAGCTGGACTAATAATAATAATTTTTAAAAAATCAATAGCTTTGCCATTTATTTGCACTTCAGTCCAACCAAGCCAGAAAAATAATAAGGCTTGATCTTGAAAGAGTTCTATTAACTGCCGTTATATCAAATTCCTTTTCTTTTCTGTCTTATTTTTGAAACACAGTTTTAGATGCTAATTTGCACTCTGGAGTTTCATAAGAGCTAGAATTGGTCCTTCTAGTCTTCTCTCAAAGCCTGATACCTGAAGGAACAGAACAACGGCTGCAGAAATGTCTGGAAAACAGGAAAGAAGGCAGACAAGGCAACTGCATTCCCCTTGGGAAGACACTTCACTTTGGAAGGACCCAAAGAAGGGAGTTCTCAGCACTGAACTGGCTCCCTGTCCTGAGCAAAGCCCTCTTATGTACAGATGACATTTTTCACCACACTTTAGACCCTGAAAATCTGAGGGAAGAAGCCACTATGGCAGACCTTACAGAGGACTTGGGCTGGGAGTTTTAAGTTCACATTTTCCAGCTCTATTGGGATTTTAGGAGTGTGGCTCAAAAACACTTAGTCCACCCTTGGGGGCAACAAATGTGTCAGGCTCCACTCCTCATCCTGCCCCTGGCTCCAAGGTGCTTCCCAGCTATGGGAAACCTCAATCCCAGGAATGCTTTGGAGTTCCACTGTGCTGCATATAACTCCAGTTAAAGCCTTACAGTTCTCTGAAGAGGCAAAAATCTCTTCCACCTTCCTGACACCACCTTGCAGCCTGCACTAACCTCACATGGACACCTGCTGAAATCTGGCAATTATCAAACCTGTCTGGCCGGATTTTTGCCTCTCTTATCTGAGGCCTTCCTGATTGCTTTTTCTCCTCAGTCCCAAAGACCTTTCCACAAAAATACACAGGAGGGCAGCAGGTATTAACCTGCAACTCCCACTTCAGAAAAAGGAACCAAGACAAGTGTCATGATGGCACGAAAGAGTTTTTAAACATATTGCAAAGTTTAGCGAGGTGGAAGGAAAAAAAAAATTAATTTAAAAGTACAGTTATTTTAAAAATTTTTTGTTTGTTTCTGCTCACAGTGAGATTCCAGATAAACACACTGAACTGCAATGAAAGAAACAAAAGCTTACAATCCTAAGGCTGAGAGAAGTGCCTTCACACTGAGTTTGCAGGATTGTCTTAAAGCACCCAGGGGTTTGGCAGAGATGCTCTTTCATCTGTTAATACATTTATGTCTGTGGAGGACACAGCTGGCTCCTCCCCAGAAGGAGTAAGATCTATATCAGCACACGTAAAGACTCAATATTAAATTCTCTACTTTAATTCCAGCCTCATGACCCAGAGAAGTACAGATTTGCACAACTGCAAGGTGAATTTTAGAAAGGTTTTAAAAACTTCATGTAGAGGGGACACCAGATAACTGCACTCCTCCTCCTCTCTGTGTCCTCTGCGAGGTACTTCCTGCATACCTCTGGAAGCCTCAGTTACCTGTGTGGACTGAAGGCTCTGCCCTAAAATCTGCTAATGGAGCCACTGAAGATATTTAGTCAAAAATCCTTTCCAAGCCAGCTTTCCATAGTATTAAAAAGACCCAAAAAAACCAAAACAACTCGTATTTTGCTGTGTGTTTTTGTTTTAGCAGCACTGAGATGATCTTAAATTCAAAGTAAATCACAGTTTCATAAAAACTCAAAGTTTTCAGTTTAACCTCCTGGCACAGACAAGGTTAACCACACTCAAGTAAAGCCGCTATCCAAAAAAGGGTGGATAACAACACTTGAGCAAGAACAATGAAAGAGATTCACCCACCAGTTTAAAGGCTCTTGCTGGGGCTGCTTGGGAATTAGTTTCTTCCAAGTATTTCTCCCATGTGAAGGCTTTGGAATCCCTGTGTCCTGAAAAAACAGAGAATTAGCGTTTCTGTAAGAAAAAACTCCACATTTACTGTTACAAACATCAAAAAGGCAGCTCTGTGACACTGTAATTAGCACTTACAACAGATGGTGCTGGAAAGTGGCCTTTGCTCCTACCTAAAGCACCCAGAGCAGCTCTGCCAGTTCCCCAGTTTTATACTGGGCTTGAACCCTGGCGAGTTCATTTCTGCACAGCCTAATCAATTCTTATTCTCTAGAGAAAACTCCAATTGTGAGATAGTCAGAGGATTCTGTGATGTGAAATAGCATCGCTAAATTAATTTAATTAGTTTTATTAACTACTCTATGTGTGAGTACCTGTAAGACTGTAGAATCTTCCCCTCTCAGGCTGAGTAAGCCCAGCAACTTGGAAAGAAAATGATCCACGGGTGTGCTGCTTTAACAACAGTGGGATGTCTCTCCCTGACAATTACATTTAAGAAACTGCTCTAGTTTTTTCCTATTTCAGTAATTTTTACCCCCAGGATGAGTTCCTTTTGGCAGGAGAGTGCAGTGACTAAATGCAGAGCACAGTCAGCAAACTGCTGTATTTAAATCCTTCAGCAGAGAGACCAGAACAGGCTGCAGGTTTTGTTGGGGGAACAGGAAATCCTGATATGAGCCCAGTCCTGCAGAACCTTGCAGGAGCAGGGACAGATGTGGTGCTGCTGAGAAGGAATGTTCACAAGCCCTTCTACATCTCTAGCAAAGACACTGGGGCCAATTCCACCCATGCAGAGGGATCAGGCAGTGCATTCTGCTCCACTGAGCCTGGAACATAGCAAATACAGGAATTCTTGCTCCAGGGCTGTCAGTCTGTGTAAGGGTCGGCCCGAAGATCTCTTCTGCCTCCCGATTGTCGGGACAGAGACTGGGACAGACCCCACAAGACACAGCCTGGCCTGGCTGAGGGGGGAGATGGTTGCTGCTGTGGTACAGTGCTTTGGGCAGAACGGCTGTACGTACAGCGCGTGTGTTCACTGCCATGGTACAGCACAAATCTGATGTTGATCAGCTACGGGCCTGCTCACAATAGGCCATAAATCTCCCTGCCTTTTAGCCGAATGCCACTCGCCTTGGAAAAAGATTTAAAACTGTGACTCTCTGAAGGGGCTCTCGAGCGAGATCTCCCCACGGAAGAAGACGCGTCTATTGGCTGGGCCACGAGGACTTTGTCTCGCCGTTGGTAGCTATATCCCACCTTCCCTCTCTATTTCTCTCCCCACCTTCTCTCTCTCTCTCTCTCCCCTCTATCGCATAATTGACTTGATCAGCACTCAATAAAGTGCTTCGTTGTTTTGTTGAAATTATAGTCCCTTGCTGTTTGCCTCTTATTTTTGCACCTCGAGATCCCTCGAACCATCACGATTTCCGCCTTGATGTTAAAGCGGATCGTGACAGTCTGACAAAAGTCAGGCTTAATTTTTTTATGTTTGCTATTTTTAAGGTGAATGATCTTCCAAGCCTGAAAACAACACTGGTTTCCCTGTACGTTCTGTCCTCTCTTATTTGCCAGCATTCTCTTAATTTACCAAGTTCCATTATAGCAGAAAGAGATGTGGTTTCAGCTGCTCCTTAGTTTCCAGAAATTCCATCTAGGAAATCATTAGAGCATGGTGCTAACAGTGCCAAGGCATTAGTTCAGTCCCTCTATGGGTGATTCACTTCAGGGTTGGACTCAATGATTCCTGTGGGTCCTTCCAACCCAGAGTATTCTGTGATTTCCAGAAATTCCATCTAGGAAATCATGGTACAGATCCCTTTTTCTCCCAGCTCACCTTGAAGGAAGTGCTGGAAATCCTTTTCACTTTTTCCCTTCCAGAATCAAAGGTAATTATAAATTACCAAACTCTGTTCCATTTCCTCACAAAACTATGAAACAACATAAACTGCAGTGGCAAAAAGTAGGAACAATAATACTGTTCAGGCAGTAAAGAGTTCTGAAGGAAACCTGGAACTTGCAAATATGTAATTATGTGGAAGATGTAGTCTGCAGGCTTTTTTGGCTGAGGCAGGAAGTAAGTCTCACTTACAACGTACCAGGTGGTGTTGTCAGTAGGGTTCCAGTTTCTTGGCAGTAGCCAACAGGACGGATATATGGGCTGCTCGTTTCACACCTGAATCAAAGAGGGAAAGTTAGCACCAGTCAGATGGAAAGCAAAAAGAAAGGTAGGATTTCAAATGCTGTCTGATAGGCCTTTGCTGGGTGAGCAGATGCTTTCAGTGGGTTGTGATCACGGTGTAGAAGACAAGCACTGCCTCGTCAGAATGTGTAATACTGGGTTTTCAAGGCATTCAAGCTGTCCCAAAAGAAAGGGAAATACAAAGTAAATCTTGCCCATGGTTTGGTTGGAAAGCATCTTAAAGCCCATCTGGTTCCACTCCCTGCCATGGACAGGGACACCTTCCACTGTCCCAGGCTGCTCCCAACCCCATTCAGCCTGGTCTTAGACACTTCCAGAGATCAGGGGCAGCCACAGCTTCTCTGGCACCCTGTGCCAGGGCCTGCCCACCCTCCCGGGGAACAATTCTTTCCCAATATCCAATCCAACCCTGCCCTCTGGCAGTGGGAAGCCAATGCCCTTGTCCTGTCCCTTTGTCCCTTATCCAAAGGCCATCTCCAGCTCTCCTGGAGACCCTTCAGGCACCACAAGGAGATTTCTTACCTCCAATGCTTCCCAGACAACTCAGGCCACCCCCACTGATTCTGCACTGAGCTGCCCAGCACCCAAATGGGAAGGGAACTACTGGGCAACTGTCTCGTTGTGAAAACCTCAAGTAATTATTCAGAAGCCTGAGAACTGATGTAAGATCCCAACTTTAGGGCCTGCATTTAAAACAAAGCCAGTCTATGTGCAGACATGTATCACAAATAGAATCTTTTACCAGTAGTCATAGCTCTCATCCCAGTTATCAAAGTGGATCAGCAGCCGGTTTTCCACCATGTCCGCGATGGTGGCGACACAAACCAGCGACGGGTTCTTCTTGTCCACTGCCTCCAGCTTCATTCCCAGACGAAACCCAGATGGTGTGACAGGCTGAGGAACAGGACACCATGAAAAGGAAATCAGCCACATTCTTGCTCAAGCCATTGAAATCCCCCTTATAAATTCCTCTGACCCCAAAACCCACAGACCAAAACACACTACAGTGACTACCAAGAGGTTTGCAGACAGGATTTCCATGAGTTCTGGCAATGACTGTTACTATTACTAAAAAAGAGCTAATGTGGCTCAAAAACCAGTATTTCCAGGTACACCCACCACTTCAGACTCCCAGGCTGAGGCACCCTGTAGTGATTTGCTGAGGAGAATGGGCACTGCACATCCTGTTTTACTGGTGGAAAAGTCAGGAGAGTCTTCAAGGAGACAAAGTGACTGGGCGGGAAGCAGGGCAGAGCTGGGCCCTGACCCTACTGAGTCAGTGACTGTCTGTGGGCAGCTTCCAATCCCGTGGGCTTTGTGCCATCCCAGTAACATGAAATGGGACGGAGGATTTCACAGGAGCTGAGGTTAACAACCACTACGAAAGCACCAGTGGGGAAGGATGACAAATGCTCAAGATCTACAGCCCCATAATGAATCCCACGGCACACATGAGCATGCTGCTAGAAACCAGAAATTATTTTGGAAATTATTAAATTAGAGGAAAGTGACAAATATCTCGAGTGGAGGGGCACAGTATAACAGACGATTGTAATATATTTAATAAATGGTTCAGTGTATCTTTTCCTCCAGCATTAAGGAGGAAGGGAAATACAAATTCTTTCTCTGGAAAGTCAGTGACTGGGGAAAGGAAGAAAAATTGTACTAGTTTTCCTTCTTAAAAATAAAACACAGCAGAAGCTGTTTGCATCTGATTGCACCTTGGTTGTACCTCTGACATGAGCATATTAAAACTACATAAATATTCTGGTCAAAACTCACTCAGCACCAGACCTACTGAAACCTATTCCATATCACCACTTACACTGCTGAGGGTCTTAAAAAGGCTTTTTGGAGCTGCTTGAGCTTTGCAGTTCTTCAGATAGGAAGTCCAATTAAATTCTCCCTCCTTGAAACCTAGGAAGAGAGAAAAAGGATTGTATTACATGGCCCTGGTACATTCTGGTGGATTTTTCAGAAATGGAAATTACCTGGAAAGAATATGAACTTTGCATGATAACTGCCCTGCTATGATCTCCAGGGGCTGTGTATTTCAGCTAAACCAGCTCTCCCTTTTCCACCATAATGGACAATCATTAATCTCAACCTTCAAATGGTTCTAGGAAATTGAATGCAGGAAAGAACTGAACGCAGGAAAGAAGCAAGTTCTGAAGCACAGAGTGACATTCAATTCAGGGTTTCTACTGTAACTAACAATGTCAGTCTTTGGGAATATCACAGAGAAGATATTTTGCTCTTTTATGAGTCACAGTGTTAGTTAAACACCTTCTCTTTAGCCCCTCAGATCCAGTTCCACGATAAAATCACACTAAAAATGAAATATGCAGAGCATCTAGTTCTTAGCAGAATTTATGGTTTCTTGTACACCACTCTATTTTCTGTTATACCTTTAGGAGGGAGCAGCTTATGGCTTGTTTTTTCACACCAGCCCACAGGATGGATGTCTGAGGAATCAGCATTAGCCCAGAAGTCGTAGCACTCTGGGTAACCATCGAAGTGTAAACGCATCCTGTACCCCTGGACCTATAGTGAGAGAAGCTCTGATTATCACCAAGGATCACAAAGAAGAAAGAAAATCACTAATAAAACACTCCCTCATATTTGCACTTACAGAGAAAGTAACTTAGGACCTCATTTATTTCTCAGAAACTCTAGCTGTATTTTAAATCATTTGCTCTACCAGTGTCCATGCTCCTCTTTCCCCACTTCAAACAACTGTGGAATAGAACAGTGGAACCTCCCGGAGCTCCTGCTCCATGCCATGCACACATTCCTGGGTACAGAAGCAGCCCCAGAACTTTTATGCCTATACCATATCAACCCAGACTTCACACAATTGAAGCTGCATAAAAGCATTCTGACTTGTTTATATTTACTAAGTCTCAGAGCCTCATGCCATTGTTCTTTTTCATACTTATCCACTACAGGCAGTTAATAGGTTTGCTATTCTTAGTTACAAGTGCAAAAATTTGCCAGTAGGATTTCAAGCAAAGATCCTTAATCACATAACACCACTCCTTCAGTGTCACCTTGAACTCCTACCATTAATTAACTGAAGTGCTATTACTCTTATGTTTCTACTTTTTATTGAACAGAAAAATCTAGATGTACATGGGACTTTAGGGAACAACGACAAGAAAATCAACTACCTCAGCCACTGTGAGAACACAGAATCGAGAGGGGTGTTCAGGATCCACCCCTTCCAGTTTCATTCCAACTCTAAATCCATTTCGTCCTTGTGGGAATGACTGATACTGTGAGGAGGGAAGAAACATTTGTTTTTAATTCCTAAAGACAAAATCTATTGCAGAGCAGTCATAACATACTTCAGGCTTCGAATTTTTATATTTCAGGCTTCAAATGTTCAACCCAGAGAAGAAAATCCCACCCCGAGTGACTGTGGCTTCAACAGACAGGTGCAGGCTCAGGGATCAGTAATGGCACCATCACCATATTTCAAATTTACTCGTTATTCTAATTAATCTCTCAAAAACACTGAACTGCAGCAATTAGCTACAAACATATCTTGGAGCAGATGCAGAAATGAGCTCTTCCAAAACACAAAAGAATCCCTGTCCCAGCTCAGTGCAGAATCAAAGAGCTGGGAAAGCTACAATCACTTTGTGTCAGTCCAGACTCTTCCCCAAAGGTAACTTGTCATCTTCAAATGGTAAAAGGGATAAGGCAGGCTTGATCTGCAGCCCAGTTTCACAATTACTCCAGAAAGCATTTGTGTTTTTCATTTATCTGCAGTCTTAATCCAAGTGCAACAGTTGAAATACAGTAAAAGTTTAAAAGCACCCCGAACTAGGATTGCAAATGACCCAGTGCAGGACTGGACCTTTCTTTAAGCTCCCTCTGGAAGGACAACAGCCTTTGGCATTTAACTGGGGTGCAGAGGCAGCTCCATGTGACTGGCACAATGCCCACCCTCCCTCCTGGCACCTACTGAGTGAACCCAATCACTGCCTGAGCCAGCTCATGGTGTCCCACAGGGGCAGGCTGGGAGGTCTCTGTACAACCACACTGACAGACGTTAGGCTGTCCCTCTGCAGCTGGCCTTGGAAGCTGCCTAACAGCCACTGCTCCAGAGCAGAGCACATCCAAACAGCTGCTGCTTATTGAGATTGAACCAGCATTTTTTACACCGTGGTTTGGGATGAGACTACCAGGGCAAATGCCTGTTTCCCTAGGCAGAAAACAAACATTTACTGCCGGCTTGTACCAAAACAACTTAGAAATACCAGTGCTGGCTTAAGGATGGTCTCCAGTCCCACCTCCTCCAAGCCGGAAATCCCGTGACTGCCAGTAATCCTGTGATGTTGCCCAAGAAAAACAGCAAAACAATGAAAAAAGCTTCCAACCTCTCTGAATAGCTTTTGGGGAGCAGCTGGCATCTGTTCCTCTTCCAAGTAGGAAGACCAGTTCCATACCTTCTTCTTTCCAGTAAGCACTAATTAATCAAAAACAACAAAGAAATGAATGTTTCTCTCTGATGCCTCCTGCTCTGCTTCTCCTCCTCTCTTCTCCTTCTCCTCAACCGTTTTCTGTGGCACCCCAGAAGGGGCAGTGCTACTCAACTTTTGAGGAAAGGTAGGAATTCCAGCAATAGGAAAACTGTGTTCATTCCCCAGGAAATGAACATTTATTACATCACAGGTCAGATGAACTGTGGCACCTGGACTGGTGGCAAGCTGCTCATGGAAAGGTGCCACAGAAAAGTCTGGACAAGACAGAGTAACTTAAAATTGTGAGAATTAATTACTCCTCCTCTGACATTTCACAGAGGAATAAGAGGTTAAATACAAACAAATGGGCAGCACAGACAGGCATATAATTGAAGCTAAAATAAGCCTAAAATAAATGAAAACCAAGTGATTTCTTGCTCAGTTCACAATTTTTTTTTTATATATACACACACATATATTTGTAACCTCCTAATAACACAATGCATCTACTAGAAAGGCAGCTTCCAGATGATGAAAACAACTTGGAATTCATTCTGGTAGAACCACAGTCATACACACAGAAAATTACATTCTAAATATTTATTAAAACTCTCCCCCCTCAGTTACATACTGACTGAAGTAAGGTACATAATACATTTAACTAATAGTCTACAATGAATCATGTTGTTTACAATTTATTTTTTACTTAGCACTGTAGGCTGTGGCTGAAGCTCCCCAAAGTCAATGGAAAAAAGATTCTTACTGTCTTCAGTGAGCTCTGGATGAAGCTGACTCCTTCCAGATCCTTACCCTGTGCCTATCATGCAGAGAAATCCAGGATATTCCTGCTAATAACCTCTGAAGCTGACTGTGGTAAGAGGGTTATGTACCTAATAAGCTGTTCTGAATGTGAAATGAGCTCTCCTGTCCTTTCATCTTCTGTTTATTATTATTCACTTTATAATAGTTACTAAAAATGTATAAACATTAAAGAAAAGAGACTATGAGCTTAGCTCACCTTGTTTTATTGGTTTAGTGTTTCTGCGGCTTTTCATATTATTTGATTTATTCTTCTCCTAGACACAGATATGTTAAAAAGAAGTTTAGCAAGATTGTTTTTCCCTCCCTCTGATCATCTCACAATTCAGGTACAACACAGATGCAACAGGTAACAAAAAGGACTATTAGCCAGCATTGCTGTCTCTTGAAAAACCCTGAAAGAACATCAGGAGGGAATGTTACACAGGTATCCCAAAGTGCTTTACAAGTTATTTAATATATGCTACTGAAGTTCATTTAAATGAAGAGTAGCTAAAGAGCAGCACAGGACCAAAATCTCCATTACAATACAGAGGATTTGCTTTCTGCAATGCAGGATTTGCTGCTCACGTCAGCAGCCTTACTGGAACACTCCTTTTTCCTTTCCCTTTCTTAAGTCCATCTATGCCGGGGAATGGATACAGGGGGAAAAAAGGAATTTATGAAGCCCTGAAGGAAGCAGAAGCTTCAAGTAACTCCTGTCACAGATGAGCACCCCACACAATGTGGTCTCCCTGTGTCGCACTCCAAGCCTGAGCATCATTCCTGTTTCTTCTGTGTGTTTGCAAACTCCCAGGCTGTCATTCTTCAGGGCAAACCAAAAAACACGCAAAATGTGCCATACAAACCTGCCAGCCAAACATTCCTCAGAAGGGACAGGGCAGCAGTTTCTAATGAGGCCAAGGAGAAAGGGGGAAGAGAGAAACTGCAAGGACTTCTGAAAACATCCATCCCTTAAAACATCCCACCTACATCCCAGAGAAAAGCTGAGCAAGACAATGAGTTAAACTGCTCACGACAGCAGAAGCTGCAGCTTTATTGCCCACAAATACCTACCCCTGTTCTGCCCTACAGAATCCTGCATTATGTGAATAAACATAAAATGGCTCAGAGAGGCACTGATGGGTGGGAGCAGAGCACAGAGTGGCAAAAAAGGGCCCCTGGAGGGAGTTAGGAGCTGCAGGAAACTGAAGAAAGATCAGCTCAGGACTGAGGTTCTGCTGTTTATGCACCACTAATACAGGTTTCTGGTGGTGCAGTAAGGGTACGTGCCAGTATGTAATAAAACCCAAACAAACCCTGTGGTTTGACACTGATCTTCAACATCACACAACAGCATTTGAGTGTAGTTATTCTGGAGACATATGGTGTTATACTGTGAACTCCTGACTTTCACTTCACCTGAGCTATTCATTCACCCCTGTAACTGCTCAGAACAGATATTCCCATCACTGATGTAAATCAGGATCAGACCTAGACCATTCTGTTGGTACAGAACAACCTCCCTCAGCCCAGCTGGTACTGCACAAGGACCTCTGAAACAACTGCCCCTGCTTTTCACAGCTTTCTTTAAAGAAAGTACATGCGGCCTCATTTACCTCATCCTCATATACATTTTCTTCCTCATCCTCCGAATCCAGAGGCAATCTTCTCTTCCTCCGGAGACGTCTGACAGGTCTGCCAGCCTCAGTCCCCTGACAGCCACTGCTGGTAGTAAGATTTCCATTATTTCTGCAATCATCTGGAATGTCTCTGATATCATTAAACATCCAAAATTAAAAACAATATCAAATTAAAAGTGCAACATTATTCCTGCACTGTTCCCACTGTCTCTGAATGTCTTGGAATGAGGAGGCCTGGGCTGAGGACCCAAAGAAATGAAAGGTGTCTGCAGGATTTCCTGGATATAGAACTGTAACTCTTGGTCTGACAGGTTCATTCTACTCACAGCAACACCATGTTCCCTTTAAATGCTTTCAGACAAAAAATGGGAAAAATCCGGGATTTCTGTACCTCTCCCTGTGCTGCTGGGAGCCCTTCTGAGTACAAATTTTTCCATTCTCAAAGCAATCCATTTGCTGACAGGTTTGGGAACTGGAGCAGGGCACGGCTTGGCTGGGCACTGCAGAAGTAAAGAAAAAGACAACTATTAAACTAAAATGTTAAAACACCTTTCAGGTAATGAGTTCTGTCAAAGTCCTTTACAAACTTTCATTAACTGACACTCAGTATCCCATTGTGAGGGAAGTAACTGTCATCTGTGTGCTGCCCCACAACCTCAGAAGAGAAAACCCCCTTTTATTTGTAATGTTTTAATTTTGGAGCACTGGTCTCCAGTAGTACTCTCAGCCACACCTTGGTTGACTTGATAATCTTAAAAGGTCTTTTCCAACCTCAATGACTCTGTGATACCATCCGTAAGGGAGCTCTGCTGAAACAGTGAGTAATTTAATCAAAGGAAGGGATGCTGAACAGACTGAAGGACTGACCCCAGGGAAGAATGACCCACATTGCAGCAGCCTGTGGAGAACTGTTGCCTGTGGGATGGACTCACATTGAGAAGTTCATGAAAAACTCTCCCAGGAGAGGAATTTCCTGCTGGAGCAGGGAAGGACTTTGACTCCTCTCCCTGAGCAGCGATAGAAACAACCTGTGATGAACTGACCACAACTCCCATTCCCATCTCCCTGTGCCACTAAGGGGAGGAGGGAGAGCTGGGAAGGAAGGAGGGCTTTGACATCCATCCCTGCTCCAGCACAGCCCTGCACAGACACACACAGCTTGTCCTGCTAAGGACATCACAGGAAATCCAGATGTAGAACTAGAAAACCCATTCAGACACACACAGGGCAGCTTTGGAAAAGGAATTATATGTGGCAGACTTCAGAGATTCATCCTTGGAGCTTAAAACACAGGCCATGCAGGAACACTTTATTGGTCCAGATAAAATTATTGAAGTGTGTTAAATAGCGTCACTGTGCATCTTTTGTTACTCCTGACCTGCAAATGCAACCAAGCATTAAAAAAAAAAAAAAAAAAAAA
>VXBU01000252.1:289900-310455 GCA_013400315.1 Bombycilla garrulus
AAAAAAAAAATTAAACTAAAAAACTGCCTTTCTGATGAGCAAATAGATGCAAAGATTTCTCACTCCTTGATCTTCTCTACTGTGTGCATTATGGAGCCACTGAACTCCAGAATGAAAGAGGCAAGTCAAAGGTGGTTGCATTTGCAAGCTTTGCTCCAGAGCTCTTATTCCAAGTATTTCATTAGTCTGAGATTTTCTCTCCAGTCATCTGCACTTCACTGAAACCTCAGTCTGAAAGCATTTGCTTCACTCTGAAACAGGGCTCCTTGCTGAGTGGAGAAAGCCCCTCTGTCTTCTACTCCTGTGTGCTTCCTGGCCTCAGGATCCTGCCTCCAGCACCCTATCAAAGCACCCTATCATCCCAAATGTTCTTTCCTCTCTTTATCTAAAACTTGTATTTCTTAAAGCTTCAAAGATGCTGGACTTGCTTCTGAAAGGCTCACATCCTTCTCTGCAGCCCCAAGGAGGAGGAGTATCGTTTTCATTTCAACACAAAGAGAAATGTCTCCTTATGAAGAAACGATAATTCTAAGTGGACTCAGCTTCCTGCAGGATTTCATCCGGTTCACTTCCCTCAAACACTTCAGGAGCAGCAGCATCCTGGTGCAGATTCCAGGGGCTGAGGCTCATGGGACAGCTCAGTGCCATGGCAGGAGGTCTTTGGAAGGAGATCTCTGAGCTCCACGTGCTGTTCTCCTGTGCCTGGGAACTGGGAAGGTGCCCATGGCACTGCAGGACAGTCTCTGGGGCAGTGACACTCCCGCACACAAATGAACAGTTCTGGTTCTGCCCAAACCAGTGCAGGCAGAGGCGGGGGAAACCCAACCCCAATCACAGAACACATAAATTTGTATGACAAAAACAATGAGCATCTTTACTAACAGTACCTGATCTGAGGGTGAGGCTTGGCTGGTCACGGGGGCACCCTGCAGCTTCATCCCACAGCTCTATCCCTCATTCCTAAGTTCTGGAAATGCAGAATTTACTAACAGGACTGCATCTTCCTTTACAGACAAGAGCTCAACAGAGCACGTTTGCTAATATGAAATCCACACAAATCCTCCAGAAATGATCATTCCTTCCAGAGATGTTCCTGAATGGTATTAAGGAAAAATGTATTTTGTGCATGCAAGAACTGGAATATAGCAGGAAGGGGGGGGGGGGGGAAAAAGGGNAGAAAAAAAAAAAAAAGAAAAAAAGAAGCATCTTAATAAAGCAGCTCTCTAGCTCTCTGTGAAGCCAGTTATTGTGTTCCAGCTGAACATTCCAACCAGACTCACTAACTGAGGTACTGAGGGCTCTTACACTTGATCATCTAATATAAAAAAACACATTATTATTTGGTGTATTCCAATCTCATAAATAACATGGTGCTTTGTTGATTCCCTGTTATTAGGAGGAATCGATAAAAGTGAAGCTGTTTCTGCGAGGGAATGTTACTGCTGGGTAAGGAGCTGAAGTGTTATGACTTGGATTGAACAAAGGGCAAAAGCTATGCTACTGCAAAATAACCCAAAGGAGCCAGTGGACCAATTCCATCTTTTATGGGAGTTCTGATCTCAGAACACTCCAAGCATGAACGTTTATCCACATATGCTGGCAGAATTGCTTCCTCATAGCTTAAGGTCCTTCCCAGCCCTTCTTCACTGTTCAAAGGGATGAAGAGGAGGAAAAAGAAGATTATCAATGCTGGTTGAATGCTGGGGGCCTGATTCTGAATTCCTGATGTGGTAACAACAACCTGATTTTTCAGAGCTCTCAAGTTCCTTCAGCTCCAATTTATTTCACTTGAAATCAATCTTTTCCTCCCCAAGGCTCAGAACTTGCAGCCTTGAAGGCAATTCTGTGCATTTGTTTTCAGCACAAAAGAACAGAACTGAAGGTAATGTACAAATGTCAACAGCCCCTCCCCCCTCTTCTAACACAGAACCCCAAGTTTGTGACCATCAGACCTTGGTTCTGATTCACCAGAGCTCTGTTTGCCCCTGAACTCCACCTCTGATCTGACCCCTTCCAGGTGCTCAACTTTCCACCTGCAAGTTCAGTGTGAGTATAATTCAGCCAAAGGCAGACCCATGGGCCTGATGCAGGCTAACACAGGACACTGCAGCATTCCTGCAGCATTCCTCCAATTCCAGCACCACCACGGCTCTTTCTGATTATTTTAACTGGGCCAAAAGTAAGACAGATGGCAATAGCAAATGGCAATAGCAAATATCTCTGGGGAGCACAGGATAATCTCTGCAGGAGTTGCCCAGCTTTCACTGGTTTATCCGAAGTACAAGCGCGGAACACCCAAGACCGGTGTCCACATTCAGGGTCACAGGACACATCCACATCCCCCGGCTGCAGGGAGAGGCAGGAATGGGACTAAATGAGCCTTGTGTCAGGTGGCATTGAATATATTAATATTTGATGTAGCCTTGTACATCTATAAACATTTGTTTGTAGCAACTGCTTAGTTGCCAGCTTCAACAAGGGCAAACCCATCCCTTTTTAGATTTTATTCTTGGTGTTCAGGCTTTAATAAAGAAGTTTAAGCACCATGACTATTTACAAATCCTCCTCTGGGAGAAGGAGTTTGGAAGCTACTTGGACAGAAGTAATTAACTTGGAGAATTTACTTCAAACTGAGCCAGGAAAACTGTCAAAAATCGAAACATAGAAAGTAATCTTCAACTTAACCAGAGAAGAGCTGATAAAATAATCGGTCTTTCTCATCTCTGCATTTCATAAATCCAGTAAAACCCACTGAAAAAGAAACTGCTTTTCTTATAATACTTCCTTATTAGTAAAATCTACAACAAAATCAAGACAACCCAATAAAAGGAAATAAACGGGGCAATTAAAAAGAGAACAGAAACTAACATGAAACATTTTGAGGAACCATAGTCAGGCCTGAACATTCCTCATTTGTCCCAATTTGTGATTTCTTTTCATCTTTGGCATTTTAAGTCTGAGAAACATTAAGGCGAAACAAAAGAAGATACTGCAAAACTGAGATGAATCATTCACTTCCAGATTGTTGCAGATTCAGATTTATGAAATGATAAATGATTGCCAGGCTGGCAGAGATAATGGAGCCTAATTAATACGCTTTTACCCAGACCTCTATGCTTTATCTTTAGATAGGGAATCCACAGGAAGAGGTCAGAAATACTACAGTTTTGATCTCATTTCTGCCCCTGAACCAGTGCCGGCTTGGGAAACCACCTCATTGTTACTGCAGAAAACCAGCTCTGGCTTTTAACATCCATCTTACCTTTATTAGGAGACAAAAAAAAAAAAAAGAAAAAAAAAAGGGTAAAACTTCACACTTAAACGTGAGTGTGAAGGCTAAATGGGTGGATGTGGGTTCACTCTACTTCTACAAACACCATCAGAGTTGATGGGAAGAGAAACATTGCAACAGAAATCCCATTTCAGGTGCTGCGAGGATCATTTCCAATGACATGAGGATTTCAGTGTATCTCTCTGAAGACTGTAAATCAAGTAATAACATGAAGCTTGCAGCACTTCTGGCTAAGCTTCCACAGACCAGGAGGCAAAATCCCATTCAAGAAGCAGCGGGCATCAAGAGAATCATCTGACACTGTACAGTTCTGGGAATAACTGATTTACAAATTACCTTTGTAACCCAAATCACCCTTTGAAACAGGGTGGGAGCTGAGCAAAGCTGTTCCTCTCACTTGGTATGACTCTGAGAGCTCTGGGCATCCCCCATCTCCTGTGAGCTCTGCAGCCGTGTCTGACACCTGATGTGTGACATCTGTCAGGCTCTCCTGTGTCATTTTTAATAGAGCTGCAGTTTAAACAGAAACACATAAAACCCACCATGACTCCCTGCAGCACAACTAACCTGGTCTCAGAACTGCTTGGAACACTCAGGAGCTCTCACACAACCACCTTGCCTGTACTTTGCTGTGATGATGACAGACGATGCTTTACTCACCCGTCAAAACCTGTTACTCACCTCAGGCAAGTAATATTTTGCAAGGCTGAACTAATACCGTTAGCAAAAAAAATCCCAGACTCATCTCCAGGAACCTCATCAGTCAGGGACTGAAATGAGCATTCAGAGCCTACGATGGAATTGTACCAATGCCTCAAGAGAAGGTGTCAGTAGCCACCGGCAAGCATTTAACTGCGTTAAGAGACTGTCTATGTCAATGAAGGGAAAAAAAGACAAATTCAGAACTGAGGAATTCCGAGCTCCACCCACTGCACTTCCTACTAATTTTTGTTTCTCCTGAAGAGGGAAAAATTGTAACTGCAAATCAAGGAAAATATTGCTCTGAAAGATTGGAGTGGGAAAAGGGTCTAGGAAGGGAGAGGGATGCTTTGGATGGTATGGAGGAGAAGCAAACACTTTTTGTCTAGGTTCTGCCACAAGATGAAGTACTTGGGTTTTCAGGAATTTGTCCAGCTCATTTGTACAACAGAGCCCTTCCAAGTTTCCCCTAAGCACACAATAACACGATAACATAAGGATTATGGTAGGTGCTATTGCACTGGGAGACAAATAAACAGCACCATGGCAGTGTGACCTCAACCAGCTCACAGGATCAGCAAAATTAGGAGTTTACTCTAAACTGGCAGCTCATCCTAGAATGAAGCCCAAAGTACTGCTGGAGCCTGAGAGCTGCTCATCTTGGTTTGCTGACACAGTTGTGTCAAAAATGCACACACGCACACAAGCACATTGATTTCAGCAGTCAAAAGCAAAGCACAGGCTGCGGCAGCTGGATGTGTACCTGTTCCACATCCAGCCTCTCTCCCTGCCAGCATTCCAGCATTCCCACAGAGCACACAGATCAGCACACCTGACAGTGCTGCCTCATATCGAGTCTGACTTTCCCCCTTTGCCATCATACCCCCCTTGCTGCCTCTCTCTGTAGGTTTATGTGACAGAGAAGGAAAGTTTGAAGCACCAAGTCCCATGACAGCTGTGTGGCAGCAGCTCCTCTCTCCTGTCACTCTGTGCCATGCTGGACAGCATTTTGACCTATTCCAAACAGATTGAGAAGGATGCAAAAGAAGGCACAAAACCTTATTCCATGCCCACAGAGTTAATGCTTTCTGTTTCTGCTCCTCCTGGAAAGAGAGGAGCAGAAACAGAGTGTACTTTCAGTTTTATGCCTTTCACTAAGAGCCTTTGGTGCTGAGCTGCTTACCCCAGCTCTCACCTCCTCCTGCTTGGGAAGAGCAGTGCCTCTGGGGAAGGCACCTGGCCATTGCCCAAGCCCTGCACAATCTTTACATTCCCTAGGGCTCAACTGGGAGCCCCAGGAATGTCTCCTCCAGGCCTGAAATCACGGAGCTGCTAATCCCAGTCCTTGGGTATCACCTGTAACCACTGTAACACTTAGACACACTTCTGAACATCACCTGTCGCCACACAGGAATTACACACCTTAAAAACCTTCACGCTCTGCAGGAGTGACCCACAGTAGAATCAGAGAATTCTGAAATGGTTTGGCATCAGAAGGGACCTTAAATCCTATCCAGTCTCACCCCCTGCCATGAGCAGGGACACCTTCCACTATCCCAGGCTGCCCCAAGCCCCGTCCAACCTGGCCTTGGACACTGCCAGGGATTCAGGCGCAACCACGGCTTGTCTGGGCAACCTGTGCCAGGGCCTCCCCACCCTCACACTCTCCTAATGTCTGATCTAAACCTGCCTCTGTCCGTGTGAAGCCATTCCCGCTTCTCCTGTTGCTCTAGGCGCTTGTAAATGGTCTCTCTCCAGGTTCCCTTTAGGCACTGGAAAGCTGCAATTAGTTCACCTTGAAGCCTTCTCTTCTCCAGGCTGAACAATTCCAGTTCCCTCAGCCTTTCAAAAAGTTTAAAAGCTACGGCATAAAAGGAGTTGTCAAAACAAATCCTGTTCATGAATACAACCTCTAGCTGTTTGCTTAGCTCTACCATGCATTTATCCCGTTACTTTGCTGGATTCAATCAGAAATTAAAAAAAAAAAAAAAAAACAAACAAAACAAACAAACAAACAAACAACAACAACAACAAAAAAAAAAAACAAAAAAAAAACCAAACAGGAGATGAGCCAAAAGATGCTAAACCTAATAATAAAATACCCATTCCTTAGGGATAAAGTATTTTACCAGTAAATTGAACCATTCTCCAGAAAATAATCTGCCAAACTCAACAAAGCATGTCTGCCCTTACACCTCACCTGTGGAGAATGGTGAGTGATGCTAATCAGAAGAGGGTTTGGTCAGATCTCTCTCTTGGCTTTGGCTACTAACTGATTCCATGTGCAGGAGCGTGCAGCTGCCAGCCTTCCTTAACAAGGACTCTCTTGGTAATTTTTTCCCCAAGTCTCCAATCTAATTTTTCATCCACTGTGTCTCCTTCTTCCTGTTTTTCTGCGCATACAGCACAATTGGAGGGCTTGAAGGGAGGCTGAAATAGATTAAAAATTACAGAAAATATGGGGCAGAGGGAACAGTGTGTGGGGAAAAAGAACTGACACTGCAACTCCAGAATCACCTTGTTATTTCACAGAGAAACTATAAATGCCCAGAGTAATCACTGTTGTGGGTCAATCTGGTTCTGATCCAGTTTATCTACATCTTCTTGATATTCAAACTGTAATTCTGAGAATGGGATTTAGGTCTCCAGAATACTTTCCTGCCCAGAGGTGAGGCATGGACTGGCACATGGACACTACACACCTTATCCTCTGACAGCACTCACAGTGGGATTGTTGGGGTGTCCCATGCCAGGACTTGGAGTCAGTGATCCCTGTGGGTCCCTTCCAACTCAGGCTATTCCATGATATTATGATCTCTATTACCACCCACAGAGAATCCGATTCCATGTTTCAGTGTCAGGCTTACAGCATATGTCATCTCCCAAATAACACCAGTACTCATGGAAAAGGACAAGGAGTTTACACTGAAGCTTCATCCTCAAATCCACATCCCTCAACACCAATGGAATATATTGTCATACCCAGAAGTATCTGCACTAAAAGCTTTGCATAGACGTGAACACAGAAGTGAGATAAAAGCCAGCCAAGCCTTCTCCTGCAGATAAACTTACACAATTTTAAGCATATTTAAAGTAAGACTGCAGACACCTCTTTAAATAAATTCACAATGCTACTTTTAAAAATTAGTGTAAAGCCTTAAAAATTCAGTAAATAAAGAACTGGCGATAAAATCGCTGACAAACAGCATGGCTGAGGCAAGGAAAACACACCCTGGCTCCTGAGGAGTCAGTGGGGCAGCAACGGTCTGCAGAGCACATCTGGCTGTGTACCCACCAACCCTCCTGCAACTTTGCTCATTATGGCAGTGAAATCCCTGAAGACAGAATAAATCACCTTTTGCCAAGCCAAACGGAGCTGGCTCTGCACAACCTGAGCAGCAGTTGTACCAAGCTATTCTCAGCAGCTCAAACTGAGCTCTGATTCCACCCCAGCTTCACTGGGAATTACAATTCATTTTACAAACGTTCAGCTTTAATGGGATTATTTGCAGTATAAGGTGCAATCAATTTCAGGGCAAAACTGGTGCACAGAGGCCAAAAACATCCTCTATTTTAATTACATCTGTAATTACTTTGTAAGACTGCAATCCAGCAAACTACCCTGGGGACTCCTGTTAATCATTATTACATATCTCCCACGGCCAAGCAGGAATACTCGCCCAGGAAAAGACTATTCCCATCCTCAAAAATGTATAATCTGAGTAGATTATAGATCAAAAAGTGAGGAAACAAAACGCTGATGAGACCACGTAGGACTGTTCTTAATTGCTGCGTAGAGAAGTAAAGTTTGAAGCACCAAGTCCCTGCTTTCCCTCCTTTTTACTTCTATTTTACTATATAATAAAACACAGACCAGAAAGGTGTTTTACAACTTGGCACAAAATATCAGGGCTCTTTATCCCTTAATCCCAGTTACAGGCCATTTTTTAAAATTTATCTGGGCAGCAATTGAATAAATTAAGTGTTTTCATAGTATAAATCTAGACCGATTCCTTGCGGCACCAGGAGTCCATAAAACTGTCCTAATCCCTTTCTCCTGAAACCAACATCACTCAGACTGTCCCACACCGATCCCTACCCGCAGCCGATCGATACTTTTGAAGCATTACATTTATCCCTCTATTTATTCAGCACCGACTTCCCCTCTCAAAATCCCCATTCCATTAGTTCTGCACTTTGAATTCGCTGACAGAAAGTTTGATGGTTTTTTTTTGTTTGTTTTTCCCGTCATATAAAAATCTCTTTTTTCAAACTTAAATCTTTCTGCTTTCGGGGAAGTCTCCAAGAACTGCTTCTACTGCACTGGACTCATATGTTTGTTAATATTTTTCAGTTGTCACAGTCCCGAGGAGTTTCACCGGAGCAGCGCCCAGGCGGGATAACCTCGATTTTCTCCACCACTTCTTGAGTCAAAACTGGGCAAACACCACCTCATAAACTGTAAATACTTTATGACCCTGCAAAGAACTTCAACCCGCATTCTGCCGGCGTCCATCGCCGGGCTTGCGGTGTTTTTTGCTCTTTTTGGGGTTTAAACGCACTTTCTCCCCCCCGGGGGCCCCGCCGGCCCCGGCCCCGGCCCGCCGGAGCCATTTGCGCTCGCGGCGCCCCCCGCACCCNGTATGGGGTACTGGATGTGTGGTACTGGGATACGGGGTACTAGGTATGGGGTGCTGGAGTATGAGGTACTGGATGTGGGGTGCTGGGGTACTGGGATATTGGGAATTGGGAGTATGGTACTGGATGCGGGGTAGTGGGATATGGGGGACTGGATATGGGGTGCTGGGGTATGGGGAACTGGGTGTGTGGTACTGGATATGGGGTAGTGGCTATTGAACACTGCATATGGGGTATGGGGAGGACCTAGGACAGAGCTGGCACTGGGATGGGGATGCACTGGGGTAGGCCTGGCGCTGGAATGGGCTGGTACTGGGACATTGCAAGCATGGGAATGAACTGAGATAGGGCTGGCACTGGGACGGGACTGGCACTGGGATAGGCATGAACTGGGACAGAGCTGGCACGGTGAGGGGGCAGTGTGGGTGCGAGGGGCACAGACCCACTCCCAGTGCTGCTTTCTGAGCTGGCCAGGTGAAGCCTGGTCATGGCTGTGGGTGTTGGGGCACGTTCATGGCTGAGATGGGGATTTGGGAAGGGGAGGTTTGGGAAGGGGATCTGTAAATCACCATTGCCACCGGCATCCAGCAAATCATCACCACGGTATCCCACTGCCTCCCATGCCCAGGAGTAACAGAGGATATTGTTCCTTCTTCTCTGCATTTGTTAAACTTGTCTTCTCATCTGGGACTGTTATTTTCCTTTGTATTTGAATTTTGGAACAATAAAAGAGGTGAGGCTAGGATTTTTTAATGACGCATCAGGAGTTTTCCACCACGGTGAGCAAGGAAAGAGCACAAGTCCCAAAAGCTGTGACAGCTTAAATGGAGTGGGATTTTGGGAAAATAATACATGAGATTTGCAATGGCTCATTTGAAATACGCATCACAATATTCTTCATCCCTTGAGTGAGGCACATAAAATACCCTTTAGAATCTTTAAATTTAGTCAGAAAACAAATACATTTCTCACCTCATCTCTGCCAGCAAGTTCCAGCTAAAAAGCAAATCCTGCAGATGCTTTCAGCCACTGTTGAAGCATTCAGTGGGTCCAGGTTTACAGGGGTGTTGGGGCCAAAAAAATTTACAGGTAATTGAACCATCCGTCTTTATTTAAACTCTTAATTTTATTTTAATTGTTGTAAGTTTTGTTGAGTCAGAGATTCCTAGTTTGGGGCTTCTTGCCCTTTTATCTTGCTATCTCGCTGCTCTACCGATTGTTTTTCCAAAACCTGCCCTATGCCCACCACATGCATTCCTGCCTTCCCTCCTCAGAGCTCACCTCCAAGGTGCTTTTGCCACACAGGACAGGTACCCCAACCCTAAATCAGATTTGGGACTGTTTTTCAGTGCATTCTAGGTAGATACTTCCAGCCAGAAGCTGAGTCCTCCCTTTGTATTTAATGATTCACGCAGAAATGTTACTTGGGAATATTGGAGAATTATTGCAATAGACATTCCACTAATCTTCCTCTCTGGCCATGCAATATCATTATTATTGTTAATATTTATATTATTACCATCACCCTGGCTTCACACCTGCTGCCTGGCAGATCCCTGCAGTTTCAGGAGACCCAAGATTATAGCAACTCCAGGCTGGGAGAGGCAAAGTGCCCGCAGCTGGGAGCCACATGAGCTGGAAGTTTTGATGCAAAACCTACACTTTAATGCTAAATTAATGGGTGAGACTCACTCAATGACATTCGTGAGACAGAAATGAACATTTGGTGATGCAGCAGAACCCAAATGAGGCAGGTGCCTGGCCCTGCGCATGGAAATCACTGTTGTGGGAGCACTCCCAATGCTTCACACTAATTATCAGCAGTAAGATGTCCCAGAATGTCTATTCCCTGGGAATTCCCGCCCCAATACTCCAAGCCACACATGTGGTGGCTGGGGAGGATGAACCCATCCCAAGGTCTGTCCCTGCTCTGGGCAGTAAAGCACCAGTGCTCCTGCAAAGGGCTGTGTGTCCAAACCCTGCACTGCACACCCAAGAATCCCCATCGCTCCAGGTGCTCACACAGAAAGGATCTGTGGCTTTCCCTCTTCTTACTGCATGCAGTGACAACCTCCACCTCAGGCCAGTTTCCCATGCACCTCCCTCCAAAGGTCTGAGCTCAGGTATTGAAGGAATGGATGCTTCTCCCAAAGGGCTCACTAAAACCTGGCTTGGTCATTTGGAACAGAGTTGCCAGCCAACAGAAACTGAAGTCACTAGATTTTGCCTAGACTGTATAATTTGCAGATTTTCTTAAAAGTGTTTTTCAGTTAATTTTCCCTTATTAGCAAACATCTTACCTTGGCTGGTTTGATTCTGTACTAAGATTAGGCAGCAAAAAGGATTAAAAATGTCATTTTGAGACTATAAGGTGTTTAAGTACTAAATAGACATAGCTGAAAAAAGCTTTTCCTTCTGAAGAAATTAAATATCACTTCCACAGAGATTTCTCATGCTGCCGTGGTAATATGACATTTGATAAAGTCTGAGCCACTTGCCAAGCCCTGACCCCTCTCAAACTGTGGGGAAATATTTTGTGTTGAAAGCAACTATGATGATCTATTACCCCTTCATCTTTTTAATATGGCAGGACAAATTCCAAATGATCAAATTATATTACTGCACCTGTGAAGAGACTCTCACTGGAGAGCTGCTGCCATCAGTTGTGAGCTGCTTGGAATTGGCTAGAGGACAGTTTTAGGGAAGGCTGTAACTAACCTTTTTATTCCAGACCAAGAACTCACAAAATATGTTTTGCCTTTTATTTTTCAGAATGTTGCTTGCAGGCAGAACAGATGCTGGGGATGTCACTTCTTCATTCAAAGCCAAATGTGCAGAAGAGCTTGTGGAAGTTCAGTCTGAGCAATTTGCAAATGACCTAAGTCTAAATTTGGGATATTATTCAGGAACACCTACACACCTACAAAACTCTTGCTAGAAGCTGTCCTCCCTTCTCCCCAGGTCTCCAGGGATGCTGGGGACATGCCACAGGACAGCTACCACCACCCTCTGTGCTTCCAAGCCCAGAAGCACATCCTGAGCTTTTTCTTTTATGAAGGCTCCTCCCAAGCATAGGTGTTTTATTAGCAGGAAAAACTCCTGGAAAATATGCTAGAGAAATAAGTTTTTTATCTGGACTGTATTCAAGTGTTGTGCCTGCTCTGAATGTGAAGTTACTTCCTGAATTAAGAACTTCTTCTCTATGAGTGACTCTCTACATAGCTCAGGTGTAGCTTGATCAATAGAAAACACTGACAATCACAACACAGCACCACGTAACCAAATGTCATCAAGCAAAAATAGTCTTTATTCAAATTTCATGGAAAGGGGGATCACTGTACTTTGCAAGACAGGGAAAAATAAAATAAAAAAATTTAATATAAAACAAGGATATTGTCACGATACCAGAATATGGAACTGTAGTTATTTTCCCTATAGATTACTGCAAGTACCTCTATTTTCTCCCTTTTGACTGTGCTATTCACAGCTTTGTAAGTCCAAAAATTATGAAACAAAGGTAGTATGAAACTTAAGACTTAGCACTTCCACTAAATGGCAGACATCAAAGGGCATCAGTCGAGGGCGAAGCCTGTTGAATCCGTCATACCTACCTATCAGTCATCACTGCAATCCCATAAACCCACCAGGGTGCAGTGCTCACTCCCTGCAAGGTTCTCCCTGGAAAACAGGGCAAGCTGGGGGCTCCAGGAAGAGCTGTATGTAAAGACAAGCTTTCTGTTGGATAGAAAATCAGCAGAGCAGCCTCACACCAGAGAGCACTGCAGGGAGAGAGCGCTGCAGTTAATGACAGACAGACCATCAGGTTGTTAAGAATATACAGCATTGACAGGGTTTCTACTTCAATCACTTGGTTACAGCTACTAAACACGTACAAAAGACTTTTCCAACCATTCCAAGGGGGGGGTTGCAGCAAGGTTAGGATTTGGAGCGGGACCTTGACCGCGACTGGGAGTGTGACCTAGAGGCAGACCTAGACCTGGACTTGGACTGGGACCTTGGCTTTGAAACAGATTTGGACCTGGAACGAGAATCTGATTTGACATTTGGTTTGGACTTGGAAATGGATCTAGACCTGGAGCGGGACACTGCATCCTCCCGCTCGCCTTTCACCTCCTTCTTGTCCAACTCGGATTTGAGCTGCTCCTTTTCTTTGGAGCCTGATCTGGACCGCTCGTGGCTGTCCCTCCTTCTCTTCTTGCTGCTGCCTTTGCTGTCTCGCTTGCTGTGCCTCTTGCTTTTCTCACTCTTACTGCGACTCCGGCTTCTACTTCTGCTGTCATCCCTGCTCCTCTTCCTACTTTTCCTTTTATCCTTGCTGTGGCTCCTGCTCCTACTCTCATCCCTGCTTTTGCTCCTGCTTCTAGCCTTGCTAATGCTCTTCTCCCTGTCTTTGCTTCTACTCTTCTCCTTGCTTCTGCTCCTCATGCTCTCCCTTGCCTCTCCCCTCTCCTTACTCCCACTCCTGCTCCTGCTCTTTTCCTTGCTGTGGCTCCTGCTCTTGGCTTTCTCATCGCTGTTATGGAGAATGCCCTCAGATTTATCCTTGCATTTGTTTCGGGTTTTCTCTGCACTCCTGCTGCGGCTCCTACTTTTATCCTCTTTACTTGGAGTCCTGCTTTTCTCTTTCTGGCCTCTGCTACGGCTCTTGCTTCGACTACGGCTCTTGCTTCTGGAACGGGACACAGACCTGAAAGTGCAAAAGCAACAGACAGCTCTGCTTTAGTGCGGTTAGGGTTTGAGCAGAGCGTGCAAAGAATGGGAGAGAAAAGAAAAACAAAGTGTTCCTGCTGCAAATTTAATATGATGTTTCTCACTGAAGTGGGAGCCCCCAGTTCTCCCAAGAGAAAGACATACCTGGATCTGGATCTGCTCTTGGAGCGGCTGCTACTGGCACTGCGGCTCCTGCTCTTGCGCGAGTGTCGGCTTCGAGAGCGAGACCTGCAACACAAGGAATTAGCTTCACGTTAGCACATGTCCATGGGGAGCTTGTGACCCTTGTGGGCAGAACCCCACAGGGCTAAAGCACCTTTCAGCAGCCAAATGTTCAGAGTCACACAGCACAGTTACAAACTTAGAGCCCCCTTCTCCCCACCTCTCATCCCAGCTGCCACACCTGGCTGTGAGCAGGGTGCTAATCTGGAAGAAAAGATGCCAGTTTATTTAAGGGACAGCCACTTTCCCAATCAGATCACAGTTTGAATATGGTGAGACACCGGCATAAAACTTTGACTTCAGATTTTGATTTCATAAGCAAGTTCTTCTTAGGAACAGTTAAGATTTGCCTGAGTTTTCTTGCAACAAGTTCTACCCCAAAATGGAAAGGGGAACACTTGGTGCTGCTGAAGCAGCTCTTGGTCAGACAAGGAAAGCAACAAATCTCTGAGAAACAGGGAACAGGTGGAGGTTTCCCAGCTGAGAAAGAACTGTTAGTCCTGGTGCTTGGAGCAGAACACAGTGTTCAGAGCTGAAGTGTTAGAAGCACCTTCTGTTTCATTCCATGTGCATGGCTCCACCGGCCACGCAGCTGCTCCCACAAGGAACAAGGGCTGAATTACCAGGGAAGAACAGTGACAGGTGTTCAGGGAGCAGGTCCACACATCCACCAAGGGAGACACCTCAGAACACAGCCCTCATCTGCCCTGGATACTAATACATGCTCAGAAAACTAGACCTGTTGAGAACTCAAACATTTCCAAGGTGTTTTGGAACTCAAAAGTCTCAATCTCTATGTTCATTAACTGCCGCCTGAGATACATTACAAACATACCTTGAATGGCTTCGGCTTCTGGAGTAAGAGCGGCGCCGTCTCGATCCAGGTCTGTCTTCCACTAATCTAATCTTTCTGCCATTTACTTCTGTCCCATCCAGCTTTTCAAGGGCTCTTTTCATGTCAGAATAGGATTTGAACTCAATCACACCTTCATTTTTCCTTCCTTTGTGTGCATCTGCATATGTCACTTCCCCTGCCTGACGCATATAATCCTAGGGGAAGAGGACACAATCACCATTGCCTTGAATCCAGAGCCAGGCTTCCAGCTGACCCTGCTCACTTCTACCATGATGCTCCCTAAGCCTCTTCTTTTCACAGGGATGTCAGCAAGAATTTGACCCAAACAGCATCTGAAGTGCCAAATAACACGCTATGGCTTCACAGAGTCAGTGTGCTTAGAACCAGATTGCTAGTTTTGAGCCAAATGGTAACTTAAGGTCTCCCACTTCAAGTCTTAGATCAAATATGCTATGAACTCTCAGGTTTCAAATTACAGAAGTGATTAAAGAAGTAAAATACTTGCTCTCTAAATCATGTTTCCAAAAGTAATTAGGAAAGGTGATGAAGGTTAAAGACGAAGAGGTAAGAAGCCCACAGAGAAGCAGACCTCCCTTCATCCTCCACCATGTCAATACAGCTCGTTCTGCTTGAAAAAACCCCATGGAACTCCAAGGTCAATCAATTTTCCCACATCCTGCTTCCTGGCTTCTCTGTTTCCATTCCTAAACCCCTCTGTTTATCAGGGGTCTGTTCTGTTCTCCTTTGAGCAAGTAGCCAGGCCAAGGTATCTTTCAGCCCCTGTGGAATTCAGCTGCAGCAGAAACAGGGCACAGAGCTCTGATTTGGTTTGTTTTCAACCCAGCTACTCCCATTTTCAGTACATTGAGATGAAAGCTATTCCCAAAAAAGCAGTAATGCATCCATTGGAGGATTAATCATACCAAGCTCTACTTAGGATTTTAATACCAGAAGCAAAGACAAGCTACTGATGGTGAGAAGCATTAACAACAAAGACACTGGAAGCATCTTCATACATACCTGAACTAGTGTAAAATTCAATTACAGACCAGTTTCTACTTCAAGTTTGTCTATAACAAATTTTATACACCCTTAAAAGAGAACCATAAGAGAAAGTGCTCCAGTAAGAACAAGTGGGTTTAACCATTGCTGCTCAGTTTGATAAGGAAGCACCGATCTTTTTGCATCTACTATGAAATCCTGCTCCCTGAATCCACAATGTGGATAATCAAGAGCCAACACGTCACCTCCAGAGTACTCAGAGGCATCATGGGCTCCACGGTGTCACTCAACACCTCCACTACTGAGAATCACCTGCCACTCCTTTGGACTTCAAAAATTAAGTCTTTGGCAGAGCAGAGATTTTGCATGATTACTCATTCTAGAAGCATCCTTTCCCTGAAACTCTCCTTAAAACAGCTTTAGATGGTGTGGAAATTCCTAACAGAGACTGTGCAGGAACAATGAACAGTGCTGTTGTTTCAAACAGCTGTAGAGCCTTATGAGTTGGATGGGTTAAATCCAAACTGGCAAGGGCAAACTCCTCTATCTCTAGTGAATCCTACCCTGGCAGGATTTGAGTCTGTTTTGACAGGGCCTAACAGAAGATAAAACACACCAGCACGTGATGTTACCTGTTGCTAAGGATAAAATTATTCTCCCACTGTCCAGTGCCACCAGATCTGGAGGTGCAGCTCCCAACCTCTCATGAATGGTTTCATTTAGGCAAATATACTCCTGTATTAAGGTGTGTGTTACTTCCAAAATCTACTCCCCATGGAGCTGCTCAGGAGTTGGAGCAAAGGAGAGCTGCACACCACTCAGCCTTGCTGAAGATGTCTTTTACCCTTTGTGCTCTGTAACAGAGAGAGGGTAAGGAAAGGGGCCCCATACCTTCAGATCCTGCCAACTGCAGCGGCTTGACAAATTTTCCACAATCAATCTGTATTCTGTACGGGTCGGGGGACCGTACTTATCTCTTCCGCTTCTTCTATAACCATATCCACCTTTAGGAGGTGACAAGCAGACAGCAGAGCTTCAGCCAGGGAAATGGAGCCTCGCTCTCCACCCGGCGGGACTGCTCTGCCCCGGGTGTTCCCAGACATCACAGACCTCCCTCAGGGCTAAATCCAACCCCCTATATAACACCTTACAAAGACCCAAAGCATTCAAACAGTTTTACTACAAGCTTGTAATTAAACAAGGCACAGAACTATAATTACACTAGAATTAACATGCAATAATATTTAATAATATTTTTAAAACAGTTTGAAAGAAGAAACTGAATAGAACCAGTTGACTCATGTTACTTACATTGCTTAAAAGCTTTCTGAATATCTGACATGAATAAAGCTTTTCAGGCACCTATTTCAGATTAATCTCATCTGTCTCTAATCCTTGGGATCCTCACCACCTAGGTCTAATGGGAAATGCTTGCTGTTGTCACATGGCTTCTTTTTTTTTTTTGGGCGGCCAAGGGCCACAAAGGTCAAAGAGCTACTCATGGAAAGGTACCCCAAAGTCAGCAAATGGAACGGACAGTCTTGTTAGCCTCAAAGGCTCTTTCAGTTAAAACTGAGGACTTTGTTAAATCTATGTTAAACATCACATTGCAAATAAACCATTCAAATAGTTAAACAAAATGATAATAATAAAAATGGTACAATAAACTGTGTTTATTTATGTATCAATTGAAAGAGTTTAATACAACAAATTAATAAATGTTTAGATCAACAATTACATTTACAGTTACAGAGCACTAGTCACAACTTTGTCTCGCTTACCTTTTAAATTACTTTTATAAGAGAGTAAAATAATGTTTTATTTAAAATAAGCCATGGATACAAATGCAGGAGTGCTTACTGCGTCCAGAACCGTAACTGCTGTCCCGGCGGGGGCCCCGAGCGTGCTCCACGATCACTCTCTCCCCACACAGATCTTTCCCATTCAGCTCATAAACAGCATCATCAGCATCCCGCAGATCATCAAACTCCACAAAGCCATACCTGCAGACAGGGAGGGAAAGGGGATCACTGGGGAGGAACTGAACCTGAGGGATCTGTGCTCTAAAGCAACTCATGGGTCCCTGCAGAGCCCTGTGCTTGCTGCAGATGAGCCTCCTGAGCATACCTGAGGGTTCAAGGCCTTGAAAAAAGAACCAAAAAAATGAAAACCTCTCCAAAAACAGGAGAGAAACAGGAAGACATGAAAACACATCTGCTGATTCACTGAATTAAACCTAAAGCCATCTTTCATCAAAAAGTTGATAAATCACATGAGAGTGTAATGGCTGAATTAATTTATGGTAGCAAAAGATTACTATTATGGCATAATCTTTGATGAAATCAAGAGTGTTACCTATCTTTTTAAAGGTAGAAATTAAAAACCCCAACCATTAAAAGTGAGCACACACGAAATAAACCAACACACCACACGAATACAGAATCACAGAACTGTTCAGGTTAGGAAAGCCCTCCAAGATCAGGGAGATGGCCTCAGTCACCCCAGCAGTGCCCAAGGCCAGGCTGGATGGGGCTCAGAGCAGCCTGGGACAGCACAAGGGATCCCTGCCCATGAGAGAGGTGGAGTGGGATGGGCTTTATGCTCCTCTCCCACCCCAACCACTTCTCTTTGGAGGCAAACACTGATTTTGACCAGAGCTAGATGGAAGTTTGAAGCTTTGACCTGTGTTCCTCAATCCACTGCAGAAGTTACAACCCTCTGTTCTGAGGGTGCTGTATTAGGATGAAGCCTTGAAATCTCCAGAGCTGCCCAGAGTAATGCAGGCAGATAAGCACAGTAGAACTAGTTTGGTTTTTTTTCTTAGAGGCATCACAAGCAGGTTTTAGGGTGTTCTTAGATGACAAAAACCAGGCTTAAAAGTCCAATTCTCTAGTCACTTCATACATTCATTACACACACGGAGTTGTGACTGTCAGTGCAGCTCTGAGCAGGAAAGCGTATGAAAACTAAGAACATACAATTAAAAACTGCAATTTGAAGTGGAGAATCCTACATGACCCATATTTTCATCTCCCCATCCTTCCCTCAGGTAATAATTGCCTTAAGTCATTGAATTTCAAGCTCAAATTACTATTAGTGAGCCCCAGCTAAGCTTTTAGAGCTCAGTGGTAATCACTTTGCATTCCATTGTCTCACTCCAGCATTCCAGCTTAGCTGCTGAAACACGCAGTGGAGGATCCACCAAGGAGAACCCCCAGATTTTCAGAAAACAACTGCAAGAATCTCTCCAGTCAAACACCAGGCAGGAAGTTTGAATTGTTTCCTAGACAATACCAGAAATAAACCTTGGAGGAAGGCTCAGGAGAGGACAGCTCTGCCCAGGGCTTCCCAAGCACAGACACAGAACTTGATTGCTCAAGTTCCATTTTTGACAAGGACTTTAACTCCAAACCTGTCAGAAGACTTCAGAATATAAAAATATAAAAACCACTTAAATTTACTTAAAAGCAGGAAGACAAGTCCCTTTACCACATCAGCCACGTAACTCAGTAGTTCTACATTTGTTAAGAAAGTTTAGTTGGCTTACTCCCCAGCCCCCCAGCATATATGAAAAAGAAATACTGAGCTTGGGGTTTACTCAGCAACAGGAAAACTGACCCCCCCAAGCATTTCCAAGGATACACAGCAGGACTCAGATATTTCAGCTAATCTTCAACAACACCTGAGGCTGTGTGGGTTAAAACACTGACACATGAACACTCGTTTGCTTAAATAATGTATTTTATTCATCTTATAAATCTGTTGAATGTCCACTGGCTAGCAGAAGCAGCATTAAAACTTAATGAGATTCTTTCACCACAATGCTCAAGGACTAGCTTGTACAAGAAATTCCTCTTCTCCGCTTCTGAGGTGTAATTAATACCTGTCTCTCCTGGCTATATAATGATGAATCCATATTCCATTCAGCCTTCCTAAGGAAGACTTCAAGCTGAGTTTCTTGGAAAAAGAAGCAAAGGCACCAACACTTACAAGGCTTTGGGTGTTGGAGAAAAACCCACCAAAAAAGGCAATTTTCTTTTTCTTCAAAACTCCACACTTGAATGTCTTGGCCAAGCCCTGGTGGAGCAGGATCCAACCCTTGGAGCTGCAGTGAGGACTCAGCTACTGGAACAGCACAGGTGAGAACACAGAGCTAGGGTGTGCTTGGAGGGGGGCAGAATACACCCCCGGACAGCCTGGGGGCTCTGGGAGCAGCTCTGCACCCCATACCCAAAACGATGGAGTTCTTTCTGGGGAGGTGTTATCCCGGGCTGCAGCCTGGCTCACCCGTGAGCGCCCGCCCCGGGGTGCAGAGGGGCCGGGGGAGGCCCCCAGGGTGACAGCCCCTCCCTGCAGAAGGACACAGATGAGCTAGCCCCCAAGAACTGAGGTGGGACCCAGCCGTCCCACCCCCTCGTTGTCATAGAAACGGAGATGTCCCGCCCTTCCCAAAGGGGGCAGCCCAAATGTCCCGCATCTGCTCCAAAAACGGGAACCCAACCGCCCAGCGTCCCTCACCCCCACCCAAAGGAGAGTCCAGGCACACACATCCCCCACAGCAGAGCCCCAAAACAGACCCAGACCTCGTATTTCCCCTTGACAAGAAGGGGAACCCAGGCATCCTGGCCCCCAACCCAAAACGGAACCCGGGCATCCTGCTTACCCCAAGGGGGGAGCCCAGTTGTCTTGCTCTCCCCTCCCAAGGGGATCTCAGGCAACCTGTCCCCCTCCCCAGAATGGGGAACCCAGGCGTCCTGCCCCCCTAGAAAAGGGGGAACCAACACACCCTGTCCCCTCTCCAGTAGGGGCCCACATGTCCTGCCTGCTTTCCCACAGAAAAAAACCNAACAAAAAACCACCACCAAAACAAAAAACCCACACGTTCTGTTCCCCCCCAAAAAAGAAACCTAAGCAGACTGCCCCCTTTCCCAATAAACGCCGAGCCACGCTCTCCCCCACAGAAAGGGGGGACTCAGTCGCCCTGTCCCTCCTCCAATGGAAGTTCAAGCATCCTGCCCACTCCCAAAAGCGGGAACCCAACATTCCGCCCCAACAAAGGCCCAGGTTTCGCGTCCCGCACCAAGGGAGAGCCCAAGCTTCCTGCCCTTCTCGCCC
>VXBU01000252.1:310488-320674 GCA_013400315.1 Bombycilla garrulus
CCGGTCCCCCCCGTTGCTCGCCGAGCCCCGGCGGCCTCTTCCCTCCCCCCCAGGCCCTCCAAGGGTCCCAGGCGCCCGGGCCCTCCCGCCGCGGCGGCCAGGCCGGGCCCGCGCTCACCCGTTTTTGAGATCCACCTCGAGGATCTTGCCGTAGCCCTTGAAGAAGCGCTCCACGTCGCGCTCCCGGGCCTGGTAGCTGAGGCGGCCGATGTAGACCCGCGGCATCGCGGGGCCGGGGCCCGGGGGCGTGAGGGGCCCGCGGGCCGCGCGGCCGCCTGACGTCACGNCCACCAACTCCGGAGGGCGGGGGCTCCCGTTCCCCATGGAGAGGATGCAGCGATCCTCCTTTCCCACGTGCGGAGCCCTCACGGGCATTCCCACGTGTCTGATGCGCAGGGCAGTGCGGGATCCCCCTTCCCATGGGCTTCTGGGGTCCCCTCTCCCCATACACCGCGTCTGCCGGTATTGGGGTCTGCCTTCCCATGACATGTCTTCCCCATGGAGAGGATGGATAGATCCCCTCTCTCTGACGTACTGGGCACTAATGAGGGTGCCGAGGTGCTTATGGGGTCCTCTTTTTGACAGGGGCCTGTGGAGTGCCCCGTTCCCAAAATGCTGGATCCTGGTCCCCCATCCCCAACTCGAGGTGCCCAGGCGTCCCCCCATGGCATTCCTCATCCATGGCCAGACTCACCCGTTCCTCATTCCCTCTGCTGAGCAACAACATCCCTCTTGCTGAACTCTAAATGTTAGTTTTGGGGAATTATTTTTATCCTTTTGATTGAGACGTCAGATGCCTAAATCACACCAAATCCCAGCAGAGGCTCTTGGAACATTCCAGCATTAGCAGCCACCGCCCTAAAAAAGCCTACAATCACCTCCAAAATGATTAATATTGTGTAGACGCAACACCAGCAGCTGGAATTACCAACTATGATCTGCTCATTTGACAAGAAGATTTACTTTTATTTATTTATTCCTTTGTGCCCTGGTGTAGGAGTGAGAGATTGGAACATTTTGTGACAGAGTTCTGTAAAGCATGTTGGGTTTTATTGCTGAGCCAAATAAACAATAGGGGATTTGCTTTGCATTATTTTTTTCTGGTTTATGTCATGCTTAATAGTGCTCATAACGATCTCTAAGTTCTTTTTTTTGCTTTTTTTCCCCTACTTTATCCATCGATGAGGAAGCATTGAGGCACAGGATGGGGCTCTGCCTCCTATGCTGGCAGGGGTAAGGAAAATGCAAAATATTGGGGGATTTGTTAGAGATGGAGGAGCAGAAGGGAGATGCTGGTGCAGAGTGTATCCTGGGGCACACCTGCTCTCTGCTAAGGGAGGTCTCAGTGTGAGGGGATTTAGGGTGGATGAAATGCCTTTGACACATCCATTTAATTGCCAGCATGGCAGTGGGGTTTAATTCCTGAGTTCTGCTCTTGCAAGCACACAAGCAGTTGTACAGCGCTCCCTACAGCCCTGAACAACATTCCTGCCCTGCTCTTCTCACCTCATGGGACCCAGAAAATCCCCCAGATGAAGGTACATCTTTCTGGGCTGTCCCCCACCCCTTCCCTGTGCCCAGGAATGACACTGCCAGCTCCCAGTGAGGCCCTCCCCAGGCCTTTGAGAGATCCAGAGGGGCCCTGCCATAACCCCACCAACTCATTCAGGACTCCAGGATGAATCCCAGAAGAGCCTTCAGCTGACAGAGCCAGTCCTTCACAATTCCTCCATCCACGCACAATTCCACAGCCCTCCCACTTGGAGCATGTTAGGAACTGGGCACAAAGTGGGAGAACTCCAGTGAGGTCCCTGAGTTGGGTTCTGAAGGTTCTGAGGCAAAGAAAGTTTGAGGAACCCAAGCCAAGAGAGGTTATTTCCATTGCAAGATGTATTTGGGTAACATTTCCCCTATAGTTCATCCTATGGACCAGCATGGAGAGCCTGCTGGGATCTAAGAGCATCACCCAGGGGCAGGGACAGTCACAGCAGAAACGGCCCTGTGGACACCACACACCTGGGTTATTCCAGAGGAATTCCATACAAGCATTTCTGCATGGGGGAGAAGGTGCCCAAGCAAAAAACCTCAGATGTGGGGCACTTGGATGCCCAATGCTGTCTCCTTCCCCATCCCTCCCTGGGCACTGCACCCAGGGGCACCAGGACACAGCACTGCCCTGGCAGGACATTCCACATGGAAATAGAGCTGGAATCAGCTCTGGGCTCAAACAGCTCTCTGGGAAATCAGGGGTTTGCATCTCCCACTTCCTGCTGCCAGGAGACAGGTGTCACACTGTGATGTCACTGTGACGGAACACAGGCTGGAGAACTTCCCAGGCAGCTGGAGCCATGGGACGTTGTCCTGTTGACTGCCAGGACCAAGAAGCTGGTTGGAGGTAGCCAAGCTATAGAAAAATAAGTCAAAATGGAGCTATCTTCACAGGAAAACATGCTGTGCTTCTGACCTGGAAGATCCAGCTTGGTGGGTGGTTTCAGCTTCTCCTGACTATCCTGGAGATGATATGGGACCATCTTGGGATGCTGCCACTGGACCCCTGCAACAAAAACGCCCTTGAAGTTTGGCCTGGTGAATCCTAAGACCCCAACATGAAATTTTGCTTGTTGGAGATCTCTGCTAGCACCAAACCTTTGGCTGACTCTTTCCTTGAGAAGCTCTGGGAGATTTTGAGCAGCCAGAGTTTTGAGTTGATCTGGTGGGGGAACGATGGGAACTGCATTGTGATCGGAGAAAGGCTCTTCAGAAAGGAAGTGCTGGGCAGGAGGGGGCCCCAGAAGATCTTTGAAACTGAGTCCATGAGAGACTTCCTTCTCCAGCTCATGTTCCATGGATTCCACAGAATGGAAGGGGATTCTCCCTTGCTGAACTCCATGGAGGAGCTCCGAGCAGTAGCAGCAGCCGGGAAAGGTACATCAGCTCTTCCCGACTCAGAGATTCCTTGGGACACTCAGAGGGAGGGTTAAGTTTAGCTAAAACGAGTCTTGACAAGGCTGGAGACCAGACAGGAGGAAACAGCTTTGTTTTGTCTTGGGGTCAGTCACTCTGGACATACCGAGGGGCCTAGCAGGCTTTGGGTTTCTTCAGCAGTTTTCTGGCTTCTGAAAATCCTACCTTTCTCTGCTCCTAAATGCTCAAAACGTGAGGGTGGTTGTGACTTAACAAAGCTCTGTCCTAACATTTTTCTCAGCCAAAGCCTGAGGTGTGAAATGCCAGAGTCCTTTAAACACCCATTTGTCCTTTCCTGTGCCAGCTCCTGGCTCTCTCTTGGATTTCTTCCTCCTCCTTGCAGCAAACAACTCCTTTCCTTTGCCTTCTGCAGCTGCTGTTCTACTCAAACCCCTTTTTCACGGGGGATGACCCACCCTGTGTCCAAAGGGCTGTGCAGGGTGCTGGGGAAAGCACAAACACCCTGGCTGTGCCCCATCTGGGCACTGAGGTCCTGGCAAAGCTCCCAAGGAAAAGGTGGGATGCTCAGCCTGTGGCAGGAGCGGAGGAGGAGGGGGATGACGAAACGCAGACATCTATGAGCAGCAGCTCCACGGTGCCCGAGCCATGGGCAGGCCCTGCAGGCACAGCTCTGCCGGCACCCCGGAGGCAGCTCCTGCTCCAGCCACGGCGCCCCTCCCGCCCCATGTGGGCCCCTCGCACTTGCGGCACTGCCCACATTCCCCTCTGGGCAGCCAAATCCAAGGGCTGCACAGGTGCCCGGGGCTGTGCTGACCCCGCCCTGCCCTCCGTGGTTTGGGATGGCCACACTGGGGCCGGGGCCAGCGTCTGGCCATGCTCCAGCCCATGGCCACTGCAGCACCTGCACCTGCACAGCCAACCCCAGGGACCACAGGGAGCTCGTGTGGTCATAGAAGAGCAGCATAGGACAAAGCAAGAACACATTGGTGGTTGTTGTCAATAATAAATCTTTTCACATTGCTCTGCAGTGTCACAGTCACTGTCCCACATTGGGGCAGGAGGCCCTTCAGGGACACTGAAGGATGGGCTCCAGCCCTTGATGGCCAAAGGCTCTGGCCCTTGCAGTGCCTTTGGCAAAATGCAGTCAGGGGTGACTCAGGGCTCTTCCAGCAGCTGCTGCAGCAGCACCTAGGGCCACTCCAGCCACAGCACCCCATCACATTTGGGGCAATCCGTGCCCATTCCTCCTCCTGCTCGGAGCAGGCCTGAAGGCAGCAGGGCTGCAGGGAGATGACTTGGGCTTCCCTGCCCATCCCACATTCCAGCTAGGATCACTACAGCCCTGCCAGCCCCGAAAGCACATGTGAGGGGGAACTGCTGCTCTTTTCACACCCTGAGCTGAGCAAGCCATCATTTGGTCTCCCAAACTCCCCCGAGCCACAGTGAGATGCAGCCCCCCTCCTGCAGCACTTCCACACAAAGCTGAGGAGGCTTTTAAAGCTTTCAGTAGGCACTCAAAATGTGAAAAACAAAGGAAAAAAAAAATTCAATTGATCTGGAGGGTCTTTTTCCCCCTCAAGTCTGTGGACAAGCATGTAGAACAGGACAGGGGGCTCCAGGAGCTGCAGGTCAGAGGAGAAGGATCTGCTTGGAGGACACAAAGGGCTTCATGGAGGCCTCCAATGCTGCCCTGTAGTCCTGAAGGGGGACCTCGGTGCAGGCTGGTGCTGTGAGCTGGCCCCTGCGGATGAGCTGGCACAAGGTGTCCATCATCGCGGCCATGCTCTCCTGGTCTGCACGGGAAGAAGGGGGCTCTCACTGTGCTCTGCAGGGCTATCCATCACACCTGGCAACACCCACCCCAGGCCATACCAGGCCCCTGGGTGGGCGTGCCCCCAGCTCAGGCACGTGGCATGAGGGAAGAGCCCAGCACCAGTGTCTCAGCATCCTGGGACAAGCAGAGTGAGTGGGAGTGAGGATGGTGCTGTGTGGGGTTTGGCCCTGCTCCCACCCCTGGCACAGGTACAGACCCTCAGCCCCCCTGACTCGGGTCCCTCAGACCCCCTGTTCACCCTGTGCGTGGTCCTTCCGCCACTGCGTCATCCAGAAGCCGCGGAGCCGCACGTCCCGGAAGATGAAGGCGCTCTGTGGAGAAGGAATGTGTGACACCATTGTGTCCTCCTGGTACCCAGTGACACTCCCCTTGTGCAAATGACACTGGCATCCCCTTGTGCATCCAGCGACTCCCATGTTGCCTCATACAGGCAGTGACATGTGTGTGTCCCCTCCCAGCGTGACAGGTGGAAAGTGGCAGTAAGGCTGTCAGAGCTCCCATTTGTGAACCAGGGATGAGGAGAGGTGACTCTGAGGTGTGAAGTCAGGACAGGTTTGATGCTCAGCACCTGTGGGTCATTTCCCCACCAGAATTTTTCAGCAGCCCAAACCCTCCATATAAAAAGCCAAGAGCCCAGTAGTGGGATGCAGCTTGTCCCGTGACGGACCCCATCAGGCAAATAAAAAAGGCTGGAGGGTCTGCAGCTGGGGAGAGCCAGGTGCCCACAGTACCGAGGGGATGGGGAGCACAGGGGACTAAGGAGGGGCATTCCCAGCACTCACCACAGGCACCATCACAGGCTGCTTTGCCATACCCCCGTAGGTGACCATGGTCCCCTTGGGCCTGGAGTATGAAAGGGGTATTGGGTTAGGTGGTTCCCAAAAATGCAGCTCTGAGTCGCCACCTCCTCCTCTGCACCCCCAACCCCTCTGGGGCTGTCCTTGCATCCAGGACTCCCCAGTTACCCCTCAGATCCCACTTTCCAGGCTCTCCTTTTGCTTCCGTGCATCATTAGTTGAATTTGCACCTCAGCATACTGGTTACTCCTGGGAGACCTTCACAGCTGGATCCCAGCTGTCCCCAGCCACTGGCAGAGTGAGACTTTAAATCACTGTTGTTATCCAAAAGTACTTTTCCACTCATCTTCCCTCTCCAAAAGTTCAGGACTCCAGAGCAGGACCCTCTATTGCCAATTTCTGTCCCCAGGATTGTGCCCAAGCCACCACCCAGCCAAACTTACTGCAGATGCCGCAGCATCTCCGTGGTGCTTTTGCCTCCAACACAGTTCAGGGCGAGCCGGGGCCTCGGGATGCTCTGCAAGGGTTTATGACAAAGGTTCTCAAATTTTACGGCTGTTTTAGGGGATGGGACCATAGTTCTTCACAAAGCATCTGCATTAACCTCAACATTTACCTGAGGGCTGCTGAGAGTTAGAGAGCTAAAATCCATGAGAATCAAGGAACACCTGGAGTTGGAAGGGACTCATTCCAATCCCCTGCCATGTGCAGGACCTTCAGCTAGACCAGGCTGCTTCAAGCCCTATCTGATTGGAACCAAAATCTGTAATCCTTCCCTTACGGCAGCTGCAAAATCCCTCCACTCCTGGGGCAAAATCCTGATCTAGAGAGAAATTTGTACTTCCCACCATCCCTGCATTTCTCCCTAGTGCTGAACAGCAGCAACAGCCCTGGACCATCTCTCTGGTGGGATCAGCATTGAGGTACCTTAAATATATCTTTCATCTCTGGCTTTCTCAGCATCTCCTCTGTGACAACGTGGTCAGCACCCAGGACCATCAGCCTCTCCACCAGCTTTGGGAGATCAGGTCTGGGTAGGGAAAAAGGAGATAAAAAAAGAGGGCTAGATGAGCCAGGAAGCAGAGTTCCACCTTCTCCTTTCTTCTACTCTGGTGATGCGTGGGGACAACAGGGAAGAGGCTAGAGGACAACTTGGAGGAGCAAACAGGAGATAATCCTGGGTATCACGGGCAGGATGAGCGGATCCAGCTCCCAAATTCGCTCCTCCCCAGCGGACCCACCTGTCCCTCACCACGTTGATGGTCCTGATGCTGGAGGCCCTGGCGATCTGGATGACAGCCTGGCCCACACCGCTGTTGGCGGCGTTCTGGATGATGGAGTCACCTGGAGGTGAATAAATCCAGATTCCCACTGCAGAGGCAGCCAGGAAATCTGTGTGGAATTGCTCCCTTGTGGCAGTGCATACCAGGCGCCAGGCTCTCGAAGTCGGCCAGCAAACGGAACGCCGTGCAGGGGTTGACACTCAGAGTGGCAGCACAGAGCACGGGGATGTCACTGGGCACCTTCAGCAGCATCTCCTCAGGAAACACTCCCTGTGTCCGCCATGTCCCTGGGCACGACAGCACCCGGGCACAGCCACAGGAGGGGGGAAAGCAAAGGAAAACCATCAGCCCACAGGACGGGAGAAAGCAAAGGAAAACCATCAGCTCACACAGTACCCTCAGCAGCACTGTGGGCTGGGAACCACGTTTGCACCCTGCAGAAGGAATTATGGAATGGGTTCCCATATGGGGAGAGTCAAAATGCTCCAAGAGGCAAGGAATGGATTCATCTCTGCCTGCCAAGATTTATCACCCAGCAAAGCCTAATCATTTCTCAGAGGGATAATGGGACTGGGGCTCCCTGGGCCTGTATGAAGAGATAATGGAAATACTCTCCATCCTATGGATGAGCCCATATATTCCAAGCCAATTTAGTCAGCTTTACTCCCTCTAAGCTTATATCCAATTTAACCCTCTATCATCTATTTACAGTGTTTTTATGTTTAAAAATACTCCATTTGGCTCTTAACTCCATAGTTTTCCTTCTCTCATTTAGCAAAGAGCCTTTTAAAAAGAAACAGGCAAAGAACAAGCTGTGACACTAAACCACAACCAGCAAATATCAGGCCATTGGCATTTTGGAGGAGCATGGGAGACATTTGTTGGGACATAAATTCCCATGCTTTCCCAGCAGAGCATTATTAAAGAGAAAACTACAGTGAGAGGCCATCACAATCTTGTCTGTGTGAAATGTTTTATCCCAGGTCTTTAGGAAGCTGTAAGCTGATAGGACAAAATGTAGCTATTTCCAGAGAAACACAGATTGCTGCAATGCTTTATAATGGCACAGACATCCCATAAAGGGTCTATGCTACAGGAAAGAATATTATTGCTAAATTTAAGTTTGTCATAAGCAATGGCATTGCCACTGCTCCTACTCCAGGTGTTCTAGGGTGAATGGTAAGTCCTGTGCACAGGATGCCCTTCCCTGGGGACCCCATCCTTCCCAAGAGCCTTCCTGTGTCTGGGGAGGATGAGCAGCATCACTTGCTGGGGTTGGGGAGCAGAACTGAGGTTGCTTAAAAAATACATTTAAAGTAAAATTAAAATAAATAAATAAATTAATAATAAAAACAGGTGATGAAAATAAACCAAGACATAGGCAGGTAAGAAATAATTCCATAAATTATCCCAACTGTCTCATCTCACATGGCACTAAATGGGCTCCAACTCCTGCTTCCCTTGCCCAGCATTCCCTAATGGAGCTTTGTTCCCCATTTGGAGTCCTATCCCACCAGGTGGAATCACTGTAACTGGAGGGGCTCATGGCTCTATCCACACACTGCAAAGATGGTGCTTTGGAGAGCTGTGATTTTGCTCTGGAACCCCCAAAATCCTCACAGCAGCTCACACAGGAGCAGGACCATGGATATGCTCTCTGGGCAAGCCTGGGCACCCCCCGGGGCTCCAGCACCCTGAGAATCCCCTGGGAAGATGCTGTGCAGGTAGGGGACGAGTGAAGACGTGGCGGTGCCGAGGATGAACTCACCGAGTCCAGCGTCCGCAGGGATGACCCAGTCCCCGGGTCTGAGACCCGCCACACAACGCCCGACCTCCAGCACCTCCCCGACACCTTCGTTCCCTCCCACAGCTGGCAGTGGTGACAGGAGGGGGTAGGTCCCTGTGGGGAAGATGGAGGTGAGCTGGAGACCCCCTCATACCCCAACATCCCCCACCAGGAGCCATCTTGGAACCCTCCGAGACAGGAACTGTGTTTGATGATCCTCTTGGGTCCCTTCCAACTTGGAGCATCCTGCAAGAACTCATGTGCAAGGTATTAATGCAACACGTTACCTTGGATCATGTTGATGTCGGCAGGATTGATGGGGGCTGCCAGCATCTTGACATGGACATCACAGTCCCCCAGTTTGGGCACTTCCAGATCCTTCAGTCTGAACAGGGAGACACAAAGGAAAAGGGCATTAACACCAGTTTGGTGATGTTTTCTGTGCTGTGGCTGAAGCTGGAGGGTGCCTGTATCACCTACCCATCCCACCTAAATTAACAGCGCCATACGCCTCATCCCATTAAAAAGTCAGATTTATGTTAGACAGAAGGACAGATTTTTGGAGGAGGTTGCTAAAAGCCAACCACCCAAAACAACCCTGTATCACCAAGCCCAGTGATGCTCACTAAACTTAAACTCAGCAGGTTGCGTAAGAAAGCTGTGGTTTTATGGCTCGTCCTGCCCTGCTCAAGCATTATGGGAACCTGCGATATTTCTGGAAATCTATGAAAAAGGAGAAGTCATGAAGCACAAAGCAAGGCCAGTCTTGCACAAGTAATGGGGTGATAACAGCAAATCTCAGGAAATGGCAGTGGTGACAAGCACCACTGCACAACTAAATGACCATTTGGAAAAGCAACAGTTCTCAAAAAAAAGCAGGGGATTGGTTTGGATGCATCTGGAAAATGTATCAGCATGAATTGAGCTGGTTCAAGAGGGGCAGCAAGACCTCAAAGTCTCCTCCCTTTAAAAAAAAAGGCCTAAACTCCACTAAACTACACCTTTCTCCTTTCCAGGCTTTTTGATGCTGCACATTAACAGCTGTCCCAAAAAATGCTTGTGATGCTGCTTTGGTCCCTAAAATGGAATCTCAAGGAGAAGAGCCATCAGTGGGATGCAATGAAGTTGGGGCACAGCAATGCTGGAGCTCAGATGTCCCTGTTGTACCCCAAATTAAACAAGAATGGGCTTTTTGAGAAAAACATGAGGTTTAAGGCAAGTCGAATGAGCAGCAGCAAGAGGGTGGGGGATATGGAGTCATCACCCCTAGCATCCGCCTGGGAGACCACAGCACCAGGAAAACATTGGGGTTTTCCCCAAACCCAGGGTCCTCCTGTCCTCCCGTGTGTTCGGGGGGTCCTACAGGGAGCTGCACCCCATCCCCACCCTCTACACCTGGGGTGGGCAAGTCGTGACCCCCCTGCACGGCACCACCAAAGCAGCCCTGCAGCACCCCAAAACTGCACCTGCACCCCCACCCCTCTCTGCAACCCCTGCAATGTCCCCCAAATTCACCCTCACCCCATTCCTGCACCCCCCTGCAATGCCCTCCAAATTCACC
>VXBU01000252.1:320729-331755 GCA_013400315.1 Bombycilla garrulus
CCCTCCAAATTCCCCCCCAGCCCATTCCTGCACCCCCTGCAATCCCCCCCCGTGTCCCCCCTTACTGCACGACGGCTGCGGGCTCCCCGTGCCGCTCATAGAGCAGCCCGAGCGGATGGATCCCCGCTGCGGCCGATCGCGCCCGCACCGGGAGGCTCCGAACCGGGGGGATCAGCACTTGGGGAGTCCGCACCCCGCGCAGAGCCCGCGCTACCGCCCGTTGCATTCGGCCCCGCTCGGCTGAACTTGGCACTTCACGGCGTTCCTCGGCTGAGCCCGGCGCTGCCGCCGCTGACGCTCAGGCCCGCTCCGCCCCCGGTCGGCTCCGCCCCCGGCCTTAAGGTGGCCCGGCCGCTCTTGAGCTGAGCGGGAAGGGCCTCGTTCTCCTCCGGCGGGGCCCGCCCCTCGCTCTCCTCCGGCGGGATCCGCCCCTCGCTCTCCTCCGGCGGGCCCGCCCCGCGCTCCCCTTCCAGCCGGGTCCGCCCCTCGCCCCGCGCCCCCTCCGGCGGGGTCCAGCGTGTAGGCGCGGCCGAGCTGTCCGTGCGAGGGGCATCGGCGATGGGCCTCGCTGGACGGAGCATCTTGGTCCACGTGGTCACTGGATCATGGAATCGTTTCGATTGGAAGATACCTCCAGGATCATCTTTCTGGGACGCCCCATCCCAGGAAGTGTCCTAGCCCAGGCTGGACGGGGCTTGGAGCAGCCTGGGACAGTGGAAGGTGTCCCTGCCCATGGCTGGGGTGGAATGGGATGAGCTTTAAGGTCCCTTCCAACCCCAGCCATTCCGTGATTCTGTGATTTTGGGGAGAAAAGTCCCCAAAATTTATTACCCAGTGCCTTCCAGCTGACCTGTCCAGGATGGACACGATCCCATGAGGGAGAGCTGCAGGGAAGTGTTTGTCAGAGGATTATTTAAAACAACAGTGCCTGACACAAGTGGTGAGAAAAAAGTCCTGATAGTAATTTAATTCAATGTTTTGTATAATTATCTTTAAGGAAAGGTCTCATTTAGTCTTCTAATTAAAACTGATTAAATCAGAGGGGGAAAAGAGAAGTGGTGCCTCCTGCCTTCCTGTCACAGAGAACAGTGGGGCTTAAAAATTGTTTCTTCTCTCATGTGGAATTGTATTTCTCCATCTGGATGCTGGGAGCCACTCCCTAAATCCTGGTTTGCCCAGCATAGGCTGTGTAATTAGCAGGTTCCTTCATTAACATCCTCCCTCCCTGTGCCAGCCCTGGAGTTTGCTGGTATCTGTGGCCTGGAGCCTCCAGGGTGGGTGAGAACCCTTTGGGGAACTCCACCAGGAGCATGTGGCCAGGTCCTGCCCCTCCCAGACTTTGGCACCTGCAGTCTGGGGAGTCACTTCCATCCCTGCTCTGCAGTGTTGGGGTTAAAAGGCCACCAGCATCATCCCAAAATCCAAATCACCTCTGACTGCTCACCACATCCCATTCTCAAGCATGTGATATTTTATTTCCATAGAATTGCTTTGCAAAGGATTGATATCCAAACGAGGAGTTTCTCGGTTCAGCCCCACAGATTCCTCCTGGATCCTCACAGATCTTCCCAAGACTGTCCCCATTCCAGTGATCCAGCACAGAGAGACCCTGGTGGATACTGAGGCAAGGCCAGGTGCTCAGGGCAGGGTCCTTTCTGGCTCAGGTGACCCATCCCTAAGGCTGTCATGATCCTAAATAAAAGATTTAGTCAAGCTGCTTGATAGTTCACCCCCACCCCATTTCTGCACCCCATGATCACTACGATGATAGTTCATAATCAACATATTATTTGGGGTGTGAATTCAGGTTCAAGATGAAAGAAAAGTTCAGGTTTGGAAAAAAACTCTCTTCCAGAGTGCTGGTGAAGAGTTTTTTGCCTTTTCTGGGGTATGATTTGCTGGGGTGCGTCAGAGGGCTCAGGGGTGTTCCCACCAGAGCCTCTCTGACAGCACGGGGGAGAGAGAGAAAAAAAGAACTTTTCTCACTCACTTCTTCAATTTATAAGGAGTCTTGAGGTCACTTGTAGGTGGATGTAAAAGTCTCTCATGCGATGGCACCGCAAAGACAGCAGAGTCAGAGGACAAAACAGCCTTTTCCCACCTCTTGGTTTGGTGGGATCCTGGGCACATCCAGGTCCTGGAAGAAGGAGGGGCCTCCCTGGCTGCCTCCAGCATGGCTGGACATTTTGATAGTATTTTAATCTAATCACAGCAATAAAATAATGGGATTTTTATCACCTCAAAACCTGTGCCTTTCCAAGGACACCAGGAAGGCCTCAGATATTTTGTCTTAGAGGGGATGCACAAGCAACCTGTGGTGGAGGACGCTGGTGAATTTCCATGCTCTGCCACATGTGGCAAAGGATTGATCACTAATTACAGCAGCCAAATGAGAGGCCTCTCCATCCCCTTACAAACATGTGCACCCGCAAATCAGGGCTGGCAGACGATTTATGATTATTTTGTTAATGTTTCTCCTGTAACAAGAACAATTTCCGGATGATTAATGACTACTTCATATCCTGGAATTGCCCTTTTTATAGGAGTGTTGCATGAAAATCCACTTTGCAGTTGAGGGTTTAGGAGTGGGTGGGTAGAGGAGGAAGAGGGGATGATTCCTCAACACTTGGCTGGGGGAAGGAGTGATGTCCTCTGCTCCCCTCTGCTTTAACTCCTGTTATTGTTAATGAGCTCTGATTTATCGTATTATCACGATTTACACAGCCATTGATTAACTGGAGCTGTTCACGCTTGGGCAGGGCTGAAAAGCAAAAGTTGGGTTTGCTCCTGCAGGCGTGAGGGGGTGCAGGGTGGGAACAAGCACCTCTATGACACCAGGGTGACATTTGTTGGGATTTCATCCCTAAATCCTGTTGAGGACAGAGATTTTATCTCCTGGTGTAGGAGTTGAGCCCAGCAGGTTCAGCCCTGGGGCTGTGTTGCCTCCAGCTCTCCCAGTGCTTAATCAAGTTAATGTGGAATTATTAATTAACTGCTTATAAGATTGACATGCCTTTTAATTAAAGAGAATAATCATTTATTGTCTTTTCCCTTTTTGGTGGAGAAATGGAAAGCATGTCTGTTTTGCTTAGGAAAAAATAAGAAAGCTGAGGCTGGAGAGATTTCTGAGAAGGGTTTCGGAGGGGGATTTTGATGTTGCATCTCAGTGGCTGTCCCAGGGCAGTCAGGTGTGACCCAAGCCCTGCTGGATCCCCTGGACATCGGGTCAGGAGGCTGGGCTGGGCCCTCAGGGCTGGGATGCACCAAAAAGACAAGGCTTGTGAAAGAAGGTGCAAAATAACTTCCTTGTGCAGGCAGAGCAGGGGATGCTCAGAATCCCCCATGGGGGAAGGCGGCGGCAGGGCTGCCCTGACCCCCAACACTGAGCTCCCTTGTGCCCAGATCCTGTCGCCCTGATTTTTGTAAGACTTTCTAAGCCTTCTGATATTTACATATTTGTGAAGACCTTTCTCACACTTTCTGTAAACACCTCAGTGTTTTTGCATTCCATCATTGAGGAGGAAAAAAATTGATAGACTGTTTGTCTATCCAGTGTCTTTGGAGAGGTGGCACTGCCACCGTCCAATCCACTGTCACTTTTACAAAACTATAAATACTGGAGTCAGAAAAAATAAACCCTCTTCTTCTCTCTTCTGATCACCTGAGCTGCGGTGTGTGTCTGTGTTCTTTTGTGTCCCATAGCAACATGGATCCCTCTTCCTCTTCCCAATCACGGCAGCCATCCTCCTTCTTCTGTGTCCAGTGCAGGCTCCTGGGGCCAGTCCCTCCCCACCTCCTGTGTTCTGTAATGCTTAAGAACAGCTCAGCTGGTTATTTTCCCATTTTGAGCCTCATCCCCCCCAAACCCAGCAGTGCTGGCAGAACCCCATTGCTCTGGCATCAGTCATTTTTTATTAGACATGCCTGAATCTTTGAATGGAAAACACATTGTCCTTAAAGACCTGCTTTACATAATCCTTGGTTTATCCCTGAACCCCTCATTTAACACCTCCGATGGAGCTGGACAATCCCATAAACTACTGAATTCTTCACCTCAAAATGTGTGCCTGATGCTCCTGGCTCCACATGGGGATGAGGGCAGTGGGATGGGATGCCCACAAAGCTTTTGATTTTTAGGTACACTGATGGCTGTTTCTTGCCTCTCTGATTCTTTTTAATCCCCCTTTAAATTGTTTCATTGTCAGATAATTAAGAAAAAATATATAGGAAGAAACACAGCGCTTGGTAGCAAATGGAGAATTGATGAGTTCTGATACTCTGCCAAGGAAATGAACAAGAAGGATTCAGCTCCAGCCATAAATAAGGAAGGAGAAGGAGATGCTGAGAGGATCCAGCTGTGCTGGGACATCATCCTTGACTACTCCTTGCTTTTCCCATCATGGCTTTTTCCAATGCCACCAATATTCGGGTTGTGCAGTAGAGCTGGTCCATCCCTGGACTTTCAGGGGTGATCAATGCAAAAATCATCCTGTTGGGGCATTTTTCCAGCTTGGGACTGTGCAAGAGTTGGTCCCAGGGTTTGGTGTTTGGGAGGTGACACAGAACTGAGGTGTGATGTCCACAGGGCATCATCCAGCTGGATGAGGAAGAGCACGGCTGGGATGGGGAAAGAAGATGCTGCTTCTGGGCCCCATGTTGCCACAGTGGCACCCAGAGGCATCATCCCGAGTGACTTAGCAGGGAAGATCTCTTGAAACAGCTTGAAAAGTTGCCCAGGTGAAGAAAGACATCAAACTGGTGTCTTTTATCCTTTTATAACTGTATTTTAACTTCTCTTTTTTCCTTCTGTTATCTGCAGACCTGAAATTTTCCCAGCATTGCAGGAAACTGTGAGCTTGAATAATTATTTGGGAGAAGAACTGATGGATGTCTGGATTCTGTCTGTTCCAGAGCTGGCTGGTTTTGTTTGTTCTCATGAAATGCGCAATGAACTCTTTTTGTCACAAACTGCCAAGCGCATCCTTTCCACAGTGGGGTTTGGAAAACCACCAAAGCAGAGCTGCTGATGCTTGGAGGAGGGCAAACAAGAGTATATATACTTTCCCTGTAAATAAAACTGAACAAAATAAACCCAAACAAGATGTAAAACCAAATTAAAATGATAAATAATAAATTTTGGATGTAATACTGTTCCCTCCTTTCCTTGCAGTTGGATTTGTAATGGAGCTGGTTGCACACCCAGCTCTGTGCTCAGGCTCCAGCCTGTCAGCATTGAGACATGGTTATGAGAAATTTGAGCAATAGCCAAACCTCAGGTCTGAAAATAAATGACATTTGTGATTTTGGATGTGACCAGAGACACAAAATGCCTTGGCTGATTTACATCCCCCCTCTAAAAAACCTTCATCCTGAGGCAAATGCCGAAGGAGCAGCACAAAGAGTTTTGGTGTAGAACTTCTTGGGTTCAGTGCCTTAGTTCAGGTTGGTTTTTAATCAAGGTCATTTTCTTGTGAGGTTTAGGGATGAGCAAATCCATGCAGCTGGAATGGCAGCTGGGCTGGGTGAAGTGCTGAGCAGATGAACAGAATGGTGCATGGTATTGTGGAATATTTTGGGCTTAAAGTAGTTTGTGAAAATCCCAGTAGCATTTATGATGCTCCCAGACAGTTCCAAAAGCAGAGAAGGGACTAAAATGGACCCTTGTGTCTCCAGTTATGGGATTTTTAATGGTTTTACATGACAATTCCAGGGCAGGGACCACAGGGTAATGCAGAGCTATTCCTGCATTTCTACCACTCACAGGGGTCTTTCCAGGAAAAAAAAACAAAAGACAAAAATTACCTGAAGGGAGATAAATAAACCCAAACCGAGGTGTCATGGAGGAAACATTTGGGCTTTTCCTGCACGGGTGGCCAGGAAGCAGCTGTGGCTGCAGGTGCTGTGGGTGCAGCCCCAGGAGCATCACAGTGTGCCCAGAGGTGACACTGGTGCCACCAGTGTCCCCATGTCTGTCATGCTCCAGAGAAGACAGGAATGGGAGGGTTTAGAGGGGCAGCAGAGAGGGAACAAGCAGAGTCCTCATAAGTGTTGGGATTTAAAATTATGCAGTGGAGCTGCTGCTTTGGGCCATTCCTTGCCAGCCCAAGAGGGAGGGCTGGGTGGTTTGCATGCCTCTAAGGAAATCCCTGTAAAACCGCTCTGGGGGAGTTGGTTGCACAGGGAGGTTAGTCAGGGCTGGCCAGGGCAGTGGTGCCCTGCAGGGCTCGCCCAGGGAGTCCTGGCTGGCTCTGGAGCATCCCACAGGGGACGGGCTGGATGTTCCACCTGCAGAGATGGGGACATTGCATGGAGATCTTGGGAAATGCAGAGACAGCTTGAGACAGCTCCTTCTGAGATGCAAAGCGAAGTTTCTCCTTGGAATTAGTACCTGGGGTGAAAAAACAGCAGTTTGCTGGATGCAAGTGGTCTGAGGATTCAGCCACATGTGGGACATTCATGAGGTTGTGCCACTGAGCACTCAAAAAATGTTGGAGCAGCACCTGGGTGAGGATTTTGCTTTGGGTGTTGGCACTGATCCTTTGGCTTCCCAATTCCCCATGGAGAAACCCCAGTGCCCTTCGAGCCCAAACCGAGAGGTGTCTTGGCAAAGGGTCGGGTCTTAAACAACATCTTCTAACACCTTGTAACACCTTCTAACATTTTCTTGGCTATTTCCCCTGGGAACTCTTGTTCATTCATTGCATTGAACAGGAATAAGGATTTTTATTTGGATGAAGGCACAGAAGTTATTTCATCCTTTCAGGCTGTGATAACTCATCTAATAGCCCTATTACATCCGGCCACGGCACCGCGGCAGGCGTCTGACCGCTTGGGGCTGGACAGACAGGGAGGAGAACAGCAGGATGAGATAATTTATTTTGTCTGTTAAGAAAGAAAAAGGAGTTTTGGCATTAGCAAAAGGCAGGTGATTTGAGAAAATAGTAGAGAGTTGTTTGAAAGAGCTGGATGGGGGTGTGATAGGTGGAGATATAGAAAAAGAAAAAGGGGCTAGGGGAGGAAGAGGGAGAGAGACTGGAGAAAAGGGAAAAGGAGGAAAAAAAATCCAGAACGCAAAAATTTTTGGAGGTTGAAATTGCTTAAAATTCAGTGTGGGGTGTTGTGTCCCAGCAGCTCCGCAAGAGCCATTTGCTGCAGGGAAGGGACCTGGGAGCAATACTTGGGAGGCAGTGATGGGCTCTGTGTCCTATGGGTTTAATAGGAAAAAATGAGCAATTACTGTGCTGGCAGCTAAAGGTGGTATTCTGAAATGAGTAAAAAATCAAAGGTTTTTGGTGTGGCCAATGTGGAAATGCTTGCCCAGTGGTTTGGGGGGGACCAGTGGGTGCTGCAGCTCCATCCCTGGGCTCCAAGACAAGGTTTCAGGGCAGCCCCTCTCCCTCAACCTACCATTTTACAGAGATATCTGAGAGCAAAAGAGTCCTCCTGAAAGTACTGCTGGCTCCTAAGAGATTCAAAGCCCCAAATCCCAGTTCTTTACCCCCAACCTTGGAGAAGCAATAAGAAGTGATGTGGCCACACTGGCTGCGCTTGAGGCTGCTGTCACTGAGCACCCTGGAGCTGAAAACATTTCTCCTTCAAGTGGGAGGGATGGTTGCAGTGGAGACCATTTGCAATCACAGCAAGGTCTATATTTTTCCTGCAAATGACTGTACTTGAAGAGTGATTACTTAATTTTAACTCGATTGCTCCTGCAGGACACTCAGGGGCTGATGGCACAGGGAGACAGGGCAGAGAACTGTGGGCTCATTCTGCTGGTTCTCAGGGTGGGAGGAAATGCGTGGGAAGGGTTAGGGGAAAGGATCTGCACCCCGGGAATGGGATGGAGCTTGGTCCTGATGGGTTGTCACTGGCTCTATCCCTGCAGCTGCATGGGGCACTGCTGTCTGCCCATCCATCCTTCCTTCCTCTCTGCTTCCCTTTGTCCCTCCTTTCTTCCCTCGGTGCAGGATTAGTCCCAGGCCACGCTCGATGGGTGCTGTACCACCTCCAAACCCATCACTGTGTCCCTGTCCGCACCCCTGGCCCCGTCAGTGCCAGGCAAGTCCCCGCTCAGCTCGCAGAACTGGTGATGGGTCCTTGGCCAAACTTTCCTCCCTTTCAGCCCTGCTGGACAGGTGTCATTCGAGCTGAATTTCTCGAGGGGCAATTTTCCGTAACTGTCCTCATGCAGAGCCCTGGGGACAATTCTGCTTGTCCCCAAACCTGGTGGCAACATGAATACACAACCGCCACGCATTCCTCCCTGCATTCCTCCCCACACCCAGCTCCATCATCCCGGGGGCTCCTCCAAACCCCTTCCCCAGGGGAGGAGCCCCGGGCAGGTGCCGCCCACCCGCACCGCCCTGCCCTGGGCCAATGCCAGCCCTTGGCGGGGACAGGGAGCTTTTGTGGGACCCCGTGTCCGTCCCGCTGCGCTAATGCGAAATTCGTACCGTGCCCCCAGTGCGCGGCAGGTCCCGGGTGCATGAATGTCTCTGTGGAGAAGCACGGGAGTGTGACCAGAGAAATCCCAGGGCTCACCCGAGAAGCTGGAACTGTTGGGCTGTGGAGTGTTGGAGCAGGACGGTGACCCACAGGGACTAGGGAACAGTTCTGCTGTGATACAAAAACAAAACCCCCTTTTTATCGTTTTTTGAAGTGATTGGTTTGGAAATATAATTCAGGGGTTTAAAAGGTGGTGAAAAGCACAGCGCAGTGCTCCAACAGGCTTGTGCAGCCTCCATGTTTCCTGGTTGATTCCCCCAGAATCCTGGAAATATCCTGCTTCTGCTTGCCCTCGGCTGCATTTTCCCCCTGAACTGTTTCAGTTCAGCTGCTGGGACAAGACTCCCCAACATTCCTCCCCAGTGTGGGCAGAGACTATGCCCAACTCATCCCTCGGCTGCTGTGTCACCCATCTCCTCTTCCCAGAAGGATTTGCGCGATTTTTCTCCAAAAACTCCAGGGGGGACCCTGTAGAGTCAGCACCGTGCCAACCCTCTCCTGCCTTCACTGCCACACATCTAAGCAGCTTAATTCCATTACTGGGCATTACTTTAACAGGCTTTTAGTGTTGCTGGGAAAGGATTTGTCAGGATCACTTCATGCTCAGCACGGGGCAATGTGGAGAGGAATGTCCATCACCTTCCGTCCTCAGCCCAGATGTGCTGTCCTGGCTGGGAGACACATGGTACTGTTCTGGTGTCCCCAGACCTGATGCATCAGGTCAAGAAGTGTCACCAAGGTGCTAACCTGCTTCAGGAGCAACTGGGGGCAACTGGGAGTGGAAGACAACATTTTGTACTCCTACAGCACAGGGGACACCAGGGACACTGCCAGGAGGAGTTTTTTGGAGCTGGCACCTCTGAGGTGTCCCTGTCCCAAGGAGCAAGGGGTTGGGAGGATGCTCTGAAGTGTCCCCGGGTCAGTGCAGTGTCCCCAGGGCTGTGCAGTGTACCCAGATAATGAAGTCAGTCCAACATGGAGAAGCAGCACAGCAGCATCCCTAGGGATGAGCTGAACTTGGATGAAGCTGGCGGGCAGTGTCGTCCTACTTCCAGGGCTGGGAGCTTCCCAATGGGTTCACCAGGCTCAGCAACACCCAGGTACCATCTCCTGTCCCTCTGCCACCCTGCTGGGTGCTGGCAACTGGGTGCTGTCTATCAGGACAAGGCTAAATCATTGCAGGGTGATGCCAATGCCAGGGACTCTCCCTGTGTGATTTGGGGTAAGAAGTCCCAATATTTCCAGTGTTGTTCCCTCTGCTTTCCCAGTTTTCCTGTGCCCAGGCAGTTTCTCACCCTGGCGTTGCAGCCGGAGCTAGGTGACCCAAGCACGGATCATGCCGGAAAGCTGATGTAAAGTTCCCCTCCTCCTCACCCCAAACCTTTGGGAAAACATTTTCCTCCAGAAACAGGGCTGGAGAGGATGTCAACGAACAAGGGGCCTTTCATCCCCGCTGGCACTGCCGGCAGGAACACCGGGACTGCCAGCGCTCTGCGCCTGATCCTGTGCACTCGGCTGGAAAAGGGACAGAATTTTTCCTCCTTGTACATCCTTCTGGGTTTTTCTCCTTTCTGCTCATTCTGAGTTAGATACTGCACCTCCCCTTATCATCTCTTTATATCCGGGGGGATGGTGGCTTTGCTGGGTGTCACTGGGGTCTCAGGTGCCACTGCCACTCCCATACAGCCTTGTCCAGCTTTCTCTGTCACAATTCTGCAGAGCAAAGCATCCTGTCCCTGTCCCTCAAGGACATCCAGCCTGTGGTGGAGGACCAGGAGGGTTTCAGGCTCTGAGGACACCCTGGGATGGGCAGGAGGCTCTGTCCCCAATGTCCAGCCCATAGGGTCTTGTCTCTGCCCCACAGCCTTGGGCACAGCCCAGGGGTGATGAGGGGTACTCGAAGGGCTGGGGGGACCAACCCCAGAGAGGATGTCACCATCACCTCCCTCTGTCACAGCCTCCTCCCGGCACCTGTCCTGCAGCTGGAAACCCTGCAGGATCCAATCCAGCTTGATGGGGACCCCACAACTGGGACCCCTGAGGACACCCCCTGCTTTCGGAGAGTCGTGGGTATACCCTTCTGGAGGCAAGGCCCCCCAAGCTGGGGACTATCCCTACATCCCTGCACACCCGGAAAAACAGGGAACCCCCAAAGCCTGGCAGCCTCCTGCACGCGTGGAACCCCTCTTTCCCCTGCATCCGGCCCCCCCGCTGCACCAGGAGACACCGCAACACCAGGGACCCTCCGCGCAACGGGACCTCCCTGCAGCCGGGGACCCCCCGTGCTTTCCTCTCGCACCCTTGCGGGGTCCTCACCTGCACCACCCCGCAAGAAAGAGGCACTCCTGGGCAGCCCCGGCCCCTCACCCCCGGCACCACAGACCTCTCCTTCCTTAACCATACACCGCTCTTCGCGCCTCCCCTGGGACTTCCTCCTCCTCTCCCCCGGTACCGGATATTCCCGTCCTCGCACGTCCCGGTAGAGGAGACCCCCCCTCCCCCTTACCCACGCACCGCCACC
>VXBU01000252.1:332609-365179 GCA_013400315.1 Bombycilla garrulus
CCCCCGCCGCCGCCGGGGGAAGTTTTCCCTGCCGGAGGTGCGGCTCCCAGGGGGTTTCGGCGGCGCCCCCCACCCCGGGGATGCTCCGCTGAGCGCGGCCCCGCGGCTCCCGCTCGCTCCCGGTACCGGGGCTACCCACCGTCGGACGCCCCCTCCCACCGCACCACGGGAAAGAAAACTTCCCCCGGTGGCGGAGGGGGGAGCGGGGCGAGAGGAGCCCTCCTGCCGGTGCCCAGAGGGCGGGATCCCGGTGGTTTCACTGGGGACCCTCTGGTAGGAGCAGGTGGCTGCCGCGGCAGCTCCGGTGGGAGCCTCTCGGCTGTTGTTGTGTTGTGGGGGTACCGGGGGAGTTGTACTGAAATACGATCGATCGGTTAATTTGATTTGATTAATTTACGCATTTTAAATTTTTCCCTCTTTCCCCTTAGCGCCCCGGCGCTGAGCTCTGCGCCTCCGGTGCGCCCCCAGGTAGGGGCTGGGGAAGGGCTGGTGTGGGGAGACGAGGACTCCCTCCCGATCCCTTTGAGAAGCTGGACCGGGGTTGGATGCTGCGCGAAATGGGAAATTGGGGCTCCCGAGTTGCTGCCGGGGGCTATGAGTGACTTTTGGGGGGAAACGGGGGAACGGGGAGTTGGTGCCTCACTCCAAGGGGGCCCTGGTGCTGTCGCCCCCAGCTCCTGGGTGATGTTGATTATATTAAAGTGTATTTTTGTCTAGTTCTTTGGTTTTTTACCTTCAAATCCAAGCTGCTCATCTACACACAGTCCCAATGGTGGTGCATTGATTTTATTTTTTTGGGTAGTGGCATTTCTCCAAAGATTATAAATAGTGACACCCATCAGCAGAAAACAAGCAGCGGCTGACCCATGCGGTGGGGGTTTAGTGGGGGGATGTGAAGCCGTTGAGGCTCCCCCGACTCATGTAGGGTGGGGGAAATGGGGAGAGAATGGGTTTTTGTTTGTATTTTGGGGGGGAGGTTTTGTGCTGGCAGAGCTGCTGCTCTGAGCTTCGGGGCTGAGCAGGGGGCGATGGGGAAACTGAGGCACAGAGCTCGTGGGGGGCTCAGTGTTCTGCTGGAGTAAGGGGCCTCTGCCCCCCTCCTCAGTTTCAGGGGGAGTTTTGGGGTTTGCTGCTTCCCAGCCCTGGTGTTCTGGTGACTCTCGGGACTGAGCTGCTGTGATGTCTAGAGGGGCAGCGGTGGGGATGCACTGGGGCCTGGTGGGGGCTTTGTGGGGAGGGTCCCCTCCTAAGCAAACCCTTTTCCCTCAGAGGGTTCCTTTCCCTGCAGAATGGCACTCGCCAGGGGCAGGATTGAGCCCGCTCCTGGTGTAAATCAGGAGTGTGTTTCCTCCATTTCCCGAGCAGATGCAGAGCAGGCTCAGCTCTGCAGTGGAGCCAAAGGGACTGGATCCAGCTGGGGCTGAGGGGTCCACTGCCAGCCCCCCTCCCCCCCCTTCCACTTCAGGCTGCCTTTTGCCTGGATCTGCTGTTTGCTCCTGCTGATGTGGCTCGGCCGGCTGTGGGGAGGCTGCCCGGCTCATCCCTGGGGCTGCACAGTGGGTCAGGCTGGGAAAAAAATATTTAAGCCATTTGCACGTGCTCTGGGCTGCTGGAGAGGACCAGATGCTTGCCATGGTGGATATTTTCAGAAGATGGGTTTTTTTACCTGTGCCTTTGCGAAGAGGGGGCGCAGTGTGATCCCTTCTGAACGTGGGCAAACTGAGAGACAGGGAGGAAGTTGGGTGTCCTGGTCATAGGCCCCCACGTGTAGGGGGGTGTTCTTTGCTCTTTCCTGTGACCTTCAAACTTTCTGTGCTTCGTGAAGGTTTTGCAGTGACTGAGCTGTCATTGCCGGCCTGCTGTGCTTGTCACGGAGGGGACCTGAATGATGTTGGGGAGCACTGGCTGATGCCCCCAAACTGAGCAATGTGGGGGCTTGTGTGGTGTCAGCAGGCTGACACGGGGACCTGTGCTCGGCATCAGCGGCCTTTGCCAGCCCCATCTCTCCTCCCTGAGCTCTCTGTGGCAGGAGCCTTTCCCTGCTGGAAGCCCGTGGCCCGGACCGCTTGGCTCGCAGGGCTCGGCGCTGGCCGGGGGGTAGGAGGTTGTGCAGGCTCAGGTATTTCTCTCCGCTTTTTGCCTTCTCGGCCGGGAAGGATGGATGTGGCACCGGGAGATGTGTTGACTCAGAGACGTTTCCCAGCCCAAATGATTCCATGGTAAGGTGCTCCTCTGCTTCTCTGTACTGCACCCCAGGAATTCAGCAGTGAGCTACTCGGGGTGCCAGTCCGTGTTTCCGGGCTGTTTTCTGGCGGTGGGAACACGCCATGGGGACGCACAGCCGTGCTGCTGCATGGCACTCCTACTGGAATTATGAGGGAGCTGTTTGTGCTCGGCTCCGACTTTGTTAGCAGCAATTAAGCAAATATAATATTTGGGTTTGCAGCTTTTACTAGGGAGGTTGGGCTTGCCAGGGAGCACCGGGCTGGGGTCAGCGGCGTCTCCGGAGGAGCTCAGACTGCTGGGGGCGGGAGGGGGGGAGGGCTGGGGGACGCGGCTGTGGGGACCAGCTGGGGCCCCCCAGGCGTCCCTGTCCCCGCGGACAGCACTGGCAGGAGGTGCCACTGCTGACCCTGACCCCGACGCGGCGGGGCTGTCTCGGTCGAGTGAATGGGAGCAGCCGAGCAGACGCCTTTCCCGGGCCTGGGATTGGGGTCGGGAGCGGGGCAACCCCCTCCCGGTAACGGCCACGGGGGCTCGGGAGGCGCTGGGGGGGGGGGGCCNTGTCCCTGGCTGCTGCTAGAGGAGAGGGTCAGTGTTTCGTGTCCTCCGCGTGCTCAGGTGCCCGATGCTGCTCTTCCAGCACTTTTCCTGGGTTTGTTTCCCTCTACATGGCTGGCTGTGGGCTCTCCCATGCCAAGGCATTTTTAGTCTCCCCGCCCTGCCTTCACCAAGCACATAAAATGCGGCAGAACGTTACATTTTCCTTGTCAGCTTGTTTCAGGCTTAGGTTATTTTTTTTTTCCCCTCTTGCCTGTTCTGCCGTGCCAAGGAAGAAGCTCTCTTGTTTGCTCCTCCGTGTGTTTTGAATGCCCTGGAAGCGCTATGTCCTTTCCCAGAGCGCTCAGACAATGCACACACCCTCGAGGCTCCTGTGTCGGGATGCTCCGGAAAATCCTGTTGACATGCCCAAGTGCGCCCAGGACAGAGGTTTCTGGCTCCCGAGCCCTTGGCTTTCCAGTGTGTGCAGAGGGACACTGGAGTGTGGTGGAATTTCACCATCCACGCAGGAGAAGCGGAATTTAGGGAGGCTCTGAGTGGTGCTGATGCTCTTGGATGGACATGTCTTCTGGCTCTGTATCTGCAGCTTGGTGGTGGAACCTGGAAATGCCTGTTTTTCTTCTCCCCCATCAAGACTTGCAGTTGCATTTGTTCCATTTTTACCCTTTTCTTCTTGTTCCAAAACTCCTGTTTCATGTTTTTGCTCTTGGTGCCTGGACCTGCCCTGGCTCTGTGAACAGGGATGCTGGTGAGTCACCTCCTGGCCTGAAATGCACATTTTTCCCTTTGTTATCCAAACTAAGACAAACCAACCCTATTCCAGCTTCCCTGGGAGCTTTCCCAGAATAAAGCCTAGCAGGATCAGGGCCCTGGGGGAGGAGGGACCCCCCTCTAGAAGACCAAGGCAGGTGCTTGTTGGTGGTTTTAACCCTTGTCCTGGCTGTGCCAGCCTCCTTGCTGCCTGTTGATGTTGGTTTTTCCCTTGACTGCACCTGGGATGGAGTTTTTCCATCACTTCATCACCCAATCCTTGCTCTGCAGAGGGGCTGGGAGCTCTGAGCACCCCAAAATGCCCCATAACAATCTTCTCCTTGCTGCAGTCCCTCTGCAGGGATTTGCTGCTTTGCTTTGGGCAGTTGGGCAAGGCTTAAGAATGAGGGGCTGGAGGCAGAGGAAGGCAAATCCCTGCTGCATCCCTGGGAGCTAGCAGAGGCTCTGGAGAACCTTATCGACAGGGCCCTGCTATCTGCCTGCTTAAACCTCCATAAATAAGCTTTTTAATAATCTATTACTAACATGCACTATAATTGTCTTACTAGACATGTCTGGGAGCCTTTAGTTACTGTGTGATTGAATGTCAAGATTACCAAACCTCTTCTCCCCCACGGCAGCTTGGGATTTGCTTTGCAGCTTTCCTTGGATCCTGTTCTCCCCTTCCAGCCTGGAGACCCCTCCTTGTATTTGGTGAAACTGAGGGTTTCCTCTCTGGACAAGAAGGATTCCCAACAATTAATCCCCTGGAGCTAATTGCCTCCTTGTTGGCAGCCTCAAAATAAATAGGTCCTGGAGATGGAGGTTTTCCTTTCCACTGCAGGTGGCCTGGCAGGGGCTGCTGCTGTTTCTGCTGTGCTGGGGTGGATGTGGGTGGGTGCTGGGGTGGGGAGGGGGTGCCAGTCTGCGGCTTCCTGCCTGGGGTGCTCCTGGTGACATGGGATCTCCTCTTCACCAGGTGAAGGGTGTCTCTGGGGAGTGGCTGTGGAGCTGGTGGGTGTCACAGGGACTTTCCTGGGTGTTCCTGAGCTGTTGCTATCCTGGCCCTGGGAGCAGCAGGATCTCTGCCTGGATCAAAAGCCAAAGTCCAGCTCTTCCAGCTGCTGGAAGGCAAAGGCAGGGAGCCCTTGCCTGTGGATCAGCCCTTTCCCCGTCCCTGCTGCCAGCACTGAGGGCTCACATGTCAGCTGCCCTTTGCGGCTCTGATTTTATGTATTTTTTTTAAAATCAGGAGTGTTGTTGCTGCAGCTCATTCCCAGCAGCTTGTGTGCTGCTCCAGGTCCTGCCTGGATGTCACAGCACAGGTCTGCAGCTCTTGCCTGGGCACTGCTGGGGGGAACACGTTTAGTGCATGTTTATGGGGTCCATGCTTTGCACTGCAATTTCTCCCACCTGGAGAGTGAATCCAAGCGTGGATTGTGATGAGCCAGGCTGGGGCATCTCTGGATGCCTCTGCCAGACCCCAAATCTGGGTGCTGGTGCTCTGCTCACTGCAGGAGCAGGACAGCAGAACTCCCCCTGTGCTGTGGAGTACTGAGGGGTGCAGGGGGCTGTTCCTGTGGCTGCCTGGCCACTGGGATGCTGCTTGCTCCGGAGAGGAGGCTGGGCTGCAGTGGGAATGCCAGGAATGTGATGCTCCTGCAGTTTGAGGCTCAGTGGGGTATGCGACCTTGACTCTGTGTGACAGATTCACAGCTGGAAGGAGCCTCTTGACTGGCTTTGGCCGTAAATTTGTTATTTCCTGACCTTCCTGCCTCCCAGAATGCTCCAGATGTGGAGGAACAGGACGGGGGTAAGGGAGGGTGCTTGGCACCCCTTTGGCACCTGGCTAACCCCAGTGTCCTGCAGTGGGGATGGTGGCACCAGCTGGTGAAGGGCTCTGGGCAGCTCTGTTGCTGAAAGCAGGGGCAGGGATGTGCCTGCCATGCCCCCTGTTGCCTGGGGACTCCACTGCCCACCCAGGGTGGGTCCTGACTGGAAGCTGGGAAAGCCCCCATCCCCAACAGGGATGCAGTGGGAGCAGAGCGTTGCACTGCAGCTGGAGGGTGGGAATATGTTGCAGCTGGAGCAACTTCCTGAATATTTTTGTCATACACCATTTTTTGATGCTTTTTTTAATTGAGCTTGAAAAATACTGGCAGATCACCTGTGACAGGGTGGCTGTGCTGGCACAGCCACCCCCTCCCAACTCCCTGCAGCCTTCCTGGACTGCCACAGGGCCCATCCTTCCCTGTTCCTGTTTCAGGGCTGTGCTGGGGCTGCGGAGGCCTAAATGAACCAATAACTGCTTTGGCTCCCTGGACTCCCCATGTGGATCCAACCTTTCCTGACATCGTTAAGTTGATCAGGATTGTGGCTGGGATGGCAGGAGATGCTCTGAGGATGAGGGACGCGGGGACATAGATGGATGGCCTGATGTGTCTTAACGAGGCCACTGTTCTCATGGCTCTGCTCAGGAGACAAGCCCTGGTGACCCCTGGGCGTTTGAGTCTGTGTGCTGCTCTGTGCTGGAGGCCTTCAGCCTAATTAGCCCAGTTAACCAAGCCAAGGAGCGTGCGTGGCTCTGGTCCAGCAGCTGGACCCTCGTCTGGGGCAGGATCCCCAGAGCAGGATGTCACCAGGGGTGAGTGCTGGCCAGGCTAGAAGAGGGCATGAATTACTTGCTGTGGCCCAGCTGCTCCCCCAGAGCTGGGAGCTTGACCTGGGTGTGCTGCCCAAGGGGTCTTCATGCTGTGTCCTGACAGGAGTTGTGGGAATGGCTTTTCTCAGGAGGGGACGGAGCATTGTGGCCACTCGCTTACAAAAGGGAGCAGGTGGAGGGATGGGCTAAAGCAAACTGCTTGGATGGATTTAGAGGTGTCTGTGGAGCTGCTGTGGTTTTGGGGGTGCTCTGGAGGGCTCCTCAGGGTGCAGCACCCTCTCTGTCCTGTGCTGTGTGACCCTGGAGCCTTGGGTTCCTCCAAAAAGCTGTGATGGTGGAGGGTTCAACAGCAGTAATTTTCAAGGCTGGTCAGGAAGTCCAGGCAGGTCCACCCAAGGATGGTGTCTCCTTTAAAGTCCTTTCCTGCTGCTAGCAGCCCACCCGTGGGGACGGGAACCTGTCAACCTGTCACAGCCCCACACACCTTTTGGTGCCAGATCCTCATCCCCTACCAGCACATTCTGCCTGTAGGCAGAGGTATGCTGACACCCTGGGTAATCAACCGTGCATAAATGCTCTTTCCTTAGTTACCAGGTGCTTCAGTGTGGTTAATTAAATTAGTGGAGGTGGGCCATTTTGGGCCCCCTCTGGCATCTCAAAGTCATCACTGGGACATCTGGTTTTGTGGTTTTGGTGTCACTGGGGCACCTGCCTCTGCACCCTGTGGAGGAGCATGCTGGAGCTTTCCAGTGTGTTTTTGGAGAAGGAGCAGCTTGGGAGTGACTCTGGAAGCCCCCCAGTGCTAGGGCAGACTCTGAGCTCTCCCTGTGGTGTAGGTTCAGCCACTGCCCTTCTAGGGCTCTTCCCAAGGACTCTCTTATTTCTGTTATTATTTCTACCTATTTTTATCTTTCTGCTGAGTGATAATATCCCATTGATTTTCTGTAGCCAGCAACCAGCTTGCCTTCCCTGGATTATAATAATATTAAACTAAAGCAGTGCATCTCTGCATTGGGCTTTTTCTCTTAATATCAGCTGAACTTTTTATTTAGTCTCTCACCCAGGCACCCGTCTAGGGAGCTGCTGGCTCTGAATGACATTTCTCCATGTGAGAGGCTGTTTCCTGCCTTCCTTCCCGTTGAATGGTGGCTGCAGCTGGTTGGGGATGGGAGGTGGGATCTGACTGAGGCAGGATGTGTGCAGGGAGGAGGTGGAAGGTGTTGGGCATTGGGGCATCATGGTTCTCCCGTGGGGTTGCAGGGTGTTGGGTGCACTTCTGGCACTGCAGGGACTCTTCAGTCATTCTTGCACACTTAGTGTAATCCCAGAGTTTTTGCTCAAATGGGTTGAGGGTGCTGCAGGTCAGGATGGATGCCCAAACCAGCGCTGACTGGGGTGGCTGAGCCAAATTAATGGACTGGTTAAAAACAAACCTCTTTTTTCCTGGGCTTGATTTGCCATTTTCTTACCTTTGCCTGGCTGAAGGGTGCCTGGCATGGTCCAGCATGTTCCCCAGAGCTGTGACAGACTCACTGGGCACAGGGCTCCTTGTAATTCCTCCCATGAGGGCTCCTGCCTTTAACCTCCCATTCCATGGCAGAGGTTCAGCTGAGCCCTGGCACTGGTGATGGATGTGCCCACGTCACACATTGTCACCTTCCAGCCCCACGTCAGTCAGCACACACTGCTGTTCTTGGCTCTGCTGGTGGCAGGGAAGAAGGAGGACGGTGACCTGGATTTTGCATGGCACTGAGCCTTATTCCTCTTCTCCCCACCTCTGTCCTGCCCGGGGCTGGCTGGGATGCTGGGCACGGTGGGATGCTGTGGCTCTGTCACTGGATGGGGGCTGAGGGCTCTCCAGCTCCGTTCTCTGCCCTGAAAGGCCATGAATGGCCCTCGGAGCTGCCTCCCAAGGCCCTCCCAGCCCTGGCATGTGCTCCATCCTTGGAGGATGAACCTCCTGGTACTCTGCTTCCACATCCATCACCGTGAAGATGTGGGATTGGCTGTGAGGGGAGACTGAGGGTTCCCCCCTTTTTATCCCCTGCAGAATTGGGTTGGTTTGGAAAACTTGGTCTTTCCCATAATTCCTGCAGCTGGTGTTGGAGTCTCCCAGGGCTTTGGTGGTGCTGCTGTGTCCTGGGGCAGTTGCTTTGCCTGCCTGAATTCGTGCCAAGGAAACATTTCCATGTCCTCAGGCATCCCCTGAAAGCAGTGTGTGCCCCTCGGGGCTCCCAGTCCTGGTCTCTCTGGGTCTCTGGGGTGAATGGTCCTCAGCAGGAACCTGGGGGACCTGATATTAATAAAGGAGCAGGGGGGAAATGAGCTTTATTGCCCCTGCCTTTTCCAGTTAGTTTTAATTTGTTCCCATTTTTTTTCCCCCAAGGTGTCGCACAGCTCCGCAGCCCGTGAGCTATAACTGTACAGGGAGCAATTGATAATGGCAGGACAGAGGTTTCCAAAGGTTTCCTGCCTTGTTTTTCTTCCCATGGAGTCCAAGAGGCAGCACTGATGGTGTTAATTAAGTGATGGTTCATTATTAAAGCACTTGTGCTGTGGGTTAGTGGCCTCGTGGCTGTGCAGCTCGAGGGTGTTTTTGTGCTGCAGGACCTCTCTTGAGCAGGGTTCGAGTAACAGAGTGAACAACGCTGCCTGGATCCGGGTGCTGGGCACAAACAGCCCTTGGATGGGATCTTAAATCCCCCCATCCCCTCTGGGCATGGAGCTAAAACCTCCTGGCTTGTGTCTCTCAGCATCTCCAGGGAGGTGCACTCCAGGGAAACATTCCTGAGGCCACCTGCAGTGGGGTGAGGAGTCCTGGTCCCAGGAGTGCTGATATCCCTGGAGCTAAGAGCATGTGGAGCTGCAGCTGGCAACTGGATTTGCCTCAAGGAAGGATTCTGGCAAGATTAATTATTCCTCCTTTGCTTTTAAATGCATTTTCACCACACAGTGATATATGGCACACTTGGCATCACTGTGGCATTGCAAAGTCTTCGGAGTTGTATTTTCCCGGTTGTATTTGCTTCAAAATTCCTGTAATGAATCCAGATTTGCCAATTCTCCCCCATCCCTGGGGTTTGTCAGAGGCTGCTAGGACTGGGTACTCGCTGCAGGAGGTTTGACAATTCCTTGGGGACCTGTAGGTAAAAGCCAGTCAAAAAAAAAAAAAAAAAAAAAAAAAAAAAAAAAAAAAAAAAAAAAAGGATAAAAGGAGATTTATGTCTTCTGTAGTTGCTGGCAGATGGATATTGTTCTCTAGTCCTGTGTGTTCCAAACACTGAGGTTATCAGGCATAAGTGACTTATTATGCAAATCCTCTGTCTTAATATCTGGCTGCTCTCTCCCTGGAATTGCATTGGCCAAACCCCACACGTTCCTGGAGCTGCTAATGTTTACACATTAGCTTCTCTGGCTAATATACAAAGCTTCAAGTTGCAAATTGATGTTTCTTACAGCTGAACAAATTATTTTTCTATTAAATACAATATTTAAAATGATTTGGAGAACCAAAACAAACTACTGGTGAGAATTCTAATGGTGGTGCTTTCCATATTCTTCCAATCAGCTTTTATCGGGACTGAGAAATGAGTGATTTTTCTTTTGTAAGTTTCTCTTTGGCAGAAGTGGGGAGCAGAGGAGCAGGGAGGGGGTTTGTTGTCATCTCTGGGCTGTGATGCACAGAAACACTTCCGGTGTTGTGCTGGTGCCCCAGGATGTCTGCGTGTGCCAAGTGCAGCTCTGGAGGGATTCAGGTGCCCTTCGCCTGGGCTGGAAGAGATTTTCCTGGTGAAATCCTGGGGTGTTTGGGCTTGGCCATGCAGCTGTTGGTGTACCTAGCATTGTGGGAGTCCCTGTCAGTGTGAGTTGTTGGGGTGCTGGCACACAGGACCCTCTCCCTGTCTGGATTTTCCCACTGAACTGGGTTCCTCAGTGTCAAACAGCCCCAGCCACAGGAATCTGAGCCACCTGCAGAGGGAAATGATCCCAGATCCCTTGACCTCGCCTGGGAGCCTGTGGGGTGCTGGCTGAGAAGTGCATCTAATTTTAGATGAGCTGCAGAACGTGCTCCCTGTCCCCCGTGTCTGCCGGCACCCGGGGGAAGCGGCTCCCAGTGTGTCTGTCCTCTGGGGCATGTTCCTGTAGGAGTGTGCTGAGGAAAGCACCTTTAAATAGCAGCTGGGAGCTGGGAGCTGGAAGGCGACCACTTCTCTGGGGGTGCTGGGGAAAGGATGGCACCTTGCCGGGATCTGTTGGAGCTGTGGTTCTGTATTCCAGCAAACCCAGTTCCCTGGGCTTTCTGCCATCCCTGGGGTGATCCCAGGCTGCCAGTGTTCTGGGTCTTTACCACATCCCCTCTGTGCCTTGGTTTCCCCATTTGCAGGAGCTCATTGACCATTTATCCTGTGTGAAGATCTTCATGCTTTGGTGCGGAGCAAGAGCATCTTCCTCACTTGCATTTTAAGAGGAGAGATCTTGGGTGTGATAGTTTGGGGGTGTGCAGCTGTGAAGCCTCCGGCTCCATCCCCTCTTCTGGGAGGCAGTGAAAACTCTGGATTTGATAGCAGGAGAGCTCTGTTCACCCCTGCCACATCTTGGTGTGGTCAGATAATGGTTTCACTCTGCAGGGTGTTAGCACTTGGCTGCTAGGGTCCTGTGGGTATCTGAATCCTCCCCATTTCCTGCTGAGAATTACTTGGGGTGCAGGACTGGAGCTGCTGGAAAAGGCCAGGGATGAAAAATTTATCTTGATTCTGAAAGATGACCAGTGTTATCTCCCCTGGCTGGTGCCTGTGCCATGGGATGCTGTGGCTTGTGCTCCCAAGATGCTGCACCCCAGAGATGACCAAGGGCCTGATTCAGCCCTGGCTAAGACAGGGTAGCAGCAAAATGGGCTTTTTCCTGTCAGGACTGGGTGTCCTGGATGGCCACACCATATTTTGTAGCTCTGGGGAAGAAGCCCTTGCTAAAGTTCTGGTATGAGCCCATTTTTCATAAAGCCTGTCCCCATTTTGGGACATTATTGGTGTAGCATTCCCATCTGATGATACCCCAGAGGGTCTTGGGTGGAGGAGAACACAGTCCTGCCATCCCGGATGGTGCCAGGCTGTGATCCCATCCTGGATGCTGCTGGGCTGCCCTTTAGCACAGGAACCTTCTCAAGGCTGCTCAATAAAAGGCAAGAGAAGCCATGGATCATGTCCCATGGTGCAGGAGGTTAAACAGGAAAGGCTTAAGTGTGTAATTAACTTGGAAGTGAGAGCAGCGTAAACTCTGTGGATGAAAGAGCACGGGGTGGGCTGTGGGCAGGCAGCCACGTTCCTCGGTGACCATGGAGAATTAATTAGATGCTGTCCTTTGTACTTGGCTGTTTGGTCTTTCTTTCCCTCCGCTAGTCCCTCCCCCCAAGATTTCCTCCTCTCCATCTGTATAGAGGGGGATGCTGGGTGGTAGTTGTGCTCTTCTCCCTGGTGAATCCATTAAGCCACCTCTTTTTCTTTCTTTTTAAGAAAATTTAGTCCATCTGGTGTTTAGCTCTCATGTTGGTGCCCCTGCCTTTGCTCTCTCAGCATGCCCTGGTGTTGCAGTGGTACCCAGGGGATGCTGAACCTGCTACCAGGCTCCCTGACAAACCCCTCAAGCCAACTTTTTTGCTTTCCTTCAAACAATTTTGCTTCATCTGGTATCTAACCTCTACATTGGTGCCTGTCCCTCTGCTCCCTTCCACCTGGGCATGTGGTGGATCTATGGAGGCAGTAGCAGTACCTGGAGGAGGCTAAGCAGCACTGCTCCCCATCTCCCTAGCAAATCTCTCAGACCACCTCTTTTTTCTTTTTAACAAAATTCTGGTCCATCTGGTGTTAAACCCCCGTGTTGGTGCTCATCTCTCTCTCCCCTCTGCCCAGGAATGCTGTGATGCTATGGGGGGTTTGTGTGGGGTGTTTAATGGGGCACGTCTCATCCTCTCTGTCTGTTGTGCATGGGGCAGGCTCTGTGTTTGGGGTGATTTCGGCAGCTTTGGGGTGTTCAGGCTGTGTCTCGGGCACACCCCACCCCCAGTGACAGACCCCCAGCTCCCTGCAGTATTTTTAGCCACTGTTGTTGGGATCGCACCTCCTGCGCTTGCTGCTGTCACCTCTGCGCCCAGAGCTGCTGTCACCCTGGCCTGGAGCCAGCCCAGGGAGCCCAGGGCTCCTTGGTTTGTTTTTAGGGCATATCCATACCCAGAGCAATCTCACCCAGCTCCCACAGTCCCTGTCCTGCTGCCCTTGGGATGGAATAACTCTCCCACTGCTGCAGGCAGATATTTTGGGTTGCAGCCTCCTTGCCCTCCTTGCAAACGCTGTGATGAAACATGAATTTTTTGCAGGTTGCTCTAGGTTTCTCCTCTCTGACTTTCCACAGCTGCTGGAGCACCTCCAGCCACCCCCTGTGGAGTTGGACTGTTGGCATTTAATTGCTCAGGTGTTAATTTTTATTCTTTTGATCTTGTGATGAGGAGGGAGAACCTGCTGGAGGTCGAGCTTCTCCCAGCCCTGTCCTTGGCTGGGGAGAGATGGTGCCAGAAGCATCCCATAACTTGTGGAAACCAAGGCTCTGTGAAACCCTTTGGCTTTTTTCCCTGTGTGTACAAATCATGGACAAATTAGTCAGGGAAATGGAGCGGCCAGTGGAACTGCCTTCGTTTTGTGCTGTGGATAGGAGGGAAGGCTTGTGCTGAGAAAAACCCTGCCAATAAACCTGTCCGAGCAGGGAGATGGATCAGCTCGGCCAGCACAATATCTGCTCTGTAATTGCATTTTAAACTTCTGGAACCTGAGCATTGTCTTGTGGGTGGCTGATGATGGAGCTGTGGGTTTGTGGCAGTGGGATTTGGGTGGGGGGATTGGAGTCCAAGAGGAGGAGGAGGACATATCTCATGATGTTTTCAGTGTCTGGGAATAGTTTATTGGGGGTAAAGGAATCACTTTTCCCTGGGAAATGGGGCTCTGCCAGCCTGAAACATTGTTTGTCTCTGCTCTGGTTTCTCAGGCCAAAAAAAAATCCCCCAAGAACAAATTTCTGCCTCCCAGAATATCCCGCTCAGAAGATCTTGGAAAGAAACACTTGGGCTTTTTTTTCTTTTAAATTACTTGGCACTTAGTCTCTGACACTGTTTTATTTTGAAATTTATTTTATTTTCCTTCCTTCCTGGAAAATTTTGACAGATTTGTGCTTTTCCTCCCATTAGAAAGTGCAGCCAAGTTCCAGACTCTAAAATCTGCCACGTCTCGTGGTGAGAGCTGAGGACCAGGGGCTGCGGTGCGGGGACATATCTGTACGTGGGCTGGGTAGACGCTCCATTTCGGGAAGGGCTTTAAGAAAGCTGTGATGTCTCAGTGCCTCCAGACATATGAATAGGAGAGAATTTGCTTACAGTTTTTAAAAAAGAAGTTTCTTATGGCTCTGAGAGGAAAAAACAGTTGGAGACGGAGCTGGAATGTGCCCTTGTGCTTTAAAAAATGAGTGCAAAGAGGCGAAAAAAGCCACAAATGTTTTCTTATATATGAAAATGTTGTGAATTGAAATTTCCTTGGCATCTTATGGGCTTTTTTCCCAGTGTTTGGACTCGTGTTTGACTAAGTGTTGCATCCAAGCATCCCTGAGCACAGGGAAGCATAACCCGTGCTGGCAGCGAGGCCATTAGCTTCCAAATCCCCGGGTGGCGGGGGGAATTACTGATGTAATTTGGGATAAAATAGGAAGAAAACAGCAGAAATAATCCCCTGGCCCAGCTCTGTTTTCCTGCCGGTCCACTGGGGGATATTTGCCTTTGTTCATTCTGCTTGCTCAGGGCTTCCCGGGGCCCCTCGTCAGCCTGGGCCCCGTTAATTAGTGCTGTGCCCTGGTCCCTGTAATCGTGGGTTTAATGGGACAATGGGGCAGTGTGAACCAAGCAGCCCCCAGTGGCCCCACGGCAAAGCTGACCTGAGCTCCAGGGTTGTATGGATGTGGGATGATGGGGGAGCTGGAAAATGGGCTGGACTGGAATGTGCGATGATGGGAGGGGGCTGGATGCAGGATGGGGGGCTCTCTCTGTGTCACCTCCTGTGGGAACAAGTGGCCTTCGGGCACTTGCTCCACTTCTCTGTGCTCTGCGGAGTGTGCTGTGGGCCAGAGAGGTGCTGTGTAAACACCCTCTGATCCCCAGGAGATAAATCTGTAATAAAATATAACTGCTAAAAGGACTCGGCAGTGCCAAGGGGGGGCTCAGGGCCGCGTTCGGGGGGGTTGGAGATCCTGGCTCAGAACTGCCACAGTAACTTCAGGCCATGGAGAGACCCCCAGGAGCCCAACCCACAGGTGGAGGGTTGGGGTCAAAGCATGACTTTTGTGTGGCTACCACAGCCAAATGCTGTTTCTTGGGGGAAGCCCCTTGTGTTACTGACCCTCCAGAAGCAAAGCTGGGAGCTGCATCCTGCTCCTGCTGCTGAGGCCTCCCCAGCACCTGAGACCTGCCAGGATGTGTCACTGGTGGGGCTGCACAGGAGTCGTGGAGCCCTGGAAGCACCTGGGACCAGACCCCTGCTCGTGGTGTCCTTGGGGAATGCCTGGAGTCCCCGAGCATTCCAGGGGCGTCACACTGCCCTGGTGGGGCATTCCAGGGGCATCACACCGTCCTGGTGGGCATTTGGGGAGAGAGCAGCTACTCAGGGGCTTATGGGTCTGTCCCCACAGCTGGCTGCACCTTTGAGGAGGACAGTGACCCCAATCAGTGCGAGTACAGCCAGGGCGAGGACGATGACTTCGACTGGGAGCTCCTCCGCAGTTACCTGATGCCTCACCTGACGCCTGACTTGCCTCACGGTGAGTCCCCCGTGTCCCTGGGAGTCCCTCTGTCCCTGCCCTGCCTCTGAGTCCTGTACCCCAGGGCTGGACTATGTGGCTCCTCCTGATTTAATTCCTGCAGTGTTTTAGGCTTGGCTTCTCCCTGGTTATGTGGAAGACAGGGAAAAAAATGTTTCTGGCTTTTTCAAGTGTGGGGAGGGGCTTGTGAGTTGGAGGCATCTCCAAAGTCTTGGGTATGGTAAGGAAACAAATGAAAATGGACTTAAAAAAAATTCCAATCGGTTTTAAACATTTTTTTGTTATTTTCTGGGTCCATGTCGTCTCTTGTGGCCAGGTTGGGGGAGCAGAGCCATCCAGGCAGCTGTGAGGAGCTCCCTTGTCCACAAGGATGGTGTGGGCACCATGCCTGGGTGCATCTGGGGGCTTTGCTTGCTCCCTGCTCCCAGCTCTGTCCTGCTGTGATCCCTTGAGTCGTCCCTGGACCTATTTGCTCAGTGAGGTTCACTGGACTTGAGATGCTCCTTGTTTTTGGGACTGCTGGCTCCTGCCTGATCCTGAAGGCCAAATCCTGTGCTAAGGATGGGCAGAAAGACAGGAGAGCTGGTTTAGAGCTCAACAGTAAAAATAACATTTTCTGTTTATTAAAATATTACCTGCTTTATAGGAAACTCTTTACTGTTCTATCAACCTGCCTCCAGCTCTTCATCTTGTGCCTTGTTCATGCCAGGGCTTCATTTGGCTTTTCCCCTCCACTAACTCTACCATTACCTTTCCCCATCACCTTTTGCTTCCATCCTGTCCCTCCTGGCATGTCCTGGGTACTGGGTGAGGGCAGATAACCCTCAGGGATCTGCTGACAGATCCCCGCTCCTCCCTTGATGATTTTTCTGAGTAATTGCTTTAAACTGAGCTATCCTAATTGGTGTGTGTCCAGAGGGGCTTTCCTGGGGAAAGCAGAGCTGGGGGTTGAGGTGGCTGGTGATGGAGAGTCTGAAACCTATAACTAGTTGAGTTTTCTGTTCAATATTTAGCTGTAATTTAAAATCTGCAGTGAACTGCCTGCGTTTAAAGCCTGGGAGCTTGCAGGGGGCTGGAGGGTTGGGTGGAATGGAGCTTCTCTCCCTACGTGAGCAAAAAATGTGGGTCAGCAGGAGATGGGGGCTTAAAGGAACACAGAGAGTTTAAGCAATAAACTCAGGATTGCTGTGGAGGTGGGTGTGACATCTCAGGTTGTACCCTGTGAGCACTGCAGTGTTACCCTGGGAAGAGGATGCTTGTCCCTGTAGCTCCCCTAAGACCAGGTAAATGCTGTTTCCTCATGGTCTTGGGGCACCAGGGGAGTGCAGGGCCCCTGTTTTTGGGTGGTTTTACCCCGTTTTGGGAGGGGGGCTGTGCATGAGGCTCCGGCAGCCCCATCACCCCCCCAGTCCTTGCAGCAGCTTAGGGGATCAAAGGGATTTGACAGCACCAGGCCCTCTCCAGGGAGCACTTTCCAAAGGAGTCTCGTGATCTGAGATTAAAATGAGTTTTTATTGGAGATTAGCCAGTTTCAAGGAGTGTAGGATTTATTGGAGCGAGTGCTGGCTGCTGGCCACCTCCTGCTACCTGCTTGCTTTCTTGTTTGGTTTGGGTTTTTTTTTCCCCTCTTCTCTTGACTTTTCTCTCTTTCACCTAAAGATGATGGATGAGTCTCTCCCACATTATAATCTTTTTTATCTCTTTATTTTTCTTTTTTTAAAGAAGCAGCTGCAGGGAGCTGGGTAAGGCAAGTGTGAGCCTGCAATCTCAGTCTGGCTTGGGTTGGAAAGGACCTTAAATCCCATCCACTTCCACTCCCTGCCATAGGCAGGGACACCATCCACTGTCCCAGGCTGCTCCAAGCCCTGTCCTTGGACACTCCCAGGGATCCAGGGGCAGCCAGCTTTTCTCGGCACCCTGTGCCAGGGCCTCCCCACCCTCAATTCCTTCCCAATATCCCATCCATCCCTGCCCTCTGGCAGTGGGAAGCCATTCCCTGTGTCCTGTCCCCCCATCCCTTGTCCCAAGTCCCTCTCCAGCTCTCCTGGAGTCTCTTTTGGCACCGAAAAGGGCTCCAAGGTCCTTCACTCAAAATATGAAAACACCATATTTGTGGGTGGGCTTTTTCCTCAAATGTGCTTTTTCCTAGATTTCCTTCCAAATTCACTGACAGTAGGAAACCCCCTGTGCACCGGAGCTTCTCAGTGCATGGAGCTGCTGTGTCTCTGCACAGCCCTGTCCCTGTGCTGGGGGACTCTGAGCTGTTGTGCCCCCCCTGAAGAGCTCTGATGTCTCCCCATCCAATGCAAGGAGGTGCTCCTTCAGCTCTCAGCTCCAGCACTGCTTCCCAATCAGCTCCTGCTGCACGTCCATAAAACCCTTGAACAACGAAGCCTGATTCTTTGCTCCCGCGGGAATTGCTGCAATGTATCCAAGGACCTCATGGTGGTGGGAGATCAGCCCTTGGTGCTGGGGCTGCTTTGGGAGATACTTAGCACAGAAGTGGGGAGTGGTTCCCTGATTCCCGTGCCGGCTCTGACATGGGGAAGGATCTGGCACGTGTCAGCTTTGTCTTCCAGCAGGATTTCCTGGAGACAGATGCTGCAGTGCTCAGATCTGGTCCCCTGGCACCTCTTGTCTGGCAGTGCCGCCCTCTCCCTGTCATCCTGCCTGCCTTCCCTGCCTTCTAATAGCTCCTGGAAGTTTTTTTAAAAATTATTTTTATCTCTCAATGATTTTGTAGGAGGGAAAACTCTTCTAGACAGGTAAGAAGGGGGGGTGGGTTCTTCCCTCCTCTCCTTGTGGGCTGTTTGGGTTTTCCCCGGAGGGGTACAGTGGCAGGCAAGACCCTTGGGATGGGCAGCATGGTGGGAAGAGCTGCCCCTTCCCTGTGGGCAAGCATGGCTTCAATTGGCCTTGGGCACTTCCAGTGATCCAGGGGCAGCCACAGCTTCACAGCTTCTCTGGGCACCCTGTGCCAGGCCCTCCCCACCCTCACAGGGAACATTCCCTTCCCAATAACCATCCAGCCCTGCCCTCTGGCAGCTTGAAGTACCTCTGCTTCTCTTATATTTATAAAAAAAACCCAACCCACACCCTGGGCTTCAGGCTAATGCCAGATATTTACAGCAGAGTAGGATAAAATTAGCACAGAAGCAAGTGGTTGGAACCTGCTTTTTCCAATGCTGCAACACCAGGAAGAAAATTAAGAGGGGAAAATAGTGTGTGTGGGGAACCCTGGCCGATGAGGGATGCTCAGGTGCATCCCTGCTCCCAGGTGACCTTATGGGTATTCTCTGTCTTTTAAAATAACTCATCTGTGGTTTAATTTTAGTCTTGGCCTCTTTATTTTGGTCCTGTGGCTTTTTGTTTGTAAAGGGAGGGCAGAGGAATGGCCTATGTTTGTAAATGAGAACCCATTTGTTAATGAAATGGCTTTTGGGGGATGTCCCCTGGCACGGGATGGGTCAATGGTCTCTCTCCACTCTGCTGTTGCCTGGACCAAATGGGGCTGATCTCATTAGAGCAGAAGTAATTTTGCTGGGGGAAATGAGAGGAGAAAAAAGAGAAGCATGGGCATAGTGGCTTCCCCTCAGTGGGTGAAACGAGCTGTGCTGGACTCCAAGGAAATAAATTGTCATCGTTTTATTTCACCCTGAGTAGCCACCCCAAGGGGCTGGCAGGGCTGGGCAGCCACATGGGTCAGCAGTGTGGTGAAAATTTCCCTTTTATGGATTTCTTTCCCTTTCCTCAGCTCCCGTCCCTGAAGGGTGCACTGGGAGATGCATCTGGTACTGGCACTGTGTCACTCCAGCTGGTGCTGTGACCCTCTAGGTGTTTTGGGGTCCCCCCAGGTGCAGGTCCCAAACTCTGGGGCAGTAGATGGGTGTCCCCTGTGATCCCAAATGCTGCATGGGCATGGATGGGTGCCCCCTACAATTCCCCTTCACCTTCCTTAGACTTTTCTTGGAGCTGCTCAGTGGGAGTTGATGGGAGGAAAGGGCCCGAGTTTAGAATTAATTAATAATGAAGCACTGACTGTCAGGAAAACAATGGTAGACTTGAATAAACGGCCCAGCTGTTACTTACAGCTTCTGCTGATATTAAAATGGAGATTAATTAAACCCCTTGTCTTTAGTGAGGAGGAGGATTTGGTGGGGCGGCTTCCCATCCATCCTGTATCCCAGCCCCATGGCTGTGGTGGACAGCTCTGGGAGCTGCTACAAAGGGCTGGGATTCCTGCATCCCCCTCCTGCCTCCCAACTTCGTGGGTTAGAGTGTGCAGGATGGGGAATGATGCTGCCTTTGGGATTGTCATGCTCCCAGCCCTATAAGAACGGCTTCAAGGCTGTGCTGGGGCTCCTGGTTTTGCTGCTGGCGGTTCTGGGTGGTGGGAGATAGGATCCCAGTGGCTGCTGGTGGTGGAGCAGGTCTGGGAATGTCCCCGAGAGCTGGGCTGCTGCTGCTCATTAAGCCAACGAGGCTTTCCCCCTTCGAGTGCCTGCTGAGCGCAGTTTAAACGTGGTGGCAACTGTGTGGTAAATGATCTGAGGAGCTGGGAATGGAGTTAAACAGCTGAGGCCCGGCTGGGGAGGGGGACTGATGCAGCCAAAGCTGCAGGAATTAAAGGACGGCGACATCGGAGCCTTTCCTGATCCCGGTGCTCTGGGGAGGCAGCAGCTTCGATCCTCCCCTCCTCGTACAGCAGTCAGGTCCCACCACAGTGTCCTGCTGCTGCCCTAAAGGCATCTGTCCCTGACTCCAGTCCAGATCCCTCCTGTCCTGCACATCTTCCCTCCTCTTCTTGTGGGGCTGTTTGGGTTTGGTCCCTCCTGTCCTGCACATCCTCACAGGCTGTCATGGACCAGTGCCCTGGGGGACATGGCATCTTTGTGGTCCCACATCCTCCACCTTCTCTGTCCCCGCTGGCAAAGCTCAGGAGAGGTGGAACAGGGGGATTAGAATCACAGAATCACCTTAGTTGAGAAGGACCCACAAGGATCGCTGTGTCCAACCCCGGGCCCTGCCTAGACACCCCAACAACCCCACCGTGGGCATCCCTGGAGCACTGTTGAAACACTCCTGGAGCTCTGGCAGCCTCGGGGCCGTGCCCATTCCCTGGGGAGCCTGGGCAGTGCCAGCACCCTCTGAGGGAAGAACCTTTCCCTGATCTCCAGCTTAAACCTCCCCTATCAGAGAGCAGAGATTGGAGCTGCAGCCCCCTCTGAGCTCTGCCCTCAGTGTCCTCTGCTCCAGCTGAACATGCCAAATGCCCTCAGCCACCCCCTGTGTGCCCCTCCAGACCCTTCCCCATCCTCACAGTTACTCCACTCTCTCCCCCACCTCCCCTGCTGCTGCAGGCTCGTACCTGATGGTGAACTCCTCTCAGCACAGCCCAGGCCAGAAAGCTCACCTGCTCTTGCAGGCACTGAGTGAGAATGACACCCACTGCCTCCAGTTCAGCTATTTCATGTTCAGCCGGGATGGCCGCAGCCCCGGCACCCTCAGCGCCTATGTCCGAGTCACCGGGGGCCTGGTGGGCAGCGCCGTCTGGAACGCGTCCGGCTCGCATGGCCGCCAGTGGCACCAGGCAGAGCTGGCAGTCAGCCTGTTCTGGCCCAGCGAGTACCAGGTGAGGCCCAGCAGCCCCCCCTCACCCCAGCCTGGACCCCCCAGCCATGGGTGACTCCTGTTTGGTGCTGCAGGTGCTCTTCGAGGCGGTGGTTTCCAGCGAGCACAGGGGGTACCTGGGCCTGGATGACATTTTGCTCCTGAATTATCCGTGTTGTGAGTGCCAGGGGATGGGGACCTGATGGGGGGACACTGCTGGGCAGGGCTGGGCAGCAGGGCTTGGACTATCCATTGGGATGGTCCTGGGGAGGGCCTAATGCCAGGGTGCAGCACGGTAGCACGTGAGTGTCCTGCTGTTACCTGGGCTGGTGGAGCTCCATCTCCTGGGCACCTCTGAGGCTCCTTTTTTGCATCTCCATTCCTATCCTCACCAGCTCAAACATTGCTTTAGCTTTTATAAAACCTTGGAAAAGCACAGACTGAACACAAGGCCTGATTGTCCCCATCAAGAGGGTCCACCCGGGCGGGTGGGCACCCAAAATCCCAGACTGTCCCAACACATCGGCCCTTGGGGTTACCCCCTATTTCTACCAGGCTGGGCAGGAGACCTGCCCCCTCTATCAATCAATCAACCAACCAACCAACCACCCACCGTGCATCTGGCACGAAGGCTGCGGGGTGCTGGAGAGAAAGGCTCATCCCTCCCTGGGACACTGTCTGGATCTGGGGGACAGGAACACACGCCTCACTCAGAGCCAGGCTGTGAGGGTGGGCATCAGGCCTGTCCAGAGCTCGGCTTCGCTGTGACATCCTGGGTGGGTTTTCGGGTGGGGAGGGATTTTTGCAGCAGTGCTGCCATGGGTCTCCTTGGAGCTCAGGTCTTTCCTCACCTCTCGCTTTGTCCCTCGGCAGCGAAAGCGCCTCATTTCTCCCGCCTTGGTGACGTGGAGGTGAATGCGGGACAAAACGCCACCTTCCAGTGCGTGGCCGCTGGCAAGGCCGCCGAGGCTGAGCGCTTCCTCATGCAGGTGAGGAGTGGTGGTGGTAAAACCTCCACAGCCAGCCCCACACATGGCTTTCCTATGGGAGAAAACCCCGCTGGACACGGTGGGAGAAGGGTGATCCCCCTGCTTTTAAGCAGACATCATTTGGGGACAGCCGTGGTGGCTGTGGGGGTGCCGCTGTGCCCCCCTGACCCCGTGTGTGTCCCGTGGGCAGAGGCAGAGTGGTGAGGCAGTCCCTGCCGTCTCGGTGAAGCACATCAGCCACCGGCGCTTCCTGGCCACGTTCCAGCTGGACGCGGTGTCCAAGGTGGAGCAGGACCTGTACCGCTGCGTCACCCAGTCCGCCCGTGGCGCCGGCGTCTCCAACTTTGCTGAGCTCATCGTCAAAGGTGGGTGAGCTGCCTTTGCCCACTCCAGGCCATGGATGGGCCACGCCCGCTCCGCTGTGTGCAGAGGAAGGTGGGATGCCCAGGACACTGTGATTGCACTTTCTCACTGTGGATGAGTTGTTAAACGTGGACTGTGCAGCATAAAACCAGAAACTCCCTTTCCTGGTGGCCTTAGATAATTTATTTTTTATTGCAGTAGGTGGGAATTAATTAATTATGGTGAAACTATGTGGCACCACTCTGGGTTGTGTGACTTACAAAGATAATTAAGGTTTGATCGGATGAACCCCTATTGCAGCTGTTAAAGCATTCTGAAAGTGATGTAGGGCGCAGGCACAGACTGAAGTTTGAGGACTGGATGATGCCTTCCTGTACTTGGATGACTCCCAAGTCCTCTGGGTGGGGAATCAGAGTTTGTTCTGTGCTCTGCAGCACAAATCCCAGAATGTTTTGGGTTGGAAGGGACCTTAAAGCTCATCCAGTCCCATCCCCTGCCATGGGCTGGGACACCTTCCACTCGACGAGGTTGCTCAGAGCCCTCTCCAGCCTGGCCTTGGACACTTGCAGGAATGGGGCAGCCACAGATTCTTTGGGCAACCTGTGCCAGGGCCTCCCCACCCTCCCAGGGAAGAGTCTTTTCATAATATCTAATCTAAACCTGCTCTCTGTCAGTGTGAAGCCATTCTCCCTTGTCCTGTCACTACATGCTCTTGTAAAAAGTCCCTCTCCATCTCTTTTTGTAGCTTCTTCAGATACTGGAAGGCCACAGTTAGGTCATTCCAAAGGTTTTCTTCTCCAGCCTGAGTGTGGTGGGTTGGTGGGGGAAGAGACACTGGAAATGTGTCAACTGCAGCCTGTAAACAATAGAATAAAAACCGTGGTACCTGTGGCTGTGCCAGCACCAGTCTGGCTCTGGGGATGCTCCACCTGCCCCTTCTGCGCTCTCTTCCAGAGCCCCCCACCCCCATCGCCCCACCCCAGCTGCTTCGGGCCGGCTCCACCTACCTCATCATCCAGCTAAACACCAACTCCATCATCGGTGATGGCCCCATTGTGCGCAAGGAGATTGAATACCGCATGACCTCGGGGCCCTGGTCCGAGGTGCACGCTGTCAACATGCAGACCTACAAGCTCTGGCACCTGGATCCCGACACGGAGTATGAGATTAGTGTCCTGCTCACCCGGCCTGGTGAGGGGGGCACGGGCAAACCGGGTCCGCCCCTCATCAGCCGCACCAAGTGTGCAGGTAGGGTCCCGTGCCATCCCTTGGGAGAGCTCTCCTGGCACTCTGAGCCCTCTCTTCCCGTGGTGAGGAGAGGAGCAAGCCCAAGGCACCTGTGTGTGTGTGTGTGTGTGTGCATGTGCTGTTGGCAGAGCTGTCCCTCATTAACTTCTCCCATTCACTCCAATTAGAGCTGATTAAACTCCCTCCCACTGTTGGCACTTGGTCCCTCTTCTCTCGAGAGCTTGATTTAGGCTTGATGACAGCACGAGGGCTCCTTTCTCTGGGTATCTGGGGCTGCTTGTGGGGTTGGTACCCTGCTTACCTCCGCAGGGAAGGATGAGCCTGTGGGGGCTGATGTCCCCAGTGGTGTCTCCAGCCCTGTCTGCAGGGCAGCATCATCCTGTGCTGGGGCTGGTCCCAGTTTTGCAGTCAGAGTTGCTGTTTGAACTCATCCCTTTTGTCCCTATGCTTTAAAAGGGTTTTCCCTGATAAGACACATAAATCCATGAGATGTTTGCCTCCTCCCTCACCTCTTCCCATCTCTCTTCCCCCACAGAGCCCATGCGAGCCCCCAAAGGCTTAGCTTTCTCTGAAATCCAGTCCAGACAGCTGACGCTGCAGTGGGAGCCCCTGGGCTACAACCTGACCCGCTGCCACACCTACACCGTGTCCCTGTGCTACCGATACTTCGTGGGAAGTGGCCACAACCAGACCTTCCAGGAGTGCGTGAAGATGGAGCGCAACGCCAACCGCTACACCATCAAAAACCTGCTGCCCTACAAGAACATCCACGTCAAACTCATCCTTTCCAACCCCGAGGGGCGCAAGGAGGGCAAGGAGGTGATCTTCCAGACAGATGAGGATGGTGAGTATCCTCAGGGAGCTGCATCATCCCCAAAATTTGAGCTCTGTAGTTGGTGAGCTGCTGGGGTGTTTCCTGTGGCGTGGTGTGCATCCTTGGCTCCTGGCGTGTGCGCATGATGGGAATATCTCCTGAGCCAAGGGGGAGATGGAAAGGCTTTCACAGTCCCAGTGCAACAGGAGCTGAGAAAAAGGGGCAGTGATGATCTTTGGGGAAGGGAGATGCCTGGGGGCTGGGAGGCTCAGGGACTGGATGGGAATGTCACTGTGGAGACACTGCCCTCATCCTTGGAGTGCAATTTTACCCATGGCTAGTCCAATGGAGGGTATGGGAGGCTCATACCCAGCGTCTTTCAGCATAAGTTGTCCTCACTCACCCATTATTGGGAACCAAAGCCTGGCAGCCATAATAACAGCAATTAAAACAGTTAATGCCTTACTCTCAGGTAACATCTTTTATCTGCTTGGTTGCTGATGGATGCAGCACTGCTGCATTTCTGGGAAAGTGCTGTTCACCAGGGCAGCTACAGCTTTTCTTGGCTTCCTTGGTGCTCTTCCCTGGTGAAGTTTGCTCTCAGATGGGTTTGGGTTTGTGCAGAGAGCTCTGCAGTGATAAAGCCCTGGTCTCTGGCAGCAGCTTTGCTCCTGTTTTCCCCCTGTGCTGGCTGTACCCTCTTCTGGGTTCCTTGTCACCTGAGTGGGAGGACATCCTTGATGGACGCTCCAGCGTTGCTCCAGGACTTCTTGGTTTTGGAATCTCTTGCTCTGGTGAGCCCTTCCCTGAGGATCTGCTCAAGCTGAGGCTATTGGAAAGGTCTCTCAGGTCTGGCCTCACCTGCCCCTCACCCTGACTACAGCTTGTCATCAGCAGTGCCAGAGTCACTCTGGTCCGTGGAGATTCAGCAGATATGGCAGGAGCTACAGGACAGAGCTGCCTCAGTGTGTCCAGTGCCACCGATCACTGACAGGCCACATGCAGGGCTGGCCTCTCTCCCTGCTGACTGCTGGGGGCTGAGTGTTGCTGGAGCATCCCTTGCTCTCACGGGTTGCTCATCTGTGAAGCGAGAACGGACTTAATCTCCAAAGCACTTTTTAGCATCAAGAATCAAAAATTAAAGTGAAGGAACTGGTAATTGCAAAGGATTGAGGTGGCTCCCGAGCCCCAGAGGACCCCTGGGAGATGAGGAGAAGCTTGCCATGGAATTCCCCTGCACAGGACTTGCCATTATGTGTGCAGTGCTCACTCCTGTCTCCCAGGCTGGAAATGAAAACCTGAGGAGCTGGAGCGGAGCTGAAAGTGTCTCCAGGTCCTTTTTCATCTTCAAAGCCTAAATCCAGTACCTTCCTCTGCACACCAACACTTTCCACATCCCCAACCTTGAGCCTGCCCCGGTGGGGGCACCCAGCTCCACCCTTCCAGTGGTTTATTTTCCAGCTATAGTTGCTGCAGTTGTTCTCACTGGGCTGTGACTGCTCCAGCTGTTTGCTTATGGAATATTAGTACAAGAGCTCCAGATGTCTTTTTGCTATGCTATAATCACTCCAGCTGCTTTTCCCTGTGCCTCAATTAACTGGGGCTGGTGGCTTCCCCCTTGGATTGAACTTGGGGCTGTGTATACATTCGGGCTTATGAAGATGGTTCTTTGGATATCCTCCTATGGATACATGGCAGATCCTCCTCATGCGTCTGGCCCAGCCTGCCTGGGAGAATGATGAGGGTTTGAGCTCCTAGAACTGTGGGATGGGCAGATGCCTGTGCAAGCAAACCAAGGTGCTGAAGGCTCATTAACAATAGGACCCTTAATTGTGGTTTATTTTGGCACGAGGCCAGTTTTAGCAGCAGCATCCCCGGGGCTGCTGTTGGTGGGCTGCAAAGATGCACCTCCCCATCCCGAGTGGTTTTGGTCCCCATCCCAAAACCCTGGTTTTGAGCTAGAAAATCCAAGTAACTGGGCCAAACCAATGCTGTTGTTTACAGCATCCCTCTTGGACCCGGGGCAAAGCTGTGCTGGGTGTGTGGGCAGGACACTGAGGGAAGTGTGCTGCATCCATGGGTTGTTCATCTTGTGTGTCAGTGCCCCATATGGATCCAGGTGACCCACAGCTGGAGACTTCATTCTGTGTGTGCATGAAATCATGACACAGTCCCAGGGACCTGTGGAAATATCCCTGCAGTGTGATGGTGCTGTGGGGAGCCAGTTCTCCCCTGTACAGGCAAGGAGCATGTGATGCAAGCCAGGATAAATATATGTAATTCCATAAATAAATATATGTGTGTAAATATGGATAGCAGAGTGGTATGTGCACACCTGGGAGCTGTTGTGTGCATCCTCTGCCTCTCTCAACCTGGGATGGAAGCACGATACCTGTACTTAAATACGTGAATTATATAGGTATTATAATATCAAGATAATATATAAATTGTCCTATAGACAGTAACAATTATACATATAATAATAAAAAATAAGATGTAATTGTCTATATAATGCAGGCTATATATAATAGTAGAAAATAACATATAATTATATAAGGTGTAGGTTCTGTATATTAAAAACCAATCTCTGTAGGTACACACTTTCCTGCCCTACAGGTTTCTGTAATTCTTCCAGAATTTAATAAGCGCCTGTGTACACGTGTAGGACACAGTGACTCTGATTAAATTAACTTGTAAATCAGGTGGAAACGCCGCGTTTCCACAGTGGGAAGCGCGGGAGGTGATCCCTCACTGCCGGCCCCTTAATTACGCCCGAACAAAAGCTGTGAAAAAAGCCAATCAGAAAGAAGAGCTGCTGTCCCCTGCAAGGTTTGGGAGTGGGGGATGCTGCCGGTGCCTTCCCGAGCCGTCTGTCTCGGGTGGAGAAATCCATCATAAAGGAGCGGATATTGATCCCAGCAGCGCCGATCGCCATCAGTGATTACAGTTATTATTTTCGTGGTGTTAATTAGAGGGGAGGCTGGGCCATCTGCACCTGAGAATGTTGCTGCTCGCTGGCAGTGTCACCACAGGATGCTGATGGCTTTGGGGGAGAATTGGATTGCGTGGGAAAAGAGGATGTATTTCTTTTCCTCATGCTGGAAAGCTTGGGCACCCTGTGCTGCTGCCGGTGCCTGGGCTGAGGTGCTTGAAGTGGTACTTGTGGGGTTTGTGCTGCTGTGGGGGCCCCCCCTCCCACGGCAAAGTGTCACCAGTGGTCCAGGAGCACCAATGCCTTGGGTGACTCCCAGGGAGCTGCGAGCCCTTTCTGGTGCCATGTGCTGGGTGACATGGCAAAGGGAACGTGGTGGCTCAGCTCTAGGGCGGCACAACTGCCACAGCCACTCAGAGGGGTTTTGTGGAGAATTTCTCCTGGTTTCTGGCTGCATCCAAACACATCTCCTTTCCTTCCTCAGTGCCTGGCAGCATTGCCTCTGAGTCCCTCACCTTCACCCCGCTGGAGGACATGATATTCCTGAAGTGGGAGGAGCCGGTGGAGCCCAATGGCCTCATCACACAGTATGAGGTATGTCCCAGCCGGTACAGCACCCGGGGGACATGGGGACATGAGACGGTACCTTTGAGGGGTGTGTTGGAGGGATCTGGGACAACCTCTGCTGTCAGCCATGGGGATTAGAGGCAGCTGCTGCTACCCCTGAGCTCTTTTGCTTTTCCAGTGAACCTCTGCTTTTGTTTCACCTCAAAAAATCCCTGACTGCCTCCAGGCTGCCCCACAGCCATCCTCTCCTCTGAATACATCATTTTAATCCTTTTTCCACCTGAATCTGGGCTCTGTCCCCTCTCCCACAGCCATGGGTGATGCTGTGCCCTGTCCTTGCAGATCAGCTACCAGAGCATCGAGTCCTCAGACCCTGCAGTGAATGTGCCGGGCCCACGGCGCACGGTGTCCAAGCTGCGCAATGAGACCTACCACGTGTTCTCCAACCTCCACCCTGGCACCACCTACCTGTTCTCCGTGCGCGCCCGCACCGGCAAGGGCTTTGGCCAGACGGCGCTCACTGAGATCACCACCAATATCTCCGGTAGGTTCCCCCACTCCATTCCTGCTGCTGCAGCTATTCCTCCACGCAGGCGTCCCACAGTGCTGTGGAGCCTCTGGCTCACTTGTGTGGTTTTGGTGACTGGGATATTTTGGTGACTGTTTTGGTGGCTGGATGCTGCCACAGAAGGATGCTCTTGGTGGTTGCAGTTGTGCTGTGAGCCCCTGGGCAGTCCCCAGACTGGTGGGTGGGTCCCTGTGCGGGGAGTCTGGCAAGCCCAGTGCTGGTGGCTGGTGCTGTCTGAGCTCTCAGTGTACAAGTGAAGGATTAATTGGGCTTCGTTAATAAGCTGTGCAGTACTCGGGGCTCTTTGCTCATGTCCATGGCATCGCATTAACTGCAGCAAATGGGGTGAGCCGAGCATGAATGAGGGCACTGGGACAAAGCACCTCAAACTGGACCCCAGCAGCTGCCAGCGATGGTTTAGGGAGCACAGGGCTATGCCAGGCATGAGGAGGGTCCCCCACCTTGGTCTGGAGATGCTGCTGGGCTGGCTCAGGTATGCTTCTGCCCTGGGGTGGGGGAAGCTCATGCTGTGCCAGTGATTCTGAGTGGGGCTATTCTTGGGCAAATCTCAAGACTAGAGCATTTGGGTCCTGCCGAGGTTGGATCCCACTCTTGGTTTCTTCTCCTGTGCCAGAGTGGTGTTGGTAACCCGCTTGTGCACACCCAGGGCTTCTCTCTCAACTTCAACTCTTATTCAAGACCTGGAGAAGTTTTTTACTTTATTTGCAATAATTCATATACACCACTGGGTGATGTCTTGCCCTGAGCAAAGCTGTTCATGCCTCAGTTTGCCCCTAAGCAGGGGAGCCCTGGGACTCACCCCAGCTCTCATTGCAGCTCCCACCTTCGACTATGGGGACATGCCCTCGCCATTGAGTGAATCAGAGAGCACCATCACGGTGCTGCTGCGGCCGGCCCAGGGCAGAGGGGCTCCCATCAGGTAGGTCGGGGCTGCAGGAGGGTGAGACCTCAAAATGGGGTGGTGCAGTGGGGTCCAAGGCAGGGCAGGACTGTTCTTCCCAAAGCTAACCCCTGCCTGGCCCTCACCAGCACCTATCAGGTGATTGTGGAGGAGGACCGGCCCAAGAAGCTGAAGCGGGAGCTGGGGGGGCAGGATTGCTTCCCGGTGCCGCTCACCTTCGATGACGCCCTGTCCCGTGGCTCCGTGCACTACTTTGGGGCAGAGCTGCCTGCCAGCAGCCTCACTGAGGCCAAGCCCTTCACCGTGGGGGACAACCAGACCTACAGCGGCTACTGGAACCCACCCCTGGAGCCCAAGAAGGCCTATCTCATCTACTTCCAGGCCATGAGCAATCTCAAAGGGGTGAGTAGCCCTGGCACCCTGCTCCAGACAGGGGTTGGACCAGGTGAAGGCAGGCTGGGGTCTGAGGGTTGGTAAAAATGGGACTGCTTTTAGATCCCACTCCCCTGGGTCACCCTCCGGGTTCACCGCAGTGTCCTGCCAGGGGGCAGTTGGTGCTCCAGGCCACCTTTTTGGCATGTTGAGATGATGGGTGGGTGTCCTGCTCCAGCAGCCCTGGGTGGTGCCTGTCCCCATCCCCATGCTGATGCTGGGGGTGGAATAGCCTAATTTCCCCCACCCACTGCAGTACCAGCCAGGACACCAACGACCACCAGTGCAGGGGACATCCCATTCCTGGGGCTGCTCCTGGCCAGGAGAAGGACTGTTTGAGCTGCCAGAACTGTGTCATTGCCAGAGCTGTCATTGCTGGGCCCAGCACTGGCAGGACAGCCAGTCCCACCTCCAGAGAACTCCTGGGAACTCCCGGGCTGCCATTCCCTCCCTGCTGCTGCCAGTTACCTCTGCAGAGCTGCACCTCCTGCATCCCCCGGGCTGATTCCTCCAAGTCACGTGCAGGACCACCGGGACCCTGTAGGGATCCTTCTCGACATCACCAGCTCTGTCAGCTCCTGTCCCACCCGCAGGAGCATGCTCATCCCACACACCTCTGTCCTGCTGCAAAGTGGTTACTGACTCCTTTTCTTTGCTCCGGGGTCGTTCACACCTCACTGCGTTGTAAAGAGGGACAGGGAGGATCCCAGGTCTGGCTCGCTGGGCACCGCTGGATAATGACTGGTTGCTGATGCTGTGTTACATCTTTCCTACTGGGAGGCAATGGATTTATCCTAGCTGCCGTTGGATGTTGGAAAAACGCTGGATCGTATCTGGGGTTTTTCATTATTTTTGTGCCAGATGAAGCAAGAAGTGAGAGAAGGAAAAGCTGGAGATCCCAGGAAGAGCAGTGCTGTAGCTAGCCTGCCCTGGGGATGTGGCATGGGCAGGTCTTGGGCCGAGGGTGGATGGAGCAGCTTTGGTGCCTAGTGTCCTGAGAGACTGGAAGATGCTTGGAGAAGACAACAGTACTGCCAAAAGGGTGCTTTTTATTTTGCAACAGAAGTTGGATGCATGGAAAAATTGAATATTTTAGCTGAACCCGTTCCAAAATTGTAAATGTTAAAACTGTTGGAGACTTGAGCTGGAACCTCATGGCAAGCTTGGCAGTGCATGTAGAGCACCAGAACTGAAACTTTGACTAATGGAAGACAAACTCATGAAGCTCTGGATGGTAACCTGGCATCAGCTACAGCTTTAGCACATTGGTGACATACGGCTTAGCTGTGTCTGCTGGGTCCTCCCACACTCTTGAGCTTTGCCATCTTCTCTGTGCCAGGAGCAGTGGTTCAGTCTAAACCTGGGAATGCTGGGGACGGATCATTCCAGCAGCATCTCTTGGGATGTGGGTCCCCAGGAGCTCTTTAGGTGCTGCAGCACAAATCGCCCATGGACTCCCTCAATTTGGGGGCTGAAGCGCCAATGGACCAGCCGTGTGCCCACCCAGCCTCACTTGGGTGGGAGTGGGGAGCAGAGTTGGGAAGCTTATCCAGCACTGACCCCTCCTTTTTACCTCCATAGGAAACTCGTCTGAACTGTGTCCGGATTGCTCGCAAAGGTGAGCCCCGATTCCACCTGGGATCCCCTGATGCCCCCGAGACTGAGGCTCTGGCCCCATGGTGCTCCAGTGGTTGGGGCTGTGCCGGTGGGTTGGGACCAGCACTGTCAGGCTGCATCTGATGGGTTATTCCAGCCTAACCCCACACTCATTTGTTTCTCACTCTCTTTGGCATCTGGGGTTTTTCTTCTTGGCTGAATTTTCCTTCTTAATGCTGTAACCATGGTGGAGGTGGTGGGCTGGAGTGGTGGTGTTGGATGCTGAATCCAGGGATGGATGATCTTATGTGGGGTGTGATGAAAGATGCGCAAAGGGTCTGTCTCATCCCACTGGAACTGAGAGAGGGACTTGTCCACAGTTGTGATGTGGCACTGTGGAGCCCTGTAGCACCTTGGTAGAATAATGTATATTCATGGAGAAACAAGCATGCCATGGGACAAATTCCAGTGTTTTCATGTCTGATGTTGCAATCTCCCTGGAGTGGAGTGTGGTGGGTGCTCACAGCACCCCTCCTGCCTGTCCTTGTCCCCTGGCAGCTGCCTGCAAAGAGAGCAAGCGTCCCCTGGAGGTGTCACAGCACTCGGAGGAGATGGGGCTGATCCTGGGGATCTGTGCTGGGGGGCTCATCGTCCTGATTATCCTGCTGGGAGCCATCATTGTCGCCATTCGGAAAGGGTGAGGAGACCTGGGCTGGTGGCTGCTGCTTCATCTGTCCCTCCCTCCCTCCCTCCCTTCCCTCCCAGCTCAGCCCTTCTCCACCACCCCAGCACTAACTGCACTTACTGGTGGGGATTCAGCTGCGCTGCACAGGCTCCAGACACTCCCTCGAGCTGTGTCTCCATGTGCCTGTGCATTCCGCTGGACACGGAGCCCCTGTGCTTTGTGACACCAGGCATGGCAGGGGACACTGTGGACCGAGCAGCAACGTCCTGGGGATGTCCCTTCCCCCTCTGCAGCTTTGTTCCACTGTTCCTCTCCCCCATATTTTTTGGTCTTTTGCCTCTTTTCCTTCTGCTTCTTGGCTTTGTGTTGCTCTGGTGATCCTGCATGAATGGAAACGCTTCTGGCCCGTGCCCAAGCCCTGCACCGATGCTGAGCCCAGCTGTCCCCATCCCGCCAGCTCTTCCCTGCCAACAGCAGCCACGGGACCCCAGGGTGTGAACCCCTTCACCCCCAGCCCAAAATTATGAATTTCAGCTTAATCTACACTGAGATGTTGCCTCTGGGCTTCCCTTGGCCAGGCATGAGCACATCCAGCATGGATGCGGCCATGGTCGTTGTGGTGGGCTTGCACTGGGAGAGCTCACAGGGTGGGAGGGAGGAGGGCAAGGGCTTTTCGGGACACTCATCCCCTGGAGCGGTGGGGATGCGGCTGCTGCTTTTCACGTGGATGCAATGCCCTGGAAAAGTGGCTTCTTCCTTGCAGGGCTTGAGGCAGTGCTGGGCCGGGGGGGGGGGGGGGGGCCC
>VXBU01000252.1:365191-505149 GCA_013400315.1 Bombycilla garrulus
TGGTGCGTCCTTGCGGGGTTTGGGGGGCGGGGGGGGGGGGGGGGGGGGGGCTCTCAGAGCTGAGATAAAGGACAGCAATCAAACATGGGGCTTGGGACGATGGAGCAAAGTACATGAACAGCCAGAGGGAGAGAAAAACAGCAGGGCAGAGCCTCGGCCCCTGTAAATCTGCAAAGCTCTTTATGGCTCTGTGTGCCCTGGAAGGATCCTTGTGGATTTACATTGCTGGAAGAGCTGGGCTGTAGCATTCCTGCACGCTTTGAGGTGCAGGCCTGGCTCACGGCTCCATTGGATCCTTCTTTGATGGAGCAAATGCCAGCAGTGCTGATGTGTTTTGGGAAGTAATGTTATGGGTGGGGAAACTGTGAGTGTGGCTGCTGCATTCCCATTGCCAGTGCTGCAGGACAGGGGGAGGAGGAGGAGGAGCATCTCTGCTTCAGCATCCCAGGAAGAACCTGTTGAAGGATAAACCAGAGGCACAAATTAGATCTAGTGCTGAGAGCCCTGAATTCAGGGCTGTTGGGAAGCTAGGATGAGCTCATAAATCTTCTCCAGAGTGCTTTGCTATTGGAGAAACACTGATACGATGGAAATGCAGCCTTGGAATATGTTTGTCTCTAATAAATAGTGCACTGGGGATGTGACATCCCAGCCCCCTCTCCCCCTCTGGACCCCTAACCAGCAGCCTGGGGGAAATCCCTACATCTGGGACATCTTTGTTGTTCACTCTTAAAAATGATGGAATAATCCCTTGGAGAAGGATGCTGTGAGTACCCACCACAAGTGTGGTTGCACTGAGAGCTGGTGCTTGTGCTGTCTTGTCGGGATGCTGGCTCCTGTCTGGAGTAAATAACCTGTGAGTTCCACAGGGGAGCCTGATTCCTTTATGATGTATTGAATTTTCTGGCAGCTGATTTGCCCTGTAGCCTCCCTTCCCAATGCTGGAGAAAAGCTGCTTATGCAATTTCTGCTGTTCTCTTTGTTCGCATGCTTGCCAGGAGGAACTACTATTCTTACTCATATTACCCGTAAGTAATTGTCATTCTCCTGCTTTACCCTCCTCCTGGCCGCCCCCCTCACCCACTACTCCAACAAGTCCTTATCTCTGCCAAGTGCATTTTAAGAGTCTCTTTGGATCAGGGAAAATAATGCTGCCGAGCTTGTTAGAGACAGAAGGCAGCGTAAAGGGGAAGGGTCAGTGACTCTGAGTTGAACTCTGGATTTTAGCAGTGCTTTGCAGTGTTCCAGCCACACCACGATGCCAGCATGGGCTCAGATCTGTTCATCCTCCCACTTTAATAGCTGCTCAGGCTTTGGAGCCCGATGCTGTCTCCCAAAAACATTCCTTCAGGTTTCTATGACTAACTGACTTGAATTTGGAGTGTGAGGTTCTCCCAGTGAGAATTCCTGGGATTTCTCAGGGTCTTTGTTAGGTGCCTAAGGAGACCCTGCATAGGGGGAAAAGCCTCCGCAGTGGGTGCTGAGCAAGGGTTTACTCAATGGGGTCCAGCCCATCCCTTGGGATGAATTTGGCCCCTGACATGGCTTTAAAATCACAAAACGGGTTTGGCTTGGAAGTGACCTTAAAACTCATCTCATTCCAACCCCTGCCATGGGCAGGGACATCTTCCACTAGACCAGGGAATCGTGGCTGAAGAAATGGGGCTGGGGAGGGCTGGGGCAGATCCGTGCAATAGGAGATGGCTGGAGAGAGCCTTTGACTGCACAAGGAGCACTCCTGGCTGTCCAAGGGCAGGGGACAGGAGGGCACATCGAGGTTGAGCAGCTGGAGTTGCTGCAGCCAGCAAGGGATGCTGAACATGTGGCTATGACCGGCCTGGGACAGCAGAGCACCAAAGCATGATGAACACACTGCTGGAAATAATCCATCCTGCTCCCTGGAATAATCTGAGCCCAGGAGCTTTGAGGGGACCTTAGAGCACCTGATGGTGAGCCCTACTCACTTCTGCTCCTCCCTGCTGCAGGAAACCTGTGAATATGACCAAAGCCACCATAAACTACCGGCACGAGAAGACACATATGATGAGTGCCATCGACAGGAGCTTCACAGACCAGAGCACCCTGCAGGAGGACGAGCGCCTGGGGCTGTCCTTCATGGACACCCATGGCTATGGGAACAGAGGTGAGGGGGGGAGCCTGGCATCCCCTGGTCTCTTTCCACAACTGTGGCAACAGAGGTGAGGATGGTGACCCAGCATCCCCCTGCTCCCATCCCACAACTGTGACAACCAAGGTAATGATGGGGACCCTGACGTGCCCCTGCTTCCTTCCAGCCACAGTGAAGGTGCCCAGTAATCCCAAAATATCACAGAAATAGCCTGCCAGAGCTCCAGGAGTGTTTGGACGATGCTCTCAGGCACAGGGTGGGGTTGTTGGAGTGTCTGTGCAGGGCCAGGAGTTGGACTAGGTGGTCCCTGTGGGTCCCTTCCAACTCAGGATATTCTGTGATTCTATTGAAGGCTTGGTGTTACATCTATTTTAGACTGATGTGTGTGGCTCTTTCCTACCCTGTGTAAATCTCCAACAGCATGGATTTCATCGGTGTTCAAGCTTTTGCCACCATCCAGGCTGTGCTGGGTCTCTATCTTCTCATGGAGATCTGAGCTTGTGGCTGGGCAGTTTGAGGCCATTTGTTGGCTCAGGATGCAGTTGCAGACCCCCTGGAACTGGGTGAATCTCACCTCCTGACTTAAGCTGAGGTTGGAAGGTTTTCCTCAGCCTTCCCCACACAGCTTGGGCTTGGAAGGGTTAAAGAGCCCCTGCACTCACATCAGAAGGAGACTGATAACTTCACACCCACTGGAGGATATGTCTCCATACTGATTTAGTTGTAAAATAACTCTTTGGATGCCCCAGTTTGAGCCATATGCTAATAACATCTGCTGCAGTCGCTGCAGGATGCTGCCTGCACAAGCCGGCTGTGGGATTAACACGCTTCCTGCCATTGTCTCATGGATCATTAGAGCCCAGAGGGCAAACTTCTCCTCCTCTTAGTACATAGAGCTAGGTTAGGTATTTTTTTTGTTGGTTGCTGTCCTTGAAATTCCCAGAGGCTGGTGGGGCTGAGCTGGGGAGCTTGGGATGCCTGCCATGGCTGGGAGAGTCTCCATTGCCTGTGAACATTCTTAATTAACAAAGGGAAATGAATAACTTGGTGACTGGCTGTTCCCCCCCCCATGTTTCAGTTTCTATGCACTTAAAATAAAGTCACTAATCCTCATGGAAACCCAAGTGGTTTCTCAGCGCGTGGCTGTGGCAGCACCTTGCAAATGCCAGCACTTAATTTCTCATTAGTGCCAGTGGTGATTGGGCCCATTGGTCAGATCATAGGGTGTGGAGGCACTCCCCTGTGTTGTCCCGTTGGTTCCCACTGCTGGAGAGCAGGGTCAGATGGGATCTTGGGGATGAAGTTGTTCCCTGCGAGGGTGGTGATGCCCTGGCACAAGGGTGCCCAGAGCAGCTGTGGCTGCTCATGGATCTGTGGAAGTGTCCAAGGCCAGGCTGGACATGGCTGGGAGCAATCTGGGGCAGTGGATGTTGTCCCTGCCCCTGGCAGGGGTGGCACTGGATGGGCTTTAAGTCCCTTCCAACCCAAACTATTCCATGGGCCCCTGCCTGCCCATCTCTGGGAGTAGAGCAGAGCGTCAGGTTTTGTGCAAACCCAAATTTTGGGATTTGGTGTGGGAACTTTCCCTGACAAACACAGGTGAGGTCTTAGCCTGGCTCTGCTGCTAATGACACAGCATAAACAAGGTAATACTGCACAGACTCTCCATCAAACAGCAGCGAGCTCCATTTGTGGCAGCGTGAGGAATCCAGTGCTAGTCTCTAGCAGTGAGGGAAATGAACTGTTAAGCTGTGCTGGGGACTTTGGCAAGGTGATTTTTCAACTCGGGATCTTGTGTGAGTATTTACGCATGGAGCTCTTGCTTGTCTGCATGGGAGATCATTGTTCTAGCCAATGGGAAATGAGGTTATTACCCCTTTACAGCCTTGCCCACTGATTTCCAGTAGATCTGCTGGGGTCCTAACAGGCTGTACTGGACATTTTTGGCTTTGTTGTGTAGGAAGAGCTGCAGAGAGCATGAGGGACTGGGAGTGGGATTGGGGGCTAGACCCCAGGTGATCCCCAGAGAGGGCCTGCAGCACCAGCATCTCATGGGGATGTTTCCCCCACCCCTCTGTGGGTGTGAGGAGGTGATGGGGATGCAGCCCAAGGTTTTGCTGCCCTGATGGCCCCTGGTTGTCCCTCCCTTGTGCAGGTGACCAGCGCAGCAGTGTGGTCAACGAGTCCAGCAGCCTCCTGGGGAGCTCTCCGCGGCGCCAGTGTGGCCGCAAGGGCTCCCCGTACCACACAGGGCAGCTGCACCCAGCCGTGCGCGTGGCCGACCTCCTGCAGCACATCAACCAGATGAAGACAGCAGAGGGCTACGGCTTCAAGCAGGAGTATGAGGTGGGGACAGCTTGTGTCAACGTCCAGGAGAGTGGGAGGCAGGATGGACAATAGGGACATGGATAGGATCTGTGTGCAAGGAGAGGATGCTCCAGGTCTGGAGCTCTGGATGGGAGCTGGAGCTCACAGCTCTGGGCTGACATTGTCAGCATAGAGGGGATGTCCCTGAGTCTGAATCAAATGGCTGGTGCTGGCAGCTCTGGGTTATTTGTCAGCTTGGGCAGGTCCCTGAGATGAGCCAAACCAGCCCAGCCAGCCCTGTCCGCAGTGCGCCATCCCAGCTCTCCTGCAAGGACCAGGGCTGATCCTTCCTTTCCCTTTCCCTCCCCTGGGCACCACCTGCTGCTCTCCAGCATCCTTGGCCTGTGGTAAGCATGGCCATAGCCTAAAGACAAGCAAATTCTCTGCAATCTGGCAGCTCCAAGACCATGAAGACCCTGGGGAGAGGATGCTGGGGAGGGTGATGCTAAGGGAGGGATTTCTTTTCCAAGAGTTGTTGGCAGCATCATGTCCATCCCAGCTGGCCAGGTCAGAGCACTCGTAACAGAGCAGGTTATTTCACAAGCCTCTGCCTCAGCACAGCCAGCAGGGTCATTTCCTGACTCCTCAGGGTCCCACAGGTCTGGAGATTGAAATTTCCAGTGAAATTACTGTTTAATGCTCAGCTGTTTCAGGAACAGGAGCTCTCCCCCACTTTCACGCATTAGACAAACCAGGGCTTGTGATAATCATTAGTGCTCCTTGAAAAGCTGCTGCGTGTTCTTGGAACTAGTCATTTGAAAGCACTCAGATATTATGGGAGGGGAGAAAACATGTAATTTCCTTCCACTTTCCCCCTCTTACACCAATCTATGAATGTCACTGTTATTACACACAAACCTGTTCTGTGCCAGGGAGAGAAAGGAGTTGGGGAGGTTTAGGAGAAAAACCTACAACCAACCCTGGAAGAAAGAAACAGACTAGGCAGTCTGTAATCTTCTGGAAAATGGACTGTTTTGTGGATGCAACAGGAGTGTGTAACTGGTAGAGTATGCTGTGGAGGTGGAGCTGGGACTGCAGGAGCCACTTGTTGGGGTGGAGGGACCACCCTGTCTGTCCTGCTCCCCAGGGAGCTTTAGGGGCTGAGGGGACCCCACAGTCCTGCCCTTGGCTCGAGATGTCCATCCTTTCCTTACAGAGTTTCTTTGAAGGTTGGGATGCTTCAAAGAAGAAAGACAAGACCAAAGGGAGACAGGATCATGTATCCACATGTGAGTGCCTTTAGCGAAGGCTTAGACACCCCAAACAGCTTCAGAAGTCTGCAGATTCCTGGGCCAGAGGGATTGCCCAGGATGCCCTGGTGGGTAACCAGGCACTGAGTTACCTTGTCCCCTTTCCCAGATGACCGTCATCGCGTGAAGCTGCACCCGCTGCTGGGTGATCCCAACTCTGACTACATCAATGCCAACTACATCGATGTAAGTGGGGACAGGGCCTGTGTCCTTGGGGCTCTGGGCTGCTACAAGAGCTTCCTGTGGACTCTCAGGGTCTGTCCAGCAGCATTTAGAGGAGTTTGGACAGTCCAGGGTGTGCTGGTCAGTGCATCCCTGGAACACATCATGAAGGACCTGATCTATTTGTGTTCATCAGCAGTTTCTGCTCGTTGCATCTCTTCCTGCTCTGCTCTGTCCCTCCTTTCTCATTCCCTCTCTGCTTTTCTATCCTCTTCCCCCTCACCTGCTCATGTGGCTGTGGATCTCCCTCTCCCTGAGTGGTGGATGCAGAGGTTGAGAGAACCAAGGGACCATCTGTGGCTCACACCAGGGTACCCCTCAATCCTGCTGGTGTATGTGAATCTGGGCAGAGCCCAGCCCTGGTGTCCTCTGAGAGCAGTGTCCCTAGGAGTGATGTCTCCTCCAGCAATGCTGAGACCAGAGCAAGTGCAGGAAGGCTCTGGGATCTCCTGAAAGCAGCAGCAAATCCCCATCTTCTCTCCTGCCTAGAGGGTGTTGTCTGTTAGTGATGGCCTGATCTCTGCCCAAGCAGTGTCCCTCAGCCTGTCCCTGTCCCCTGTGTCCTTTCTGCCCTGTCTCTCCATAGCCTGCTCTTGGGGCGGGTGTTCTAACCCCTCTCTGCTCTGTGCCTCACTAATATCTCTGATCTTTTTCTCTCAAACCTGTGTCCCAACGGGATCATTAAGATTCGGATTAACCGAGAAGTAAGTAGACTGTTCCCCCTCTCCTCCCTTCTCTGCTCCCATCTCCTGCCAGGCCTTGGCCTGGGCAGTGTGGTCTAAATACCATCAGGGAGAGGCAGGCTGGGAGAATGTGTCCATAAACCCGGGAATGGTCCAGGGAATGGGAAAGCAAGGTCTGTGTGTGGCACTGGGGCATAGAAAGAGGGCCGATGCGCTCAGAGAAGGGGTTGAATTTGACCCTGTGAAAAAATTCCCTGTGAAAAGACCCGTGGGGGATGGAGAAGCCACTGTCACCTCCATGCGTGTGGTGTGGTTTAACTTTGCTGGACCGGGGTGGCCAGGGTGTGGGACACTGGGTTCACAGTGCCTCTGGCAGTAGCCTAGCTGGAATGTGCTCTTTGGCATGTCCTTGTTAAGGGCTGAACAGCTGGGATGAAGGAGGGGAGTGGGGCTGTCTCAGCACCAGGTGGCTGCTGTGGAGTGGGGGGTCACTAATGGGGCTCTTCTGGCAGCAGTGTGGTGGCAGCAGAAGCTGGAGTGGAGCTCGTGGATCCCTCAAGGTGCTGATAAAGGATTTTGGTGCAGACTTGGGTGCAGGTTGGGCATTACTTGAGCCTCTTGTGGGATGCAGGAGATGCACTCTCCCAGAACAGGGTGTACTGAGTGTGGGATGGCTGCTGAACCATCTCCTCCTGCAGTGGACTTACAGGACCTGGCCCAGTGGCTGTGGGGAATTTCTACCAGCTGGATGACTGGGAAATGTCTGAGCTGTGGCTCAGCTTGGGACTGATGTCTCTGCTTCCCTTGCAGGGCTACCACAGGTCCAACCACTTCATAGCCACACAAGGTGAGTCATGCCCTGCCCTGCCCTCCTTAGCTCCTGATGTGGCAGCCAAGTTTTGTTCTTGGTGGGATTAAACCTTGCAAGAGCAGGAAAGAAAGGGAGGGGGCCAATGTGGAGCAGCTCCCACCCCTCCTGCCTCCCATTGGCACTGCTCAGCTCTGGGGAAAAGGGCTCTGAGGTGCTGTGGAGCTGTTCTTGCCTCAGAGGCAGGAGGGGGGACATGGTGGCATCAGGCCGCTGTCAGGACTGGGTTCTGCTGGTGGTGTCCGTCCATCTGTGGGGGCTTTTACTGTGTCCCACAGGGCCCAAGCAGGAGATGGTGTATGACTTCTGGCGCATGGTGTGGCAGGAGCACTGTTCCAGCATTGTGATGATCACCAAGCTGGTGGAGGTGGGCCGGGTAAGGATCTGATACCATCCCGTTGTCTGCTGGAAGCCATCTTCACCGAGCCAAACCCTCATGCTGTACTCTCCTTGCAGGTGAAATGCTCCAAGTACTGGCCAGATGACTCCGAGATGTACGGGGACATCAAGATCACGCTGGTGGAATCAGAGACATTGGCTGAGTACGCTGTGCGCACCTTCGCCCTCGAGAGGGTACGGCCCTGCCCCCTACCCGACTCTGCCTGGGGGAGAAACCACCCCCTCAGGCACCTCTCACCCTCCACAGCTTGGCATTTACCAGTATCCTGTTTATATAACCCAGTATGGGGTCACCAGTCGCTCCTTCCTTTGCTTTTTCCCTGGCTCTGCACCCTGTGCCAGGCGAGCAGCTCAGTCCCACCTTCGTTTGGACAGTGAGTGAGTGTTTAATTTTCCTGTGAGTGTGGTGGGGGTGAGTGATGCATTCCTCTCCTCTGGGCTGGAGGTGGTCTAGCTATCACTCTGAAGTGTGGTAACTGGAGATGGAGCCAGTGCAATTTACCCCTTAATCTACAGGAACGTCAAATTACTGTCTGGTTCTAAGGCAGGGAGACCTGAGGCTGCTGCCACCTCCTTCTTTTCCTCCTTGATGGTTTTTAACCCTCTTACAGCCAAGAGGAGAGAGCTGTGGGGCTGCCCAAGTGTGTGACTGCTGTGTGGTCCCATCTGTCTGGATGCTGAGCTGGCAAAATCATGGATTTTGAGAGAAAATCAAGTATTTTTGAGTGACCTTGCCCTCTTACCCTTCCCTTGCAGCGGGGTTACTCGGCCCGACACGAGGTGAAGCAGTTCCACTTCATGTCGTGGCCCGAGCACGGCGTCCCCTACCATGCCACAGGGCTGCTGGCCTTCATCCGCAGGGTGAAGGCGTCCACGCCACCTGACGCTGGCCCCGTCGTCATCCACTGCAGGTGCGGCAGGGCACGGGGAGTGGTGGGCGTGGAGGGGACCCTAAAGCTCATCCTCCTGCCACGGGCAGGGACACCTTCCACTAGTCCAGATTCCTCCAACCCCTGTCCAACCTGGCCTTCATGTCTCTCTGTGATGGCATCTGTCTGTGAAACATCACCACTGGGCTGGTGGCAGCAGGGACGAGGGGCTCGGGCTGGTCCAGGGGGACAAGCAGGGAGCAGCATTATTTTGAGGATGCCCCAGCCTGTTACTGATGACACAGCTCTATGCCAGTGAGCGAGGGTGAAACAGCAATGGGCAGCCTGACCACTGCTGATGGTCAGGATGTGGGGTCTGGCTGAAGGGAGAGGCAGGAGGGCAGCAGGACAGCCCCGTTCCCAGGGTTACCCCCAGGGCTGTCCCTGCAGGGCTCAGCAAGAGCTGGGAGGACACAGGTGACACATCTGAGCAGCTTTGGTGGCTCTCTGTGCCCTGAGCAGGCATTCCCACATCATAGGCTAAGGGCTCTCCCCCCACTGGGCAAACCAGGAGGATCTGATGAGTGGGAGGGATTTTTTTATTTTTTATTTGATTTCTCCCTGTCAACTGCCTCATCAGCGTTCATTCACCAGCCAGTGTGATTAGTGCCCGTAGCCTGTAATCACTGATGATCAAGATGAGTGATTCATCAGCCCCAGAAATTAGTATTTCACTGGAAAAGACTCTGTAGGAAAGGAGCAGGAGGGTGGTTCTGTTCCTGACACATCTTGGGGGGTCAGGGCACAGTAGGTCCTTGACTGTGACTCCAGCCATGCCAGGACCTGGGATGTTACCACTCTTGGGCTTGCTCTGGGCATCCAGCTGGGTTCAGTCTTACCCTGAGTGTCTCCCCTGGGGCATTCAGACCTGCTCATGCCAGGGGAGCCTCCCTGCCTGAGCCTCTCAGGTCTAAGCCCTTCTTGGTGCTTTTGGGCCGGCATCCCAGAGAACTGTTGGCACTTGGATGGTTTAGTTGCAAAAACCATGTTTCTGCTGTCAGAAATTAAAAATGAACTTTAGACATGGGTGCCTGCCCACAGCCTTACTATCATACACCCTTGGGGCTGCAGCCGGGGTGTTTGGGCAGGTTTAAGGCTAAAGCAGGCTCTGGAGGTGTGTGAGGTCCTTTGAGGCAGCTTTGTGGGGTGGCTTGGTACAGGGTCTGTGAGTTGAGCCCTTGCCCACAGAGATCTTGCTCAGTGCCCACCGCCCTTTCGGGCTGTGTGTGAATGCCAGAACAGACTGGGAATGCATTTGCTGTTTCCCCCTCCATCCCCAGTGCTGGCACGGGGAGGACTGGCTGTTACATTGTCCTGGATGTGATGTTGGACATGGCCGAGTGCGAGGGTGTTGTGGACATCTACAACTGTGTGAAGACTCTGTGCTCGAGGAGGATCAACATGATCCAGACAGAGGTGAGCGGTATCGGGGACAGCTGGAGACCCATGGGGCTGCTGTCACCAGCTGGCTCTGGGGGCTTAGCCCTGGCCGCTCTCCTCCCCAAAGGAGCAGTACATCTTCATCCATGATGCCATCCTGGAGGCCTGTCTGTGTGGAGAGACCAGCATCCCTGCCAGCGAGTTCAAGCCCACCTACAAGGAGATGGTGAGGATAGAGCCGCAGAGCAACTCCTCGCAGCTGAGGGAGGAATTCCAGGTGAATGTCCCAAAACCTCTGCAACTCCCCCTCATCCTCACCCTCCCGATGCCCGCCCCTCCTGAGCCTAGGCAGGGCTTTTAGGGGGACCTGTGTGCCTGCAGACCCTGAACTCGGTGACCCCACACCTGGACGTGGAGGAGTGCAGTATCGCGCTGCTGCCCCGCAACCGGGAGCGCAACCGCAGCATGGACGTCCTGCCGCCCGACCGATGCCTTCCCTTCCTCATCTCCGTGGATGGAGACAGCAACAACTACATCAATGCTGCCTTAACTGATGTGAGTGTTCCCTGGGGAAGGAAGGGGCTGCTTCCTGTAGGCTTAGGCAACTTTTTTATGACAAAACTTTACTCAGTTTGGATTTATGGCCTTGTTTTGCACAAGGACAGGAAGGCTCATAGCAGCTGTGTGCAGGGGAGGGAAGGGTTGGGACCGGTGTAATGGGGTCCTGCATCCATTCTTTTGTGTAGTAGCACCCTCCAAGAGCTTTCCTCCTGCTCTCACAAGCCACGCACTGAGGGACTTCAGGATTTGCAGTGACAGTGGAGCAGGGGATGGAGAGGAAGCTTTTGGGGGGGTTGGTAGCATTAAGCCCCCCCTGTACTGCCAGCCCCCCGTGCTTTTCCTGCCCGTCCTCCTGATGCAACTAGAGGGGTTCTGAACTGCTCCCAGAGCCACCATGCATCCCCCTGCTGTAGTCAGGAAGGAGCCTGTGGTGGCAAAGCTGTCTCTTGGTAACTGATTATCACAAAGCAGAGCAGAGGATGCTGCAGGCTCCAAGCCCACACTTGAGGGATAGGGTCATTCATCACCAGCCCCACTTCCCTTTCCTTGAAATGTTTTGCATGGACAGCATGGAGCTCCCCACAACTCGGGCATCTTCCCCAGACCATCCTGGTCACAGCTGAGCACTGGCACCAGGCTAAGCCTTATGTTTTTCATACTGTGGGTGATTTATCCTGCTGGATCTCTGTGCAGATCCCATCTCCCTGATTCCTGCTCCCACAGCAAGAGCAGTTTGTAAAGCAGAATGGGCTGCTGGTGGTGGGGACTGGCTCTTGTAGCACTGCAGTGGGATGGGAGTTTTGTTTCCAGGTTACTTGCTGTTTGCATATACATTTTATCTTTATGCGTCATTGAGCCTCCGTTAATCTCTGCTAAAGGGTCAGTGAATGAAATATTTTTTATAGACAGACAAAGCCCTTTGGATGAAATTCTTGCTGAAGGGATAAAACCTATTTCCCTCTTTGGGTAAAAAAAAAAAAAAAGACTAAAGAAAAGAAAAGTCTCATTCTCTTTAAGTGCTAGAGTGGTTTGCTCAGTCAGTCTGTCCATCTGTCAGATCAGCTTGGCCTGTGCCACCCATCAGCAGTGCTGGTTCCAGTTGAGCCATGTCCTGCTCTACATCCTGCTATCACTCACACCTGTGCCAAAGAGGAGGGTGCCAAGGCAAGCCTGGGAAACACTTGGTGAAATCTTTCCTCCTGCTGCTCTCATGTCTTTCCTTGAGGGTGGAAAGCTCTCACTGAGTGCTGGGGTCTCGCTACTGCCCATGGGCAGGGCTAGGGGAATTGGTTCAGTAATGTCTGTGAGCTCAGTCAGGAGGTCTGCAGCAGGCAGAGGCCCCCCCCATTAGCAGAGAGCTGTGCTGATTCTGTCTGAACAGGCTTGAGCCAAACTGTTAATTTAAGTGTGCCTGATGCAGTGTTGAGCTCAGATGTCCCTTGGCAAACCAGCAGCAGGATGACCAAGGGGATATCTTGTTCAAAGCACAAACCAGAAACACAGCAACTTCCTTCCCTCCCACTTCCTTCTTGTAGTCTGTAGTATCTTTTTTACCGGGATTTCTTTCCTCCCCACAAAAAAAAAAACCCTTGAATCCAGGTCAGTGGTTGTCTCTGCTGCTCTTGGTCCTGGTGGTGGGGTGCTGTGGGTGGGGGTGATGCCGTAGGTGATACTTCCAGTCACGGCCAGGGTCTGGGGTCTTCTGGGAGCCATGGCTTTTGCTTGTTCTTGGCTCAAAGGTGACATCTTTTCTCTAATTGTTTGTGCAAAATACTCTTTCCTGTGAGAGCAAAATGTGGGTGTTTTCATCCTGACCAAGGGCAGGGATCACTTGGATCTCCTCATCATCAGGGCACAGAGGGACTGAGGCTGTGCCAGGGCGACCATCTCTGCTCAGGCATGGAGAAGAGGATTTTGGTCCCACTCATCTGGTTGCACTGATTCTTTGGGGTGTGACTACAATAGCTCTAGTGTCAACCCTGTGTCCTTACTGGTGCTCGTCTTTCCACAGAGCTACACCAGGAGTGCTGCCTTCATCGTCACGCTGCACCCGCTGCAGAACACCACCACTGATTTCTGGCGGCTGGTGTATGACTATGGCTGCACTTCCATCGTCATGCTCAACCAGCTCAACCAGTCCAACTCTGCCTGGGTGAGTGCTGCTGCCCCAGGGGCTGTGCTGGCCCCACGGGTGGCTTTGTCCTGCTCCATTCTTGTCAGTGGTTTTGTCGTGCTCTGTCCCCATCATCCTGACAGTGCTGTAGCCCCTTGCCTTGTTCACTCAGAAATTTCTCCTCTGCAAGGGGACACAGGATTGTCTCCAGCAGTCAGGATTTGTCCCCTGTAAACACAGGGCTGGCCGCTTGGAGCCAGAGGTGTTGAGCAGCAGCCCAGCCTGGGTGCATGGCGTTGGTGTTGCACTGGCATTGCATTAGCATAGTGCTGGCATTGATACTGTGTTAGCATTGGCTTTGAGTTGGTGTTGCATTGGTATTGCGTTGGCTTTGAGCTGAAGTTGGCATTAAATTGGCATTGGTGTCCTTCTGGCATTCCTGTGGTGTTGACATTGCTCCAACAGGTCTGTGTCCCCTGAGCTGGAGGCAGCTCTGCAGGTGGGGTCTCACCTGAGCAGGGCAGAGGGACAGAATCCCTTTCCTCTGCCATTTTTGCTCATTACTCAGCCCTGCCTTTCTCTTGCTGTCTGTTCTTCAGGGGTGTCTGGGTTACAATATTTAGCTGGATCCTAAATGTTTACTGGTGTAAGACCAACAGGTAATAAATCAACCTTTCCAGCAGGCAACTCCGAAAGGTGACTTTGAGGGTACAGCCCTCACTTGAACTACACCTTGCCAAGGGAAGTTTTAATATCCAAATTATAGTTCTGAGTCTGGAAGGCTCAGAGATCTCAGAGATTTATAGCCCCTATTAATAACCAATTATTCCTGAGACACGTTTGCCGTGCAATTGGGCCCAGGCCGTGGCTGACCTGCGTTGCTAAACGCCCTGTGAAAGTGTGGTGACAAACATCATATATTTTGTATTGGTGCTGGTTTCCCAGCTGTCACACCGTGAAAACAATCTTATCAATGCTCCAGGGACTGAGCCAACCATCAGTGCCATGGTGGACACAGGGAGGGGGAGTTGCTCCCCAGAGATACAGGCTGGGATTGCTTTGGCTTGATGACATGTTCTGGCCATGGCACAAGGAGCACTGACATCCCACGTTGCTGTCACTGCTGGTGGCAGAGTGACTCCTAAATCCAGCGGGGCTTGAGAGCCACCTGGGAGCAGCCCAGCCCTGTTCCGTTGTTGTGCAGGATCAGGTCTGTGCTGGAGCTGGGGCACAACCCATCCCTCATCCCCCTGGAACAGCAGTGTCCATTCCTGGCAGTGTCAGCTGTTGTGTCCGTGCAGCGTGAGGGGCTGTGTGGGTGCTGGGGGTGGATCTGACCTTTCTTCTCTGATCCCTCAGTAAGCTGGAAGATCCTCCAGCCATTGATGTGCTGTGTGAGAAATGGCATTGTGGGCCACCATCCCACCTGGGGCCACCCTGTGCCAGCAGCCCCCTGGGGTGCAGTGCCATTCGCTCCCTTCACAGACATGTCCTGATGCCTGATGCCGTTCCCCGTGTCCCAGCCCACATTCCCAGTCACGGTGAGCTGTGCTTCTCTCCACAGCCCTGCCTGCAGTACTGGCCCGAGCCGGGACTGCAGCAGTACGGCCCCATGGAGGTGGAATATATTTCAGGAGTGGCGGATGAGGACATCGTGTCCCGGCTCTTCCGAGTCCAGAACATCACACGGGTGAGCTGCTTTATATGAGTTACAGAATCCCAGAATGGTTTGGGTTGGAAGGCAACTTCAAAAACATGTTGTTCCTACCATGGGCAAGGACACCTTCCACTATCCCAGGGTGCTCCAAGCTCCAGTGTTCAACCTGGCCTGGGACACTTCCAGGGATGGGGCAGCCACAGCTTCTCTGGGCAACCTGTGCCAGGGCTTGACAGCTCTTTTAGTGGAGTAATTTTCCCTTAACAGCCCATCTAAACTTCCCATGATGCAGCTTGAGGCTGTTTTCTCTTTTTTAATCACTTGTTACCTGGGAGAAGAGACCGACCCCACCTGGCTTCAACACTTCAGGGAGTTGTAGAGAGCTGTAGGATCCTTCCTGACTGCTGAGGTCTCCAGCCTACCTCAGCTCCTGCAGAGGAGGCAGCCCCAGCTCTCCTCCTGCCAGAGAGGAACTTGTAAAATTGCCATTGCTCCATGCAACCTTTCTGCAGTTCACAGCTCCTTGAAAGGTGTTAGAAAACTACAGGAATACCTTTTTCCTCTGGCCTGAAGGTCCATCTCTGCCCTGCCACACACACAGCACAGCAGCTCCCCTGGTACCAGCAGAGCCCTTTCCCTGGAGGATGAGAAGATCCACACAGATTTTTACCTATTTTTTTTTTTCACTGACAAAGTGTTGCATGGCTGGTTACACTTGCCTTGAAAGAAGAGGAATGCAGGGGTGCAGTGATGCAGAGCTGTACATGGAAAGACGAAGCCAATTTACCTACAAATGCCAGCTGGGAGGAGGTGGCATCCCTGAGGTCTTTAAACTCCTGATGGTTGCCAAGAGGCTGAGGCCAGTGCCCCAGTGAAGGTCATCAGGCAGATGGGAATTAGGGAGCTTGGAAGGGAATGTGTGGCTTGGCTGACGGTGTGGCTGGGAAGGTGCTTTGGCAGGGTGGCCAGGGGCCAGAGGAGATAAATCCCGATTATCTGAACTCTTAGCACAAAGAGGGTTTTGGTTCACGCTCCCTGAGGGAGCATCTGGCATTTCCTGGGTGTCAGCAAAAAAATCCTACACCAAATATGTTCAGCTCTCAGGTGGTAGAATATACTCCAGGCTAAATTAAAATGCAGCGTGATGAAAATCTCTGGATCGATAACAAGATTCCTCTAGGGAGCAGACTGTTGGAGCAGGGCAAATGCATGGAGCCATTTTGTTCCAATCCTTACTGGAATGGAGATGGGCAATGGGGGTGTCACAAGTGCTCCAGAGCTTTCACCTCACTTCAAAGCAGATCCCAAAACTTCCCTTCCCAGGTTGTCAAAGGAGTTTTCCTCTGTTTTAACTCAATTTATTTGTTTACTCTTCCTCCTCTGCCCTCCTGGCTTCCAGCTGGAAGCAAAAACTGGCACCTGGGTGGTCGTCACAGGCACATCACCAGGTCACATCAGAGCTCCAAGAAAGTTCAGGAAAGCTCCTAAAAAGGTTCAGGAAAGCCCCTAATTGAAATGTGCAGGTTGGAGTGGGCACCAAATGCCCCCAACTCCTGGTCCCCAGGAATAATCAATTCCCCCAGGAGGAAGACCTGGTCCTGCTGGGTGGAGAAGGTCTGATGCTCATCTCATTCAGCAGGCACCTGAAACTGGGGAACAGAGCCCTCAAGAGCTGAGTGTCCCCCTATATGGGCCTGACCCCCCTTTCTCCTCCGTGTGCTCCTCACACACATGAGCTGTGAGCCCCAGGCTGTGTCTGGAGGGAGTGACCGTGGTCTCATCCCATCCTGTGCTTAGGATGCTCTGAGTGCTCGTGAGCAGGAGCCCCACATCTGCCCAGCTAAAGCTTGCTGAGCTCCGTGGATGTAATCTTCCTGGATCCAGCTAACCAGATTAGCTTTCCAAACTAACCAGATTACCAGGTATTAAGCTCTCGTCTCCGTGGCAGCCTCTCAGCAGCCTCCTGGTTTACAGCAAGCATGACAGAACTACATCCCATTGGCATGCAAAGAGAAGGGTGTGATGAGGCTCCTCCCTGGGGAGGCTCAGTGGCCTGGGAACAGGTTTTGGGGGATACAGAGACAGCCCATGGTCTGTGAGGTCAGATAAACCAAGTCAGTGGAGTTGTCCTAGGTGGGGTCGGGTGGTAGAACGAGTGTGAGCTGGAGGCCAGGGCTGAACCATCCATGTTAAGGCAGCGGGAAAGGGTTTTCCTCTCCGCCTCTGCTGTCCATTGCCAGGCAAACCCCTCCTGCTTTCTGTCAAACCTTCAGTGGAGGCAAATGAGGGCATCCCATGAGTTCCAGCTGTTGAGTTTTGCTTTTCCAGTTGCAGGAGGGGCACCTGATGGTCCGGCATTTCCAGTACCTGCGCTGGTCAGCCTATCGAGACACCCCGGACTCCAAGAAGTCCTTCCTGCACCTCCTGACCCAGGTGGAGAGGTGGCAGAAGGAAAGTGGTGATGGCAGGACTGTGGTGCACTGCTTGTGAGTGTCAGCTGGGGAGGAGCAGACTCTGCTGGGGGAGAGATGCCTCCAGATTCCGTATCTACAGCTCTGCCTGGAGATCCTCCACAAAGCTCTCACCAGGGCTGCTTTGTCCCCAGATAGGGGACACACCTCTGCCACAACCTGAGTTTTGGGTGAGGCACCCTGTGGTCACCTCCTGCATGAGATGGATGCTCAGGAGGGGTGACACCAACCTGCCCTTTGTGCTGGTCCCCCACCCTTGGCAGAGGTGCCAGCCCTGTCCTCACATCCTGTGGGCTCCGAAGGGATGTGGCAGAAGCTGTGCCACTCCCACCACTCACTGCTCATTGAGGAGAGGACGGCAGAGAGTCATGGAGTGATTTGGCTGAGAAGGGACCTTAAGCTCATTTAGTTCCAGTGGGAGGGACACCTCAGGTTTCTCCAAGCCCTGTCCAACCTGGGGATGGTCTCCCCCCTGTCCTCTCAGTGGGATTGGCTCACAAACACTGTGTGCTCCCCTCGAATGGGACCCAGCATGTGCACAGATGGGGAGAGACAGCAGGAGAGCCTTTAATCAAAAACTAATTACAGCATTGTCCATCTTCATTAGCTGAAGGATAATTTGAGAAAATGCTTTCTAAATCTCTGGCATCGTGTTCTCTTCCTCTCCCCTGTTCCCATTGCTGTCAGGCTCCAGGTGTGGGAACAGGGGCTCAGCCCAGGATTTGGGGAGGTTCCCAGGGGCCTGTGTGGAATGTGGGGTGGTTCCTCCAGGCAGCAGCACCACCGTGTCACCAGCCCAAGGTCACCCTGCGCAGGGCACCAGGGAAGACGGCAGCTTCCCTGAGGTTACAAGGAGTTCATCTCTGGCAGGGCCGAGAGCTGAGCCCAAATGTCCTTGGTGATCCAAAAAGGTGTTTTCATGCTCTTGTGAGGGTTGGAGGGCAGGATCATTGTCCTGCTACCCCACGGAGCAGGTTCAGGTCCCCTGGTACAGGTACAAGCCCCTGCTCTGGGACATTCCCTGGGATGCAGGGTGAGATAGAGAGAGGGAGACTTGGAGAGAGCAGGAAGGTTCTCTGATGCTACCTTCTCACCCCTGACATGTGTGTTTGTCCCACCAGGAATGGAGGTGGCCGGAGTGGCACCTTCTGTGCCTCCACTATGATCCTGGAGATGATCAAGTGCCACAACATGGCGGATGTTTTCTTTGCTGCCAAGACCCTCCGCAACTACAAACCAAATATGGTGGAGACCTTGGTAAGCACCAGACCCTCCCTGTCCACCCTGCCTGCCGGTCCTGGCAAGAGCAGAGGTGCTGGGGATGCTCACCTTCCAAAACACTGCCTTTTCCACCCCAAATCTTGATGAGCATCATGGGCATCCTCACTGTGCTGGGATGGGCTGGGAAGTGAGGCAGCTCCTCAAAGCAGCCTTGGGCTTGTCTTCATCCTCCTGTGCCAGCACAGCCTCGGAGTTCGTGCTGGGATTGTTGCAAATCCTCCCCAGGAGTTGTAAGGCAGAGTCATATTAACCCACGGGATGGAACTGTGGTTCTTTGGAAGATTTGTGGTCTTGGGAGCAGCGTTGGTGTGGAGCCAGATAAATTCCTATTGGAAATATAAAAAGGGAATGAGTACTTGGAGTGAAATGAATGGGTGGACAAGTTGCTGGGAGCAGGAGTGGAGTGATGTGTCCTGAGGAGGAGGAGCTGGCAGCGGGTCAGGGCAAAAAGCCCCTGCCCTAATGCAGGTCCCAAATGATGGAACGGGGAGGGAGCGGGCGCGTATCCATCCCTGTGGAGGAGGGATCCAGGTGCCTCACAATGTTTTAAATCAAGTCAGCTGGAAATTTTACCCTGTTTGGATTATAAAATCCCTAAGTGGCAAAATGAAATGGTTTTGAGGAGGGGGTGTGATTTGCATTAGGAATTAAAAGCAGAGAAGGTGAGGGAGGGGAGAGGGGAACAGGAGGAGGGGTGTAGATAATGGAAAGATGATGTGACAAGCATGAAGCCATCAGATCCATTGGGTTAAATTGCAAGGGTATTAAAAAAAGGCAATGTTTCCTATCAGGACACAAGCCTCCTCCTGCCTCAGATAAACCTGAACTGGCTATTCTGGGAATCTCAATCTCCTGGAGTCACTGGGAGGCCAGATATGTGCCTGGTGTAAGGAGCTCAGCCCAGCAGAGAGCACTTTCCCCTGCCTGCACCTCTTCTCCCTCTGTTTGCCCTGGGGGTTATTTTTATATGATGATAAGTGGAAACAATCCCTTTCCTTAATCCAAAAGCATTATGTCCTTTTAATCTGGGCTGCCACAGCCTTCTTGCTTTGAAGTCCTTCTCCTCTTCTGCCTGCTCCCACCTGGGATCCTGTGGCCACCCACCCATGTGGGATAACAGGATTTTCATGCTGGTACTCAGGCTCCAATTCCCATCCTGTGGCCAACATCTGGGGAGATGAGCTCTCCCCTCTTCCTCCCTGCTGTCACACCCAGAGTGCTCCAACCTGATGTCCCAGTGCCTGTACCAGCACCAAAATCCTGATTTGTGTGGGGGTTTTTCCCCCCACTGTGGCTGGTTTTGCTCATTGGAGCAGCATCTCCTGGGATGGGCACTGCCACAGTCAGAGCTCTCCCAAGGATTTTGTGCTGTGATTTGTATGATGGTGGGAGAGCACAGGAACAGGTCATGGAAAGGAGGACAGGGATGGATGAGTCTGCCCTCACAAGCCCCAGTTTAGGGATTTTTGTTATAAAATCAGCAGTTAGCCGCTCTGTGCTTTCCCTTTGCGCAGCTAACAGGGAGTGAAGGGTGGGAGGATGCTGACACCATTCCTGGATGTCTCAGGAAAAGATGTGAGTGCGAGCCCAGTCCTGCTGGGCAAGAGAATTTGTGATAAAGGAATGTCCTGGTAGCCAGTGCAAGGCATCTCCATTCACTCCAACCATGGATATTTGCCTGCGTGCTCTCCTCTTTTCCAGCCTTTGCTGAACCTCAGAAACAAATTCTCTTTGGTTTTGTGCTAAGGTTTTATTGTGGACACCTTTGGCCCCAGACTCCATTGTTCCCATGTCTCTGCCACTGTTTGATTGACACATGTCAGTTACTGAGGTGATGAGGCTGCTGAGCCTCCAGTGCTGGTTGTACCTGGGGTGGTGAATAAAGGTATTTTCACAGTAAGGGGGTGTTGCAGTCCTGGTTTCTGCCTCGGGGCAGGTGAAGGTGCTGTGTCCCCAAGTGCTGGATTTCGGTGTGTATGGAGCTGTTGGATCTGGGGCACCGTGCCCCTGCGCCAGCAGTGGCTGTCATTTGCCAGGAGTGGCTTTTCCTGGCTGTGGCTTCAGCAGAGCTGTCAGGGGGCCCCAACAGGCTGACAGTGGGGCCCTTAGGGCTGTTGACACGTGTTTTTCCTCAGGTAGGGATAACTTCGGGAAATAATTCCCTCGGGATTGTAACACCCTCTCTTCTCTCTCCAAACAGGAGCAATACCATTTCTGCTATGACATAGCACTGGAATACCTGGAGTCCCTGGAGACCAGATAGCACCTGGCCACAAGAGGGGCAGCAAGGGCTTGTGCAGGGGTCGTGCCAACCGCCCTTCCCAGCCGGACGTTGCATCCCTGCTTGGGGTGGGGAGGGAAACAGCAAAAGACCCACCAGGAAACTCTGTGGATCTGGAAAATGAAAGGACATGGAGATGTGTTAGCCACTCTCTATCTTCATCCTCTGCTCTCCATCTTTCCTTCCTGCCCTGGGGCTGTCCCAGTTGTGTGGATCCCACAACTCATCCTGTTCCTTGGAATCACAGCCCGGGGTTGGTGTGTGTGGGGTGCGGCCCTGTGATGCCGGTGGGTCTCTGAAGCTGCTGGAGAGAAGGCCTGGGAGGGGAGGAAGAGGAGACCAGAAGAAACTGAGGCTGTTTCCCAGCAGGGAAGGATGGATACTGGGAAACGTTGCTCTTTTGTGTGTGGAATTGAAGCTGCTCCTCGACGAGCCTGGAGGCTGCTGGAGGTTTTCCCTTGGTGGGACTCACTCTGAGCCAGAGCAAAGACCCCCAGGAGCTCTTGAGTTTCTGCCTGTTGGCAGAAAGTGTGATCCTGTTTTAATTCTGTGAGTTCTGACCCTCTGTGTATCCAGATCTGAACAGACCATGATGAGGAATGGGAGGGAATGGGGGCACTGGCCATGCAGGGACTGACCTGGACTCCCCTGGTGCTTTTGCAAAGCTTTTGAGGGATGGTTCCCCAGCATCTTCACACCTTCCTCTCCATCTGTAGCAGTGAATTCCTCCTGATGTCCCACAGGCAATGGCCCATGGGTCTGTTTATAACCCTTCTCTTGTGTGTCACTGCATTTGAAGCAAAATCCTTCCTGGATGCCAGCTCTGGGCAGTTCCTGGTGATGCTCTTGGCTTTTGCTGGGCCTGATGGGATGGAAGGGTCGATTTTGGGGTGGTGTTGGCTTGGGCTGAGCTGTGCCAAAGCCATGGCCATGCACTGGGGCTGGACAGGGGAATGTCCCACACTTCTGTGCCACCTGGGCTGGTGGCTGAAGGTACCTAATGCTTTTTAGCTCCATCCTGCTGCAGGTGGGTGTGAAATGGCACTTTTTCCATTTGATGTTGTGGTAATTAGAGGGATTCTGCTCTCAGCCTGGTTGTAATGAAACAAACAGCCTTGGGAAGATGCAGCCAGAGAGGGATCCAGGTCTGAGGTCTGCCCGGGGAGCTGAGGGGAGGTTGGTTCTGTCCTGAGGGCCAGGCAGAACTCTTCACCATCATTTTTGCCGGGGGGATGGAGCAGAGCAGATGAGAAACTGTCCTCTAGGTGCTGGAGGTTTCATGTGGGCAACGCTGTTCTCCATCCATCTGCCATCCTTCATCCACCATCCTCCAGCCCCAAACCCCCCCAGGGCAGGGGCAGCTTCCCCGCCCTGCCTGCCTGGGGCTGGAGATCCCTTTGCCCAGGGAATCCTCCCCAGGAAATCATGAAGGCTGCACAGCTGAAGATGGCTGTGTGCTGGAGGAGCAAGCCCAGGAGATGTTTCTATCCACCTTCCAAGGGTGAAGGAGAGCAGGAATAGCCATCCCTGCCCTCTCTCCCCTTGGAGAATGTGCCACTGCTGTGGTGATGGGGATTTCAGCACCATCCCAGACCCTTGGCTCTCCCACTTCCTCCTTGAGGTGTTCATGGCCTGACAGTAACTTACTCCAAGGGCTATATGACATTATTCTTTCCTTTCCATCTCTGCTGTCACACCTGTTGTGTGCCCATTCTGTCTCATCACCAAAAGGTTTTTGTTTTACCCCAAAGTGGTCCAGTGTAATACCAGTACCTGGCTACACCAGTAGTCACACTAGGATAAATGTGTCCTTTTCCCAGTCCCCATCTTTCCATAGAGCTGTCTGTGCTGTCCTTGGGAAGGTGCTGCATTCTGGGTGCAGAAATTGGTTTGGTTTTGTATGAAAATGGCTGAGCTGAGCCTCTGAAATCACTGGGAATTGGATGGTTTGGGGGCTATCGAGCCCTAGGAGCTGGAGGGCTGCTGCTGCCTGGGCCACCCACATCCTCCCTGCTCCAGTGGGAGGGAGCGTCCCACAGGGCTCCGCAGGTAAAGTATTGCCAGAAAGAGGAAAAGGAAGAGACTTGAAACCCCAGTTAATCCTACAGTGACAACAGAGACTGGAGGAGTTGTATATATGTTTTAAAAATCAAGATTCTTGTTTCCTTTTTATTTTATTTTGCTACCTCCTTGCTGGGTGTCTCTGGGTTTTTTAGGGCATCTCTGGTGAAGGGCAGGTTTTGAAATCCAAGTGCTATAGAACATAACACATCTCCAGGTCCTACTGAGATGCCCCTCTGACATGAGGCAAGGACATCCTGTACATAGACAAATATATATAGAAATCTATATATAAAAATATAAATACTGTTCTTAAGAAGAATAATGTTTATTGGTATTACAGATTGGAGTGGTGCTTTTTTTTTTTTTTTTTAAATAAAAACAAAACAAAAAAACCCAATTATAATGCCAAATTGGAACAATTCTGTCTATATGCAGTCAAAATGATCCTAAAAGGTGGCAGCAGCCCAGAGCTGGTGCCGGCGGGACTTGGGACCATGAGGCAGCTCCACCATGGACAAGGAGCAGTGGGACAAGGAAGGACACATCTGATGTGGATTGTACCACGCACATCCAGCTGTTGTTAACTGTTTTTTTAATTATTATTATATTATTTTGGCTTTCTTTCCTTTTAAGAAAATCAGTTGCATAAATAAATGTTCCAAATTTGTGATGGCCTTTGGAGTTCTTTCCTGGCTCTAAGCTGGGAGCTGTGATGTGGGGAGCCCTGAGGTGCAGAAAAAGCCTCTCTCTCAGCCCTATATTTTAAAGGGTATTTTTGGGAGTAGATTTGCCAGGGGCAGGTTCCTACAAAGCCTTCATGCCACAGAGGAGATGGAGTTGCCTTGTCCTTCCAGAGCTTTGCTGTTGGTGATCTCCTGGGCAGGATTTACCAGCCACCCACCCTGGCTGCCTACAGTTTCTGATGGAGCTTCCCCATTGCTGAAAGAGGCAGTGTGGAGGAAAAAGAGCCCCAGGGCATTTCCCAGCTGGAAAATGAAATCCTGTTGTAAGAAGAGCTTTCAGAAAAAGTTGCTGCATTGTCTTCAGTGATTTATTTATTACGAAGCAGCCTTCAGTTAAATGTGTTGTGATATGAAACACTTTCAGTAACACTTGAGTCTTAATTTAATGGAGACCAAGGAAAAAAATCTAATTGACTTGTCAGGATTGTTTTTCATCTTTAATTGAGACTCATGAAGGAAGCAGTAATTACACTTTACTGATAAATAATAAAAAGGGGGGATAATGCAAATTAAAACCAAATCCTGCCCTTGGGAAGGGCTCTGGATGTTTGGGGTTGGCCCTGGCAGGGATGTCCATGGGGCTGAGCTCTGTGTCCCCAGGGCTGTCCTGGAGGGCAGAGTGGACTCAGGCCGGTCTGAAAAGAAACAGCAGCTGCTCCCACCAGGAACTGATAATTGTGGCTTGTTAAGGTAGAAAAGGGAGCAGTTCTGTAGGGACAAGGGTGGTGGCCACTGGGTTTCTTAGTTCCCAGAGGCCCCAGGAGCTCAGGGGCGTGGGTGGCATCAGTGTCCTTCCTCACCTCATTCCTGCAACTTCTGGAAGAGGTGTGGGCAGACAGGAGCGGAAGTCCAGGTGTTCATCCTGTGGAGATGTCCTGAGGAGATGTCCTCTCCCACCTTGGATTTGTCAGCCTGTCCTGGTGAGTAACCTGTTGGGAGTAGCTGGGAATGGGACGGGACCCCTCTCTCCCTGTTGTGCAGAGGCAGGAGAGCTTGGATGGGCACGGCTTCAGGCACCTTCAGGGTCCTGCTGCTGCTCTGCCAGGCCTGGATGGATCAGAGCAGCTTAAAGGGAGCACTTTGCATGTCAATAACTAATCCAAGTACACGTCCAGTGCCCAGCTCTTGGCTCTTGGGAATTGCTTGCCAACTCCATGCCTCCTTTGTGCTGTTATCTGCAGCACACATACCCAGCAGAGCTGGTAATAATTCCCCTAAGCCAATGTCATGGTATTGTTGGAGGTGACCTGGATATTCTCATTCCATCACAGGCTGTTCCCTGATCCTGGCTGACAGACAGCCCTGGAAGTGTTGGGGAGTTCAGCTCCAGCCCAGGGGATGTCCAGCAGTTGTTACAGGTGTGGACCCCTGTCCCAGCCATCTCTGCCCGCCCAGATGGGCTGGTGTTCCCAGTGGATGCTCAGCTTTGTTCATACCAACGTCACTGTGGCCATCCTGCCCCTGGAGAGCCCCCAACCCCAAAACCTCTTCAGGACACAGGGAGTGTTATCAGGAGGGTGCCCGGATCTCACCCACATGGGCATCGGGGGCCATGACCAAAGTTGTCAAAGGAATGCTGGGCAGGGATTCCTCTTCCTCTTGTCCTTCAGGAGAAGGCGGTCCCTTCCCAGCAGGGGGGTCCCACCTCCCAGCAGCTCATGGCACTTCAGCCCTCTAAACTTTGGGCTTTTTCCTTTTGATGTGACATTTTGGAAGCTGCTTTGAGCCAAGGGGCAGAGCAGAGGCAGGGAGATGGGGGGAGGCTGTGCTAAACTCTCCCGATTACCCTTGGCAGTTTAATTCATTAAAACAAAACCCATTTCCATTAATTCCACTGGCCCAGTTATCACCTGGGATGTGTCTGCGAGGCCAAGAGCTGCTGTGGCTCAGGCTGATCTCATCCTCTCCATCCCCTCTTTGATCCCTGTCCTGCAGAGACCTGCGGAGCATCTGTGCTGCCCACGCTTGTCTGTGGAGGCTTGAACAGGGCCAAAGCCATTCCCCCATCCCGTGGGGATGAACCCATTCCCCCATCCCGTGGGGATGAACCCATTCCCCCATCCCGTGGGGACGAACCCATTCCCCCATCCTGTGGGGACGAACCCATTCCCCCATCCTGTGGGGACGAACCCATTCCCCCATCCCGTGGGGATTCCTGTCCCTGGAGCAGGCTATGTGCCCAGACCACCTGTCCGTCCTTGCTTTGTTTCTGTTTTGGGCACAGGTGTGGGCAGGGCTGGCTGGGTGGGATGGCCTTGTTCCCACGGACAGCCTGGCTCTGCAGGGATGCCTGGGGCTCTTCATCCCCTGTGGGCAGAGGGAGCAGAGGCTGGAGAGCCCCATCCAGGGATGAGTCCATCTCCTCAAGCTGTGATCTGGCAGCACAGACACCGCGCTCTTCCGGAGACTTCCCACCTCTCCAATGTTCCAAGTTCTGTAGGATAATTTATTTAAGCAGCCTTAACTGGGCTGTAATCTCTATGCTGATCATGTCACCTCTAAGTGCTCCATCCAAAGGCTCAATGGGAAGAATTTGTATTTTGAAATAAATATTTCCACACGGTGTGCAAAATATCTAATCATGTATTTATCCTTAAGTACTTCCAAAAGTCAACATAATTATTCCAGTCCCATTAAGTTTAATTTGCAGTAAATTATGCATTTAGCTTTAAGTTGAGGTTGTTGGTTAGAGTCAAGCTAAAGCTCTTGCTATTTATAAAGCAGTGTTTCAGCACGGATACCAAACGCAAATGCTTGGACAAGAAAATCCTGCTCGGGAAGTTTGGGGAGAATTTCAAACAGGGAGGTTAACAAAAATATCTGTAGAGTGAGTGTCTAATCACAGATGTGTGAGCACACTCAGTCAACTAAAATGAACTCCCAAACAGCTTCTGGAGGCCTGGGCTGCCAAAACAATTTTCCTCTGGCTAAAAAATTTGATATTTTTTTCAGGACACGGTTGTGAAAAACAAATGAATCATTTAACTTTCTTCTTAGTGTCATGTCTTTGTGGTTCACAGGACAGGGAAGGTGTTCCTGCCGGAAGAGGTGGAACAGCTTTAACCTGTGATTTATCTGTGGTCTCAGGTGTCTTGGCAGATTAAGGGCAGCAGGGAATTGATCTCCCCCTTCCTGAGCGGCCCGGAGCCTTTGGAGTCTATGGAGGATCTCTGATGGACACGACAGGGGCTCAGTCAGCCCTTCCACATTAATGGCTCTGCAGCCGGGTCTCCACAGATGGACCCACACCTCCATGTGCCAGGTGCTCTGCATTTCAGGATCAGTGGCCAAGTGGCAATTTCTTTCCAGTTCCAGCAGGTGAAGAAAGTGATGGGAGGACTTTCAGACCCAAAGAAACCGTACTGGTGGAGCCAGTGGATTGAGAAATGCCCATTTGCTGGTGGGTTGGAGGATGGTCCTTCAGGTAAGGCAAGAATGGGGCTTGCCAGCAGCTCATTGTGCATGTTCAGAAGATCTCAGTGCTTCACCTCTTCCTTCCTGAACCCAGTGTGGCTTTGTCTGAGCTGGAGTCCTTGGGCTGCTGCCCTGCATATGGCATCCTGGGGAATGGCTGAGGGCAGCCCCCTCAGCTGGGCAGAGCAGCTCCCATCACTCACTGTCACATCTCACTGTCACATCTCACTGTCACCTGGGGCTGATGATGACGCAGTGTCCCCCTGCCCTGCTCTGGGCAAGGACAATGCTGTGCCAGGGAGGCAGGACTCGCTCAGGGCACCCAGGCTGCTGCTGCTGCTGCTGCCCTTGGAGGATTCAGCTGGTGCTGGAGCTGCCAGAATTCTAAAGAGGAGGCATGGAGCCTGGCTCTGGACACGGCTGCCTGTCCCCTGCCGGTCACAATGGCTGCAGTGGTGTTAGGTCCTGGAAGAAGCACCGCACCGTCTGCTGCTGACCTGGCACACAAACACCTCAGGTGCTGCCTGCTGATCCAGTTCTCGTCATTCTGGAATGGATGGTGTTTAAAACAGCAACAAAAAAGGGAATATGGAGCAGCTCATCTCTCCCTGATCCATGGGACACTTCATGAGGTTTGAAGAGGGATTGGCTGACTTGGTGTCTCCAGGATTTTTGTTTTCACAAAATTAGATAATTTAGAAATGTCTGGCTGAGAACTAAGTCTCATAGCTTGATTTTTTCCTCAGGATTTATGGCAAGAAGTGTCTAGGTCCTGGAATGGAGGCTGGAGTGGCTGTGGGAAGGGCTGGGATGGGGAAGGCTGTCCCTGAGGTTTTCCTGGATTCCCTGAGGATTCTGCAGACCCCTGGGAATTCACTGGGGTTCTGGCAATGGGGGCTGTTGGGGTGGGATTCAGAAAGTTTTTGCTCCAAGGAAGGATTAGAAAGTGTAAGAACTTTTCCTGTGTAAGCCTGTACTGGCATCCTGCTGTGCATCCACCCCAGCTTCCGTGGATTTCCCTCTGCCTCCCCTGCAACTCACCCTGGGGAGGGGGAGGAAGCACCAGGCAGTTAGGCAGGAGGCTCCTCTGAAACTGGGACTTAAGAACTGAAATGTAGAAACTTTTCCAGAATCATTTCACAGCAAATTTCACACCTTGATTTGGTTTGGGTTTGGTTTGTACTTTTTTTCTTATTTTTTTATTTTATTTTATAATTATTTTAAAGGAGGGCATATTTTACCCTGTCAAAATTTTCTCCTGCCTCGTCACTAGAGACCAAACCTTTCTGGGCATCTCTCCAAGCACCCTTCCTGAGCCAGCCCTTGGGTCCTGTCTCTACAGATGTCCTGGGGATCTCCCACTCAAGCCCCAGAGATGCTGCCTGAGCCCAGGTATCTATGTGCTGCCCTGCTGAAGCAAATGGGGGCTCTGGGAATGTGTTTGTGCAGGAGAGCAGGGCCATGGCCCCTTCCAGGGATGTGGTTCAGTGGTGTATTTGGCAGTGCCAGGTTCATGGTTGGACTCCATGATCTTAGAGTCCTAAATCATGGAATGGTTTGTGTTGGAAGGACCTTAAAGCTCATCCCATGGCAGGGACACCTCCTGCTGTCCCACGCTGCTCCAAGCCCCATGCAGCCTGGCCTGGGACACTGCCAGAGATCCAGGGGCAGCCACAGCTGCTCTGTGCTACCTGTTCCACCTTTTCTTACAGGTCTTTTCAGCCTGAATGACTCTGTGGTTCCATGCTGTGATTCCCAGCTCCCCAGGGCTGTTTGCAGGCATGGCTCAGCCCCAGCCCCAAGGTGCTGCAGGGAACCAGGGCCAGAAGGAGGCTGGGGAAGCAGAGAGGAAATGCTGCATCCAAGGCCATGAAACACCCAGGAGTTCCACACTGAGGGGCTGCAGGTGATCTTCTGACTGGATCAGGCTACCAAGGTATGAAGTTCCCATCAAATCATGTTCCCCATTTTGCTTCCTCTTTCCTGAAGCTCTCAGAGACCATTAATGGAAGCAGGAGATGTTTGCAAGGTTAAGAGATCCAGTGTCTCAACTCACCAGAAGGTTTGCAGTAATTTACAGCTGCAGGCAGCCAATGCTCTTCATGGGGGGAAGGGAAATGCAATTTAAGAGAACACAAATAAATAAGAAACCTCAGCAGCTAACACTCTCTGATTTAATCCCAGCCCAAGAGAAAGATTTATTCTGTTATCTGACAGTTTGATCACTCCAGGAATCCCATAGGTCAACCCATATCTACTGTTATTATCTCTGGGCTGTTTCCACCTAGACGCACAGAGAAGATTTGTTAAAGAAATGAACCGAGGAGGGTGTTGATAAGAGTGTAATGGATGGGACCCCCGGGGACCCTCGTCCTGGAGGTAACTCCAGCGAGGCTGCTCCACGGCCTGGGTAGGCTGTGGATGGATAGGGTACCCTCAGAACTGCAGAGCTGGCCATCCCAGCTGGTTATCTCAGAGGCTGCTGTGTGGAGTTGCTGGGGGAGGAATTGGAGAACCTTTCCATTCCAAAAAGCCTTGTGGGACACCAGTGTCAGGGGCCTCAGATTCCTGGGAGCCATGCAGGTGCTGCAAGGAGGGTTTACTGCTCCCGATGCCTCTTGGTTCAGATGCCAGAAAAGGGTCAGTGGGAAGAATCCCATTAAAACTCCAGGGAATAAAATGCAGGCTGGAAGCTTGTGGGGCACCTGCACCATGATTCCCACCCTGTGGCTCTCCCTTTCACTCTTCCCCTGTTCCCTCTCTTCCACGTGTCTGGGAGGAGCCACCAAAAACACCTTCTGTGACACTTCTTTACCCATTTGGATTATTTTCTGCAAATTAACCCTTTTTTGGCTTTTCCCCACTTTTTCCCTCAGTGTCTAATAGCTTCCCGCTGCAGAGTGTGCCTTTTGCTGTCAGAGCTGCCTGGGAATGGCACCAAAAAGCCACAGGAAGCTCTCCCACGCAGTCAGGCACGTAGCCACAGAGACATATGCAGGGGGAAGTGCAGCCTGTTCCAACAAATAGCCAGAGTGCAGAGACACAAATACACAAATAAACAGGCTCACAACCCCCAGTGCACCTGAAACTGCCCGGGCAACTGCCTTAGTGGGCCTTGCTGGAGTCACTCAGAGTCAGAAAAATGCAGGTGGAAGTACAGAATTCCCCCCTCCCTGCTCCCACAGCAAGAGAAAATGCAAGGCTGGGACACAAATACCTTAAATTCCTTGCATTGGCTGCCCTGGAGCCAGAGCATTTGGAAAAGGTCCCTCTTGGTTTGAGTTTCTCTGGGTGAAATCAAATATTGCCAGGTCGCAGAAGCTGAGGATGTTTGCAAACCTGTCCTTGCCCAATTTCATGCCTTTCACAGGCTTTTCATTTGGAGAAAGGCTGGCTAAAGGCTGCACAAAGGTGGGCAGGAAACTGCTAGCCCAGGAGAGGGTGTGGGGTGGGTAGATGGAAGCCTAATTGGTGGTGTTGCTTCAATTGAGCACAGGAAGGGGTTGGAGATTGCATTTTTTTCTGTGGGAAAATGTTTTTATTTTGATCCAAGGTATTTTCCAGCTTTAACTAAATAACTGCTGATAGCCTGGCTGGGCTCTAGGTGTTTGACTTGTCTCCAAGAGGAGAGATTTTGCATGGAAAAGCCAGCCAGGGTCTTTCCCCTGGGATGATATCCAGGGGGGAAGCAGAGGGGTTTGGACACTGCCCACCTGGGAGCTGGGCTTTGCTTCAGCTGTGAGTGGTGTGGGACCCTAAAGTGTCAGTGTTTCATAAGGAAAAAGAGAAAAAATGTTGAATGTGCCTGAGAAGGAAGGAGCAAAGCTTGGAAAATATCAGGCTGCTGTTTTTAATTTTTATTTTTTCATTCTCTAATTCTAAACGTTTCCCTCTGAGGAGCTCATAGAGCTCTGTGTTGACATTGGCTCTTTGGGCAAGAAGGAGGTTTGTGTCAGACCATAAAGCATTTTTTAATCAAAATAAAAAGTAGCATCAAAAGGGGAATAACACAACCCTGTGAGTGTTGAAACCTGATATTTCCTGGTGCTTTCCCCCCATCCTTCCCCCACATCACAAACCCAAACAGGTTTTGCAGAGTTTGGAGCGCATTTCCAAGGGAGCTCTGTGGGCTGGTTTCTGTGCTGCCCCTATGCATAGATCCTTCCTGAGCCCAGTGTTTCCCACCCAGCATTTCCCCAGGGCTGAGCTGCTCATCTCACAGCTCAGGGAGGTGCTGCAGTCCTCAGGGAACAGGGGGGGGCGGGAATTAACACATGTGTAGCTGCAGAAATTTGGGATAAGGTGAGAGGTGGGGTTGGCAGTGCTGGGTTAATGGTTGGACTTGATGACATTAGAGATCTTTTCCAGCCTAAATCTTTCTGTGCTCCTCCCCCTGGGCTGGACAAGCCATGCTGGCTCTACCTCACCTGTTTGTTTTCACCCAGAGCTGCTGGCTGTGCCAGGCTCTGCTGCAGCTGTTCTGCCTCTGCAGCTGCTCTGGCTGTGGCCCTGGCTTTGCCTGTGGCCCTTGCCCTGGTTGTGACCCTGGCTGTGGCCCTGGCCCTGGCTGTGGCCCTGGCTCTGGCTGTGACCCTGGCGGTGGCCCTGGCTCTGGCTGTGACCCTGGCGGTGGCCCTGGCTCTGGCTGTGACCCTGGCGGTGGCCCTGGCTCTGGCTGTGACCCTGGCGGTGGCCCTGGCTCTGGCTGTGACCCTGGCGGTGGCCCTGGCTCTGGCTGTGACCCTGGCGGTGGCCCTGGCTCTGGCTGTGACCCTGGCGGTGGCCCTGGCTCTGGCTGTGACCCTGGCGGTGGCCCTGGCTCTGGCTGTGACCCTGGCGGTGGCCCTGGCTCTGGCTGTGACCCTGGCGGTGGCCCTGGCTCTGGCTGTGACCCTGGCGGTGGCCCTGGCTCTGGCTGTGACCCTGGCGGTGGCCCTGGCTCTGGCTGTGACCCTGGCGGTGGCCCTGGCTCTGGCTGTGACCCTGGCGGTGGCCCTGGCTCTGGCTGTGACCCTGGCTGTGGGTGAGCTCACAGGCCCTGGCCAGGAGCCAGGAGCAGTGGTGGGAGGCCACAAAAAGCCAGCACTGAACTGCAGTTCTTCCTTTTCTCCTTTTATCACCTGCTCCTTGCAGGTGATGGAGCCAGCCACAGCAGAGCCTCTGCACAGCCCAGACACTGGATGATGCTTGCAGGAACACCCGGCAAGGCGGTGCTCGTGTGGTCCAGCCAAAGCTAGGCAGTGTCTGGAGAGGGGGAGGTTTCAGTGCTGTGCTCGGGGCAGCAGGAGGGACGCTCTGCTTGGGGCTGAGCTGAGTTTCTCCATCTCATTTCCCCTCTTGATGTTTCTCTCCTCACCTCTCAGGCTCTCTGTGGAGCACCTTGCTGCCTGTAAACTGCACTTAATGCAGTCCTGAGCACAGCAAAAGGAAAGGACTGACTGCCCAAAGTGCTGAGTAAATATTGGCAGAGTGTTCCAGTTTTTCAAGTGCCTGGAGCTGGCTGGGCTCCTGTGGCATGACCCTGCTCGCTGCTTCCAGGCTGGATATGACAAGCGTTGTCACCCCCTGGCACAAAGTCTGGGGGCCCCAAACCCTGGGCAGGTGTTCCCAGACACCTCGGAATAAAGGGCAGGTGCCAGCTCAGGAGCAAAACCTGTCTGGAGTGTGAGACTTTGGTTTGTCTCCTTCTCAGGTTGTGTCCCAGCTCCTGAGGCACCAGCTGGTGAAGGGACAGATTTGGGCTGTGCCAGCAGCAGGGAGGCAGCCCAGGCACTCACCCAGAGCTGGGACTTGGTGCCCAGTGCTTAATTAGGGTCCAAGGAAATAAATTCTTTCCAAAAATTGTGTACAGGGCTCGGGCTGTTCCCATAGCAGAGCACTCTGCTGATGCCCAGGAACAGCTTGGCCTGTGTGCCCGGCACGGGTGGGAGCAGCACCAGCTCACTCTTGGCCAGGCTCTGTCCTGCTGCACTCAGTGCTGCTCCGGCCAGGAAATGTCCCCAGTTATGCTTCCAAATGCCGTCCTGGGGCTTTTACAGAGGTGGCTGTGTCTAGAGGATGACCTGGACGGTAGAAAATCCAATCTCTTAGACTTCCTTGACCCTTCCATGCCACTTGTGCCAGCAATGCCCACATCCATGTGCCCAGGAGCAGCAGGAGCAGGGTTGGAGCAGGCTTGGGGCAGGGCTGTGTGTGCTGGCATCGTAAGTGAGGCACAGGGGGATGACAGAAGGGCTTAATGAGGGTTTGAAAGAAACATCTTGTAAACTTTGGAGCAAAGGAACTGCAGTTTGATTTGAACATGTTTGCTTGGCAGGGGCTGCCTGGGCCCCTGCTGCTGCTGCTGCTTTTACTGGTGCTAATTAGGCAGATTTCCATCCTGCCAGTCATAGACAAGTGGCTCCTCTGGCGAGTCCCAGCAGGGCCAGCATCCTCCTGCCAGTGCTGGAGGGGTCACTGTGTTCCCTGTCAGTCCTGGCTGGAGATGGCTTATGGCCTGGGGACAGCTCAGGTGGCAGCTTGGCCTCTTGGGATGGTGGCACAGGAGTCCTGGCTGGGTGCTTGCCAGGGCAAAGCACTGAGGGTGCTGAGGCATGATGCTGCCAAATCCCTGGGACCCCCCCAGGCAGCCACAGGACCCTGTCTTGCCCAGAGCCCCCAGGCTGGTGCAGAGTACCCCAAGGCTTTGACAATGATGTGGTGGCCCAGAACAGGAGCACTTGAAGACTTTTACAAGCTCAGGACTAATCCCACTCCCACTGGACTCATCCCACAGGCACTTTCCCTTCCACTGCCACCATCTGCTTCTTTTAAAGCTTGATAAATATTTCCTTTCCCCCACTGTCTCTCCCTGTCCCTCCTCCTCCTTTTAGGTGAAACCCTGCAATAACCCAAACATCTGCAATAACACCTCCTCTCAACCCAAAAGCACTTCCATTTTCTTTTATCCAGCTCCAGCGTGGCTGTCTGGGGACAAGCAGGGACAATGGAGGGCAGCAGCACTGACCTGCCTGTGCCACACCTGTCCTGAAGCTGTTGTGTCTGTTTTCCAGGCTGTTTTCCCGTGTCTCCACACCAGCTGTGCACAGGTGATCCCTCACGGGTCGCCAGGGTAATCCATTTCCTTGCTTTAATGTTTGTGGGGAGACAAGTCCCTCTTAATCTATTAGGGTGTCATTAAAAGGGAAAATGTTTGATTCTAGGGCCTCACTGGCCTTTCTGAACTACATAAAAATGTAATCAGCAGCTCCCTTGGGGTTTTAACCCTTTTTTGATGCACACCTCTGTATCCACAGAAGTAGCAGCAGATCTATAGGGAAGGGTCTGATTCAGAAATTGGGTAGGAATAGCTCAGATTTGGTGTCTGGGGCTGTTGTGGATGTGCTGCTGCTATGATGGAGCAGGTGAGTGTCTCATAAGATGCTTTGGGATCTGCAGGCAAAATGTTGGTATTTGAGCCAATATTCCTCATGTCCAAAGCTTAGAACCCTCCCCAGTGTGGGTTCCAGCCTCTCTGAGACACTCAGGTTCTCCAGGCCTCATCCAGGCTGGAAATAGTCCAGCCCACACTGGCAGATGGGGTTTGGAGAGGCTCCATCCAAGCAGTCCCTGCAGCTCAAGGGTGCCAGCAGCCCCTGCCAGATGGGGTCACCCAGAACCCTGTGGGCACATGGGGACAGGCCTGGGGACATGTCCGTCCTACCCAGCCCTGGGATCCCTGGGGACTGTCATCACTGCCTCCATTTGTCACCGGGACACGCTGTGGCAGCAGCAGGGCCGACTCGGGGGGTTTGCTCCCTGGGCATGGCAAACGTGCTCCAGGAGCACGGGCAGCACACAGATGGCATCCCAAGGATGCTCTATTTCCACAGTGCCTGATGCTCCTGCAGGCGGAGCGTTCTGCTGGGCTGCTTTTCTTGTCTCCTGAGACCATGAACTCTGCAGAACTCCTCTGTGTGGTGCAAAGGGAACACACATCCATGGGGTCCTGCTGCCAGAACCAAGTCCTGAGAGTGTGTGGGGGTCTGGCTTGGTGAAGCACACCCTGTTTCCATCTACACAGGCAGAGCAATCCTCTCAGAGACCCCAAAGGGGCGTGGTGCAGGTTGTGCACCTCTACTGTGAGTTACACTGGAATTAGAGAGCTGCAAGTCTGGCTCTGCTGGAATAACTGGGCAAGGTCTGGAGTCCAGGTTTGACAGTGCTGGCTGTGAGGCCACAGCCAGGCACAGAATCTGCAGTAAGAGCCACGACTTCACAGAATCATTTCAATTGGAAAATCCCTCTGAGATCGAGCCCAACACTTCCCCCAGCACTGCCAAACCCACCACTGACCCTGTCCCCAGGCTTTTAAATCCACATGGCTTTTAAATCCCTCCTGAGTTTATTAATAAACAAGTTCTTCCCAAATCAAAGGTCTTTCCCATGCAGACTATTTTGGCAGCCAGACCGTGTCCATCGGAGCTCGGGGCATGGCCGAGGCTGGCCTCGAGGGCAGTGGGAGCTGTCCCACCCAGAGACACTCCAGCTGGCCACAGCTCTCCCTTCCCCGGTGCACGCCTCTGCTCTCCTCCCTGGGCACCGGCAGTTCTTGGAGCTCCACCTATTGTTGCTCAGTCGGATGTGGTTGGGAATCCTGTAAAAGGACATTTATGGAGCTACTCACACATTTAAGCAGGAACTCTGAGCAAATCAGGAATTATTTGCTTTTCCCAGTAATCCAAGGAAGATGAATGCTGCAGGAGGGTGACCCCTGGCTTTGGGGAAAGCTTTTGCTCCTCAGGCTGAACTCTCATTTGCAGCTGGTGTTTTTCCAGTCCCAGACGCTGCTTTATTCCCCTCCCGGATTCTGTGGCCCCTCAGCTGTCACAGGTCCCATCCTGTCACATTTGGGGACAGTCAGGCTGGGAGCTCCTCCTTGGGCTGCAGCTCTCGCCCTGCCCCAGCAGCTCTTCCTCAGCTCCTTCACAAACACCTTTTACAGCAGGAAACATGTCCCAGAGGGGAAAACTTGAAAAGAGTTTGAGCCTGCCTGGCCTCGAGGGTTGGTTCCTGCGTGGTCTGGGGGTGCACAGACCCTGGCAAAGAGCTGTGGCCCCATCTCAGGAAGTCTCATCACCTTTCCAGAGGGCAGAACTGTGACAGGGCAGCTCCTCTGCCTGTCATCTCTGAGCATCCCCCAGCATCTCAATCCCCACTGAGAGCATTTAATTACCTTTAATTACCCCTGTCTTGTCTTTAATTATTCCTCAATAACACACCCTGATTGGGGAGGGAGGAGCATATTCTGCCAGTGCTGCAGAACTTCTCTCCCCTGGGATCAGTTTTCACGCTGAATTTGGTGGGTTCCTGTCTTGCCCAGCCCGTGGTCACTGGGATCTCTTCAGTGCAGGCACAGCCTGAGCAGCTCTGGGAGAGAGACTGGGGAGGAGATGGAGATGGGATTATCCAGTGTTCTACAGCAGGCTGGGACAGCTGTCATGGGATCTGTCACTCCTTAGCTCCATCCTGCCCAGAGCCCTTCTAGATCCTTCTGCCCTCTCTATCACTCCAGTGGTTTTTCTCTTTTCTCTCTGCACATTGATATCAAAATAATATCAATGAAATTAAACTGCATCAAATTTTAGGTGTCAGGAAGGATAAAAAATTATAATGGCAAAATCTGTTAGACCATGGAATAATCTTCCAGGAGAAACAGTGGGAGCTTTATTACTTCAGTCATTTACACCTGGGCTGGGCAGAAACACTAGGAAAGAAAATACTGGGGGAAAAGCTGTAGATCACAAGAGTGGCTGGGGATAAGAGGGCTCTTACACTGGGAGATGTCTGACCCTGTGTATCCTGAGATGTCAGGGCATGTTCAGAGGAGGGAAATCCACCCTTAAGGAGTGGCTGCTTTGTGATGAGGAGGTGAGATTTCTCACACCCCCAGGTACCACAGTGTTTAAAGAAAACCCAGCTGTCTGGTCTGCCAGCTCGCCTGTGGGTTACCCAGCTCAGTGTGCAGCCTTTATTTTTATGGAAAATTGACAGTTAGGAATTGAAGCCTGATTTTAGCTGCTGATATTTATTGCTGATATGAAATATGGTCTCTCCTCTCTTGGAGCCATGCAAACACAGCTCCTGCAGGGCTCCCTGCAGAGCCTTGGGATGGCAGAGGAGGGTTTGGCAGGGCTGGACCCTTTAGTTCTGTGCCGTTGTTAATGGAGATCAGAGGTGAATTCCTGCTCCCAGAACTATTCCAGTGCTGGCCACTTCCATCCAGCTGGAATCTCTCCAGGCTCCTTCCCTCCCTCTGCAAGCTCAGGGGCTGGCACAGGGGCTGCTCCCCCATGTAAATGCTTTGGGATTATCTGAGGTGGAGATGAAGGCAGGCACAGGCTGCTGCAAACAAACCTTCGGCAGCCCCCTCTGCAGAACCTTTCCCTTGGTTCTTGTGGGCTCAAGGCAGGCACAGGATTGATTCAGACCACCTGAGGAATCTCATGCTGGACCTCATATTTTCTCAGAGGAAATATGATTATACTGTAAAAAGTTGTTGGCTGGGAAGTCTTTCCCAGGAGCTTTGGTGTGATGGTCAAAGGAGGGCGAACATATTCTTCAGCCTCTCCTTTTGATTTTTTTGGGTGATTCTGTGCAGGGCAGCCCCAGGCAGCCCCATTTCCCCCCAGATTCACCATGCAGAGGGCAGGGACTGGGACTGGGACTGGGACTTACTCCTCTCTGCTCCTCCCAGAGTGGCTGGAAAGGCAATTGCTGCTCTTGAGTGGAGGAAACCAGAGAAAATAATTTGAAATATCCCTGTGCCACAAATGTTTTATTTTGAGGAGCAGCAATAACCTGGCAGCCCCAAATGAAATATTGAATTTTAAGAGAGATGCAAACACATACAAATGAAAAATGTCTCTGATCATAAAGAAAGCATTTGCTAAAATTAAAATGGAATGCATTACTGTCCAGGCTGGAGACAGAAATGTGAGCAGAGCCGTGGAAGGAGAGGCTGACTCCTTAAGTGACCAGGTGCAGCTATTGTTTTCTTTCCACTAATGCCAGCTGCAGTATTAGAGAGGAACAAAAAAAAAAAAAATAAAAAAAAAAAGAAAAAAAAAAATCAAGTTGTCTGACAACAGTTTAGAAGTGAATTAAGTCCAGTCCTTGCAGAGTTCTCCTTAACTTCCACCTCTGCAGGAATGGAGACTGGAACACACTCCCATCCACAGGGGCAGGGGTGGGAAAAGAGGAATTAATTTTGCTGAGAAGAAATAATGTAGAGAATGCCACAATAATCATTGAAAGGACAAGTAAGATTGGTCTGGTCCTCACAGCAATCAATAGGGCCCATTATCCAGATGAACTGGCATTCAATGGGAATGGCTCACGATTGCATTGGATACATCAGTGTTTCACACTATCAACTAATGCAGAGCCAGGGCTGTACTGACATCAGAGCACTGTGTCTGCAGAGATTTTGTGGCACGTTTGTGTTTAGGGAAGTGTTTCCCAGCTGGTCCCAGTGAGGATGGAGGTGCTGGTCCCAGTTTGGATGAAGTAGCTCAGGGGCTGGGGGAAGCGGGAAAGCTCCCAGCACTTCCTCATCACAAGCAGGGATGAAAAGCTCAGGGAGGGCTTTCTCAGCTTCCCAGGAGCTGGGTGTGGAACAAAGCCCTGGCTGCTGCCTCCCCATGGCGCCTTCCATCAGCCATGAGGGAGTTAATTCCCATTTTTTCTCCAAGCAGGAAAAAGCATGGAGGTAAAAAAATCTTAGTGATTTCAGTCAATTAAACCAAAGCCTACCGGTTCTGCTGCTTTTGGTTTTTTTATTTATTTATTTTACATTTTTGTAAATGACTCTTCCAGGGTCTTCGAGTGCTTCCCATGGGGAGTGACAATCACAATCCACTGCCTTCCCTCTCCCCACGCTGCCTCTCCACGGGAGCTCAAGAAATCTTAACATCCCATCAAAAGCTAATTACATTCTGACACAGCAACTGGGGGCCTCAAGAGCTGGGGGGAGAGAGCAGCTGACATAATGGCTTTAAAATTACATGGAACATGCAGAATATTTGGTGCTACAAAGTACCAATGGTTCAGAGCAGCAGAGGGCGAAAGGAAAATGGTAATGGGAAGGAGTTAGAATGGGATTTGTGCTGGAAACTCACACCAGGCCATGATCCTGCACTTTGTCATTGCTTTCAAACACTGCAGCTCGTCTTTTGAAGGGGAAGATGTTCCCAACCTTCCCTTTCGTGGGTCTCGTTCTCCCCATGGAATCAAGGCACCCCAGGAGCAAAGGGGTGCTTGTCTCCTTAACGGTTTTGAATCCCCCGAGGTTCCAGTCAACAGAGACAATCCCTGTCCTGCCTGCAGCCCCAGGAGAGAGGGGAGAGCTGAGGCCAGAGGTGAGAGGAGAAGTCTGGGAGCAACTGGGGAAAGGATCCACCCAGGACTGGTCACTGCAAAGCTGAAAATGGGAAAGGGCTGGAAGGGACTTCCTGGGAAGTGATTCTGTGTGGTCATCCCCTCTGAGTGTCCTTCTGAGGGCCCTTGCTGATGGCTGCTCCTCAGGGCAGGACATGGCTGAGATTAAATGGTCACAGCTTGGAGCTGGAGGTGATGGAAGTACTCACCTGGAGAAGGGAAGGGTCCAGGCAGACTTTAGAGCCCCTTGTGGTGTCTAAAGTGCTCCAAGAGCACTAGAGGGATTTTGGACAAGGGCCTGGAGGGACAGGACAAGGGGGAACAGCCTGTGGGGTGATGGGGCTGCAGTGTCCCCCCCATACTGAAGGAGCTGCTCTGTCCCAAATTCCACTGACCAGCTGCCTCCATACTAATATAATTCTTTCTTAAGATTATTTGCTCTGCTCAGGAGTGTGGCGGGAGTGTTGTGGCTGACCAGGCAGCAAATTAACTGGAATTTCATTATCCAATAATTTATATGATGTCTATGTGTCTTAGTGAGACACTTTCTTTAACAGAAGATGCCCTCTGTCCACTGACTATTTACACTGCTGGGCTCCCAGGGGCCTCATGTGATGTTTCCGTTTTTAGTGACCTTCATAGAAGAGAGAAGAGTGATCTTCATTTCCCTCAATTTTTATCATGAATTTTGTTCCCTTCTGCTTTGCAATGATCTACTCCTCTGGATTTAAAGCACTACAGGCTTAAAATTCCCTGTGTATATTGGTGTAAATCAGGTTTCACTGCCCAGCTGTGGCCAAAGCTGCCGGGCAGCCCCAGGGAGATGCCATGGGGGCTCTGTCCCTTGGGTGTGGTGGCCCCAGCACTGCAGGGCAGAGCATGGTGACAGTGGGTGAGCACTGGCACATGGGTGTGAATTCCAGCCAGGAATGTCACGCAGCTCAGCTCTTCCTGCAGAGGCCTCCAAAGATGCTGTCCTGCATCACAGGCATGGTGGCACTGCCCCTTTGCCGCCTGTCCCTTGTTCCCTCTTGGAATCTGAGCAGTGCAAGGCACAGCAGGGGCTCACCTGCCTTGTCCTGTGAGGAGGGTGGCATGTGGCACGTTCTGGCGAGGACAGAGGGGTTCTGAAGTGACTTGGATGTTGTCCCTAGGTCTCTGAAGCTCCCAGCCAGTCCACTGTCCCTTTTTGCAGTTCTCTGCCCTCCTGTGGGGACAGAGACAGCGGCAGAGTGACCTGCTGGCTCCTTGGGATGGTGGAGACTAAGCCTCTTTGAGGTTTTTCTTAGCTGGAGAAAACAAAGGCTCATTAAATCCATCTCAGAGCTCCGGTGACGCGGGGAGGTGACATCAGTGATGTGACTCACAGAACAGCAGTGGCACCCAGGAGGGCAGGTTGGTGCTTTGTGCTGCTGGGAGGGGACAGCAGGGAGGGGGCACCTGGAGCCTGTGTGCGGGTGGGGGCTCTGCCACTTCCCCTTGGTGCCCTGCTCCCACCCGGACATCCCAGAAAAAAGCCCTGCTGCAGGTGCAGGAGCTGGTGGGGGACACCTGGCACCTCCCATCCCAGGGCTGGGAGCCCATCTCAACACCCTGCTGTTGGCACTGTCACCACGGCGAGCTTGGGTCCATCTCCAGGTGCCCAAACTTCCCAGATATGGTGCCGCCCCTCCTCCTGAGCGCAGCAGGGACAACACTCCAGCTCTGGGTACCGGCAGTGGCTCCTTCCCTCCCCCATGGGATATGGCCAGCCCAGGCTGGAGAGAGCTGCTGGCAAGGAAAATCTGTGGATTTCCAACCGTCCTGGCATGGATCAGCCCTCAGGCCCTGGGGACAGTGTGATCCAAGCTCTCTGTGCCCCCTGTGCTGCCTGACCCACAGTGGGTCATTTCTAGGCCAGAGCTAAACTTCCTGCTGGTTTCTCATCACAGGGGTACCAATTTTGCCTGAGCTTGGTGGGGAATGAATCAGCTGTCACTAATGGAGGGCAACGCCTCCATGGGGTGACAGGCAGGGACAGGAATGTTCCCCTTCCCATCCTCCCCTGACGGGTTTGCAGAGCAGGATGAGTTGAGCATCTCCATTTCCCAGTGCTCGAGAGCTCAGTGAAAGCCTCTCCTAGGGAGATAAGGATGCTCCAGAGCACCACGGCATCAGCTGTGCCAGCTGGCACAGGGCACAGTGAGGGCTGGCTGGGAGCAGCCGTGGCTGTCCCTCACTGCCAAGCCTCCTCTTGTCCCAGAAGGACCCTCCAGCCCCCAGGAGGACCATGCCCTCGAGAGATGATTCATCCCAGCGCCGTTTCAACAGGATTCAACAACAGGATTCATCTCCCTGCTCCGAGCACTCACTTCCTTTTAATTAGGGCTGAGAGGAGAGAGGGTGCTGTGAGGGGAGGAGGAAGAGTGATGTTTGACTCATGGTCTCTGTCTCAGAGGATGGTGTGGGGGAGTCAGGGCTGGGGAGGTTTTTGTCCAGGTCCTATCTGATCTTGTTTGCTGTTTTAGCCTCTTTGAAGGACACAATGTCTTCTAGAGCCCAAATCAAAGGATGCTGCAGTAATGGATTGTGTTTTCCTGGGCACTGGCTGTGCCATCATTGCTGCCCTGGGCTCGGGGCAGTGCCCACACCAAGCCCTTCTTCCCTGTCCCCAGGGGTGCCTGGCACTGATTCCTGCCTGGTGTTTGCCGAGCAAATAAAACGTAAGTTATGGCTCAGCCCACTCCTACTTCTGCCATAGTGTGAACGGCCCCCAGGAAAGGGGGAATGGGGATTTGGCCTTGGGTCAGTAATAATTAGGGTCTGTATTTGCTGGTCTCACAAGCTCCGTGGATCACTGGCTCTGCTCTGAGTCACTGCCCTGCTGCAGCAGCACCCATTGCTTTTAATTACCACCAGCAAAAGTTCAATCAAAGCCAAAATCCAGACACACATCCACCTACAGTTCCCTTTGGCAGCTGTAGAGAAGAGAGAGAAGGGGAGATCCCTTTGATGTTCTTATGGACATCTGGCTGCCCTGGCTCCCAGTCAGGGCTCACACTGTCAAATTCTTTCTGTCCCCACCATTCCCCACCGAACAGTGGGAGCTGCTGGGTAGAACAGTTTGGGTCGGAATGGTCAAATAAAGATTTTTTATCCCAATCCCCTGCAGTGAGAAGGGTCATCTTGGACTAGGTCAGCTCATTGATGGTCCATGGTACAGCCAAGGACTTGAACTTGAGTTGGGATTTCCCCAAACACAAGGCCAGGAGGATGATGGGCAGGAAAGGCTGCCTCGTACCAGAAATGAGACATTCTGGAGCATGACTGCCCATCGTAACGAAAGTGAGATTGAGGCTGTGAACCCCTGGGTGTGTCCCGATCTCTGCAGAAACTCTGCATGATCCATCTGTGTGTCCATTTGTGAGAGATCTGCCCCTGCAGCACTGCAGCTGGAGCCAGCTCAGCATCCCTGTGGGATGGATGAACCCTCGAGGCATGACAAGCTCCTGCACAGGAGGAAATGGGCTTCTCATTGCCAGGAACATTCCTGCTCCTGCAGCTCCTGTGGCACAGGCTGGAGTGGGCAGAAGCACCAAAGCAGGGATTTAAAGAGGTGAAGAGGAAACGTTGGAAGATTTTAGCTGCACTGGAAGCTCCTTCCAGCTCGCTCAGGCATTTATCTGAGGCTCCATGGGAGCAGAGCTGGTCTGCATTTGTGTTCCCTCAGTGGGAGATCCTTCTCACTGCGCTGGGAGAAGTTTTGAGGAGAGGGTTTTGGCAGCAACGGAAGATTCTGATTTTTGCAGATTTTTGGAGAAATCAAGTTTATGAAATGTTGCCTCTTGTTGGGAAATTATTTTGTCAAATCTGTAAACAGATAGGTCTAAGGTGGTGTCAGGAATTCACCTAAATCCAGATGCAGGGGTGTGATGTGGGGAAAGTAGATACTAAACCAAAGAAATGACTTAAGGAGTGAACATCCTCACTGAGGTAGGACTGCAATGATGTTTGCATTTTGGCAATCAAAGAAGAATCAGATCTCCAGATTTTTAGAGGTTTTGTGGTCACAACAGTCTGGTTGGCCTGCTCAACATGGGCTGTTTTCCACTAGAAGGTGAAGAGGAGAACTGGAAGCAATTCCAAGCAATTCCCTCCCTCCAGCTTACACCTTGCAAATTACCGTCAATCAGCACAGAAAAGTTTTGCAGCAGAATTGATGATGTTGTGAGGCTCCAAACTGGAACCCTACCGGTGATTTGGAGAGAGCTGGAAATTGCTTATGATCTCATAGTGTCAGGTGTCTCATTTGTAATAAATAAATACAGAAAATGCACCCCAGACAATTGCTGTCAGATACTGGGAGTCATCAGCCAAAGAGCTCCCTCGGAATTTGGTATTTTAGGTCAGCTGGGTTTAACTTATTGGAAACTGCAGGCAGATAAATATCAAGGACTTTCTGAGTCAGAGCTGTGGTATTCTGGAGACATTCAGTTGTTCATGTGGAGTTTGGGTCAGTGTGTAAATGAATAAATGAAGTGCAGAACCAAGCAAAAGCCACCTGCAAAATTTCCCATGAAATTAAAAAGCAAATCTTGGGTTGGTTTCTTTTCACTACCCATGAATATCAAAGGCAAGGCTGCACTGGTGAGCCTGGTAGTGCGTTCAGAGGGTTCCTGGGAAGGGCAGGGCTCATTTGCAGCAGATGAAATGGAAATGGAGAAATCCCACTTTGTCCCTTGGTCCTGCAGGACTGGAGATGAAATACGGTGGCAGAAGTGCTGCTGGAGGTGCTGGTGTGACACTCAGCAATTTCCCTCTGCATCCCAGCAATTCCAACCTCTGGTCATTTGTAAATATAATCTTCATGGTGGAAAACCTGATTTGCAGAACTCTGCTCATGTAACGAGAGGGCAAACGAGAGCATCCAACCTCTGTGTGCTCCCTCTGGCCGGGATGGCTCAAACCTGGAGCCCAAATCTCACTGCTGGAAGGCTCAGGGCCCCTGAACCGAGCTACTGCTGGCTCCAGCTCCACTGACGTCAGCACGACATCCTCGGCAGAGAATCTGCTCCCCAGAATTATTCCAAGCAATTGTTTAGTGAATAATTCTGAATAATGAAAATGCAGAGGGGAGGAATGGGGAAGTTGTTTGCTGTCGATTCACAAAAGAGGAGAAATGGAGGAATTTATCATGTCAATGATTTGCCTATGAATTATTCATTCACTTCACACAACAAAATAAAAATCCCTTTCCTCCCAGGCCCTCTCCCACCCTAGCTGAGGCTCGCTGGCTTTGTTGAACGTGTTTTTGATGTGCTGCCGCTGTTCGTGCCCCTCCACCACCCTGCGTGTGGCACTGCACATGGCACGGTGACACCGTGACATGGTGACACGGTCCCACTGCTGGAGGGGACTGTCCCAGAGCAGAGAGGGGCAGTAAAGTAGCAGTGCTGAGCCCAGGAAAGATGCCAGAGAAGCTGTAAACCAGCGGAGAGGCCATTAACAGCGTCTAACCTGCTGCTGCTCCCCCAGTGATGGGAGGAGGCTGCAGCAGCGAGGGACATCAGAAACGTGTGTCACTGTCCCCCTGTGTGTCACTGTCCCCGTGCTCCTCAGCATTCATCGGGCAGCAGGAAGGGAAATGCCGCTGGAAAAGTGGTGGTGAGGGAGTCAGGGAGAAGAAATACGCTGCTGTGGATGGCAGGAGGTGAAGGAGGGTGGGATGGGAAAGACAAAGCTTGGATTTGGCAGCTGGTTCTGTGGTGTGAGTGTTCAAATAGAGGACCTCCATCCCAGCCTGGGGACAGGCGAGCTGGACCTCTGCTCTCCTGGAGAGGAGTTTCAGCCCCAGCCCTGACCCACAGCAATGCTCAGCCAGCCTTTGACCATGTCCTCTGATCCTTCTTGGTGCTGGGTGAGCCTTGAGCACCCCGGTCTGGGGGGGGGCAGTGAACTGGGAACAAGATAAATGATCATGAGGGGCATGAATCTATTTTTTTTTTTTACACTACTACATAAACTTCCATTCATTCAGCTAAACGTGCTATTTAATATCTCATGTAAGTTACCAGTGTAAGAAATGTCCACATGAGGGCTTTCAGGGTGTTCACTAAATTGGTTTGAAGCCTCAATTAGGAAGTGGTGCAATTTAGGGGAAAAAGCAAGGTCTTCCTCTCATTTTCATGAAGTAATAGCACTAAAATGGAGCCAATCTCTTCTCAGTTTGGGAATAGTTGGACAGAGCTGAGCCCCTCTGCTCTGGAGCCAGGCTGGGAGAGCTGTGAGGGCTCACCTGGAGAGGAGAAGCTCCAGGGAGATCTCCTTGCAGGGCCTGAAGGGGCTCCAGGAGAGCTGCAGGGGGACTGGGGACAAGGCCTGCAGGGCCAGGAGCCAGGGAATGGCTTCCCAGTGCCAGAGGGCAGGGCTGGATGGGATCTTGGGCAGGAATTGTTCCCTGGCAGGGTGGGCAGGGGCTGGGCTGGAATTGCCAGAGCAGCTGTGGCTGCCCCTGGATCCCTGGCAGTGCCCAAGGCCAGGCTGGACATTGGGGCTGGGAGCAGCTGGGACAGGGGGAGGTGTCCCTGGGACAGGGGGAGGTGTCCCTCGGACTGGGGGAGGTGTCTCTGCCCATGGCAGGGGGTGGATTGAGATGGGCTTTAAGGTCCTTCCAACCCAAAGCATTCCATAAGTCCATGATTTGGGGTGAATGTGTATCATGGAGTGGATGCCGTGGCGGGGGGGGGGGTTGTGTCCCAGTGCAGCATACAGGGTTCAGTGGGGAGAGGGGAGAATCAGGGATAAGAGTTTGAAGGAAGAGTTGATTTTTCTGGAGTCTCCAGTCTTTCCCACCCCTTTCCACAGCAGTCAGTGCATTCCTTTTATTGGCTCCATTAAAGGCAGTTGTCAGTGCAGGGATTGATTTAGGAGGGGCACGGAGTTAATTCATTCCCCAAATGAAAGGCTCTGTGTACATAAAACAGTCTGTGTCTCTCCACGCCTCTGGAGAGGTGAGCCTGAGTCTCTCAGCCCATTTCCTCTCTGCTCTGGAAGCCCTCGCCGGGGCCATCCTTCTCCTGCATGGAGATTCAAGGATAAAACGACAGATGTCTTTCATTAAACATCTCCGGAACGAGCTGTTCAGCAGGCAATATGTATTCAGACACTATCAATATTTCATAAAGCCATAATAGATGTTATCATAGATCCTCCATCCAATATTTATTGCACCATAATCACCCATCCATTGCACCAGGGCTCTCCATCCGCCTCCCCTGCCTGTCCCCGCTCAGACACGCTCCCAGGTACGTGGGGCTGCAGGGAAGTGCAAACCTGGTGCCACAATAAATCTGAAGGAGTTTGAAGTTGTTTGTTACTTCAGGCACTTTCAGGCCTGACGATAATGAAACAAATCTGTTTGCAGAAGGCGTTTTTATGGAAGGGTTTCAAAGTGAGTTGGCTCAGTGTAAATCTCAGGGTTGAGACCATTAGGAAGTATTTAAGCTGCAGAGAGGCAGCGGGGCTGTGTCTCAAAGTCTGGGGGTGTTGGAAAGCTCAAGCCTAAAATTAGCAACATGGAAAATATGAATCCTTTTGGGAGTCTGCTGCTGGGTCTACATAGGAAGGAGACACCTGAGTGCAGCTGGAGCTGGACCCTTTCCTCCCTGTCCCCATCAGCATCTGAATGAGCTTCCTGAGCAACTGCTGCTTCCAAGGGAAGGGAAAGGATGGGGCCTGGAAGATTTATAGCTGAGATTTTCAAAAGAGCCTAATGGATGGAATTTTACAGTTGTATTGCTCCGGGGTCAGATCCCTGGGTGTGACAATTATTTGTACCCTCCCAGCTCAGCAGCCTCAGGCTCATCAGTCACCTCTACACTGGTTCTTATGTCAGCCTCAAAAGGATTTGGCTTCATGTCATAGGACAATCCTAATGGATAAAGTGGAGCCATCCAAAATCAACATGGTGCACATCAAATAAATGGGGTTTGTAATTGTTTTCCAAATGGGATCTTAAAAGGAGATTCCAGGAAAAGAGCTTTTTTTTTCTCCTGGAGACGTGAAATGGCTGGTCTTGACATGATCCAATTTAATGGTCCCAGGAAGGAGCCAGGGGAAAGAAAGAGAAGTTGTAAAATCTTCACGGGTAAATGCTGAAGTGATGCAAAGACTGGGGAAGAAAAGGGGCTCTCGCAGAGCCCCATTAATGACACCAAGCCTTGGGTCAATTAAACACTGTATTTGATACAACCAAATGTCAGATAATTCATCTCCCTGAGCTGAGGCCGCCTAAAGGTCAGGTATGTGAGGTCCACTGCTGGTCCTGGGATGGGTGGAGGCACCTCCAGAGCAGGAGTTATTCACTGGACCTTAGGTAACCCTGGAGTGGCGTGGATTTCCTCTGGAAAACACCTGTTCCTCTTTCTTTCTACTGACACAGCTTGGATGAGCAGCTCACGCAACTCCCATATGGCTAAACGTGGAGAAGGATGCCCTGCTGTGGAGCTAGGGAATGCAGAGGATCATTTCGGGATTGTGTAACTGATGACCAGGGAAGCCCTGGGGACAGCAGGTCCCTGGTGAGTGATTTGTGATCCACTGCCAGTGCTGCACAGGAAGGTTGTGATAGCCCTGAGCTTGGCTCAGGATCCCCGCTTCCAAAAGGGCATGGAAATCTTGGAGGAGATTCAAAGAAGATTCAGAAAAACACTAATGAATAAGAAACGACACCTTTAGGAGGAAAAATCCAGGAGTGTGATGGTTTAATTTAGCAAAGCGAGGGCAGTATCTGGCTGTTGGCCCCATTACACCTGCAGGGAGGATACATGTCCCTTCCCAAATCTTCCCATCCTGGCAGGGGGAGGCTGGAGGAGCACCAGTGCCTGGAGGGCTTTACCAGCACAGCCCAGCCCAGCCTGGGAGCCGGGTGGTGTTTTTAACAGCAGAGGTGTTTTTGTCCAGTTGTATGTCTGGATTTCTCATCACTGCATGTTTTTGAAGCTATTAGCTCAAACCCATCCTTTTGCAGGGGTTTATGATGCATCATTCTTTGTTTCTCATAGGGGTTTAAACAGGGTCATGGACTGTGGAAAATGCCTGAGAAACACCTACTTTACAGAAACATTATCATCTCTTCAGGCCCTTGGGGGCCTGAGGGGAAGCAAACCATAAGGAATGTGCACACAGGTGTGCAGGGGTAGGGATGAGCTTGTAGGATGTGTGAAAAATATTATCCTAAATGCTCACAGCAATCTTGAAATTTGGAGCCTGAGAGAGAGAAGAGCATTCCTTTCAAAGTGAGGTGTCCATGAAGATCCTGGGTGCAGAATGGTTATGGGGAGCTGGGAGAGGCTGGAGGTGCTGGGGTCTGGGTGGGGCAGAGCCCAGGCCAGGTGGGGCTGAGGAGCACCTGGTGCCTCACTCCACTGCATCCCTTTAAAACAACCCCCTGGAGGCAGGCATCACCTCGGTAAACAAATGGGATTTTAGCTTTGATTCCCCATAAATCACGGGAGCCATTTCCACTGTGGAGAGCAGAGTGTAATGAGCTGGTTAATGGGGCACGCAGGGAACGTTTTTATTTTACTCTTTTGGGCCCTGTGAGCCTGTGGGCCCTGTGAGTTTCTGTAAAACAGAAAACATTTGCTGATGTAGAGGAGCCTGAAACAAGCAGGCTTGGGGGCTGCTGACACTTGAATAAATCCCAATGTCCTGATATTTGGTTAAACTTGAATCTGAATATTTGTGTATGTTTTTTACAACAATTATTTGCCTCAGGGAGCAATCTGCAGAGCTGAAACAATCCAAGATAATTTTTTTTTCTATTTTTTTCCTGCCTGGTATTTCCACCCTCCAGGAAGTGCAAAGCCTTGAGAAGACTGGATCCTGTAATATTTTTGCCCTTGCAAATAGCTCCCAGATGCACAGAGCACAAGCTATGAAAAATGCACAAAGCAAGCCCTGAGTGTGCCCCAGCTCCTGAAATGCCAACCAGGGAGCTGAGACTGGACCATTTATCCCGTGGCTAAAACCTCCACGGGGCCCCTGCTGGGACCACAACCCTGCTGGGTTTTGGCAGAACCCCATTTTTCCCAAACATCACCCACTCAAGGGGGAAGGAGCACCTTGGCTCCTGTAAGCTGAATTTCAGATTTCTGAGGAAACCTGGCTTCCTGACAATTTGGCTTCAAGTGCTTATTATATGTAACACATAACCTCTTTAATATTACACATGGTATGTTTAACTGCTTAATTTACTCTGGGAAGTATTGCCAAGCGCACTTATTCTGTTGACATATCATTTGCATGATAAACTGGTGTATTTTAAGCCACAAATAGGATGTGTCTGTGAACTATCTGTCTGCACTTTTACAAGCTACAGCACTACAGCAGCTCCTTGAATCAGGGAATGGAGCCTGGGGAAGGAATGAATGATCCTTTCTTCCAGAAGAGAGCAGAGACTCCTGGCTAGTCTCCATCAGGGAGTCAGATTGGGTAGGTCTGACTAAATCCTCGGGTGGACAATTGCTTTGGACAAAAAATGGCTTTCTTCCCCTTTCAGAGCAGCTATTTTAGTTTGGTTAAGATTAGAAATGCTGCTTTTTCTGCCCAAATTCCCCTACTGTTTGCCCAAGCCCCAGGAAGTCTCCCTGCAAGCACCTGCAGCTGGTGGCTCTGACCTGGGCAGACCTGCAGGGGCATTGCACAGGTCCAGCCAGCCTCTCCTGGATTCCAGATCATGGAATCAGGATGGGCTATATTGGAAGAGATCTCAGAACTTTTGTCCCAGCCCTGCCATGGCAGGGACACCTCCCACTGTCCCAGGCTGCTCCCAGCCCTGTCCCACCCGGCCTTGGACACCTTCAGGGATCCAAGGGGCAGCCACAGCTGTTCTGGGCACCCTGTGCCACATTCCCATCTATCTCTTGGCCTCCTCAGACTTTTTAATCTCTCTCCATTCATCTGTGGGTCTGTCTGCACCCTCTCCCTCCGCTCTGAGCTGGCAGACCCTGCACTGGTGTTTCGCAGCTGCTTCCTCCGTGCACCAAGGGGCAGTGTCCCCTTTGGCTCTGTGTCACATCAGCCTGGCAGTCACACAGTGCCCAAAAGGCTCCGAGGCCTTTGGACACGTGAGGCTGACATTTCAAAGTCTAATCTGACATGTTTCCAGCAGGGGAAGCATTTATTACATTAGACAAGTTGATGCAGCTCCCAGGTTGGGAATTGCACTTATTTGCCATAATAATGGTGTAAAGTCCTCTTCCTTTTATTGTGTTATCTCTCTTTAATCATGCTCCCCAGTCATTTTAATCAAAGGCTCAAGCATCACTTATCTGAAGACTAATGACTCAACTCCATGGGAGGAGAAACTTTGAAGAGCTTCAGTTGAGCTGGGAGGAGCAAAAAAAAGAGGAGAGTTTATCTGAAACTTTTTTCACTTTTTTTACACATTAGGGTTATTTCCCCTAATTTTAGCTGTAGAGTTTTGTGTGTCTGGGAGCAAGGTCAAACCAGATCTTGCTGAACATGCAGCACCTAGGAATGTGGCTCAGGAAATGGGACACGCTTTCACATGAAGGATATTCCCGCTGGAAAAAAGATGGTGTGGTCAAAACTGCTCTTATCTATGGAGAAAAGTGCCAGATTTCCTGAATCTTTTTCCTTGTTTGATGGGAATATTTGACAGATATTTATCTTGGAATGAGCACTTTTACCTTCAAATGAGGTTTCTAACAAGAAAATATATTTTTGGCTGGAACAAGAAAGGCTTGTGAAAGCCTTCAAAACTTGTAAAATTCCCTCAAAGAGTGTAGAAAAGGAATTCAGGCAAGGTTTGTAAATAGAAGCTTTCTGGGCAGGATTTCTGCTGTTTTCACAGAAATAGCTCATTGTCTAAGTTGGAATTGGGCTGCATTGACTTGGATTTCTTCATGAGCAAATCCCCTGGAGCTCCTGGCTCAGAAAGCATCTCTTTCCAGCTGGCATGAAGGCTCTGCTGAGGGTTTGCTCTGGTACAGCTCTCTGGAAGTCAAGATTGTCCAAAGGAGATGCCCAGTTTGCCATGAAGTGTTTCCAGCTGCCAGGACCTGGTAGGGCTCCAGCAACCCGGCTGGTTTGGGTTGCCTTGGCTGCAGCAAGCCAAAGTGACTCCTCCAAAATTGCAAGTGCTGCTTGATTGCCTTCCTGGGCAGAGCAGAGAGTTTCCTGCTGGCAGTAAAGCATCACCCCTGCCCTCCAGCCAGGAAAATCAGTGCATAGGATTGGGGCATTGAGGATCAAAATGCTGGGAGGGAACTGGAGATTTCCAAGGCTCCGTAGAAGCCAAAGTGGAGATTGCAAGGCTTTGGGGGGTTGGTTTGGCTGCCATGTTGTGTGTCCCTGCAGGGCCTCCTGCCTGAGGAGCCGAGATCTGCCCACGGCATTTTTTCTGTAAGTCATTTCCTGCAGCTCTGCACAACCACAGCAGAACTCCCATCCAGGGGCACCCAGACCTTGGTGGGAGGCAGGAATGAGCATGAATCCTTTGCCAGGCTGCTCCTGAGTGACGTGGTTTTCAGACTTGCTCTGTTGGGAGGCCTCCTGAGGAAGAGCTGGCTGGAAAATTCTGCTCAGGGCACAACGCTCAAGGCCAGAGCTCCTGGGGCAGGATGTCATGGCTGCGGCTTCGGTAGCTCCCTTCTTGTGGGCTCCTTTTTCTGGGAGAACAGGGACTGCTCTTCTTTCATCTGGGAGCTCTTGCTTTGGGCACAGGGGGGAAGAAAAAAAGAGAGATGCTGAAAAAGATGCAGTTTTGGTGTGTTTTTAGCCTTTTCCAGTAGGCACTTGGCTCACTTGTGTGTCACCATCTTGTGCTATTGCTGTGCCCGCTGGGGCAGGGCCTGGGCTCTGCTCAGAGCTCTCCCAGCAGGTACATTGATGGATCTTGTCCTTTGTTCGGCAGTGACACTGAGGGTGTGGCATTATGGGATGTGTCCCAGGCATGCAGTACACCCTTGGGGCCCTGTGTTTGCTGTGCTGGGGCCTCATCAGCATGCACAGGGCCCAGGACAAGGGGGACTCCCTTCAAAGCCACACCCGAGACAGGGTTACTTTAAAAAGTGGTTTAAATGAGACTGTAACTGCTCTGGGAGTGCCTGTGTGTTTGCAATGGTGTCGGTCGTTATTTCACTGTGGGTTTGCAGATTCCCCTCTCCTCTGTGCACATGGCATTGAGGAGCTCTCGCTTTCCATCTTGGTGCTCCTAACTTTAACCTGGGGGTTCTCATCTCCTCTCCAGGAGTGTCTGTAGTTTAGGAGGTGATTTATGACTGCTGGCAGGTCGGAACCAGTGGGAGCTGCCGGGATGTAGATGGGCCTGGCTGATTTGCCATCCTGATAAGCAGGAGCCAAGCGCACCCAGCGAGGCCAGATGGCTGCAACGTTATCTGTCACCACGGATCTGGAGCAGATGGATGCTACATAAACACAACCGTAGCTATTATTGATGAAATTACTATTAATACAATTTACAAGTGTTCTGTGAACCCAAACACTGTGCTGGGGTAAGAAACACAACGCCCAGTTAGCGTGATTGCTGGGCTTCTGATTAAGGGTGGCTATCAGTAACACTGTCTGCCATTACAGCTAGTGATGCAATGGCAACACATCTTGATTTCCAAGGGAAAGGGCTGGGGTGATGAGTCAGAGCCCAGGGAAAGGTGTGGGAGGTGGAGCGGATGCCCAGCTTCAGAAAAAATTGTCTCAGGAGACTGAAAACCAGGCACATGAATGAATTGTGGGTCTTGGGAGAAGCACTTTTTGCCTGTAACTGTTTTTTTGGGGCATCTCAGCTCTGTGTCTGACTTAGGCTATGCAGCTTTCTGGGCTCTGAATTCAAGGTGGCTGGAGCATCTGAGCCAGGGCTTTTTGAAGTGTATGGTTCATGCCTAGTGCCAAAGGAAAAGCTTTAATTGTGGGATCTCAGACCTGCTACTTCCCTGTTCTTTCTTTGCAACTCTGCTCCTGCTGAGCATCTTTCCAGAACTCTGTGCCTCCATGTATCTTGTCAATTTTTACTGCAGGGTTTTTTGGGCAGGGACTTGGCTATGTGTCTGTGCAGCTCAGAGCAAAACAGGGGACTGATCAGGACCTCTGGATCCTGTGACAATGCTGGTCAGGAGTGGCTGGAGATGTTGGTCAGGAGTCACTGGAGATGTTAGTCACTGTATGTACCTGAATCTTAAAGCATTTACATACCTAAGAAAAATCAGGCCCAGATCTTTCTGCTCCAAAAAATCCTCTTTGAAAAACCTGGGCTGGCCTTAGAAAATATTTCCCGTCTGTCTCTATTGAACACAATGAGGGAATCAGTGGTTCTTGCCCGATACAACAACATGGAAAGATTCATGGTGTGAGTTTTACCCCCCAAAGAATTTCTTGGCTTCCCAGTGCTTTGTTAATGTGCATTGATTATGTTTACTGCGCCGTTAGAAAGTAATTTAGGGATTTATTGGCTGGCTTTAAATACTGAAAGTGAGTCATTACCCTGACCCACTTGTGCCTGAGCCTAAAGCCGAGTAAGGTGGGTGAGACTTTGCCCCAGCAATGTAAACCCTCCCAGGAAACTCAATTTTGAGGACAAGAAATAAAAAAGGGCATGTAAAGGCACATCACTGCCAGCCTAAGAGTGCAGGAATGGATTAAATCCCTCTCTCATGCCTCTAGATCAGAGATAATAACAAGATAGCAACAGGAATTCCAACTGGATGGTGCTGAGAGCTTGAAAACAAATCCAGCCACGCAGGCAAAGCCTGGCTCTCCTGCCAGCAATGGGAGTGAGGGATTTCTCACTGAGGGATTTCCACCAGAGATCAATGGGACTTGGCTCCCTGCCTCCTGTCATAAATCTGAACGTCTCTCCTCAGATCCAGACGATTATGGGTGAGATATGTTGGCAGTTTCCCTTCAAACAGAAGGGAGATGATGGAGTTTTTCTTAGAATTCAGGATTTGGCTCAGCCGGAATCACAGGATGGGCCATTAGCCAAGGAAAATGTGAACCCAGAAGATCTTTCCAGAAGAAAGATCACTCATATTTTTGTGTGTTTTTTCATTGTGCTGCTTCAAGGGTTTCTGGTTGACAACAGGAACAGTAATGATGGTAAGACCCTGAGATGTGCATGGCCAGTTTGGCTACTCCAGCTCACAGTCCAAACTGGGAAGACTGGCTCCTGCTCTGACAGCTCACAATGGTCCAGGGATGAGCTCTGTGGCTGTGCTCTGAACACAGGCCAACCTTAACATTTCCATTTGCTTTTACATTCAGAATTGCTGTTTTTGGAGCAGGTGGAGTCCCCGTTTTACACTCGCGGACCTCTCCACCAAGATGTGGCATGAAATGCTGCAATCCTGGACAGGCTGAGCTGAATTCAGCAAGTCCAGCATGGTCAGAGTTCGCTTGGATGGCTCCTCATCCCAGAGTCAGCACAGGTTTGGTGGCAGCTCTGTTGTAATCAGGCTAGATGAAGGTCTGCTCTGAATTACAGCACTTGGCTACAGCCCACTTTTTCCACCAGTGAGCTTGGACGTGCTCCTGCTTTGCCATCCAAAATGCACATTTTTGCCAGGAGAAAATGCTCCACAAAGGACTCGATGAAGTCCTGCAGCCCCATTGCTCTGGGCTGCAGGGATTGTCCCTGGATCCTCACCCTACAGAGAACTGGGCTGCCTCCAGGAACGAGGTGAACCAAAGCAGATTCACAGGAAAAGCACAAGGCCAGTCTAATTGGATTTTTGCAATGAAAAACAGAAAAAAATGAAGCAGAAAAAGAAAAAAATAATCTAAACTTCAGTAAAGGGTTTAAATACGCCAAGCCAGCAGTGTGAGAGGAAGCCCTGAACTTTAAGAGCTCTGGACCCCTCAGGTCTCTTTACCCTAAGATCCTACAGGAGAGCAGCACCCCTTGCCCCAGCTCAGAGTGGTTTTGGGCACCACTGGAGCAGGTCTGACCCACTGTGCTGCAGGGCAACAGCCACTCCTGTCATCTTGGAATAATCTTAGGAGAAAAAAAAGAGTTCTTTGCTCTGGAGGGACAAGTTCAGGATGGCTGTGCTGGAAAAGGGGATTGGTGGTGATAAATCAGCTCTCAGCCTTAACAGGGGGCTGTGCTGCAGGCTGGGCCTTCCTGAGGCAAAAGCTGTGGCTGTGCACAGATGTTTCTTTCTCTCCCTCCATCCCATCAGAGCAAACAACCCCTCCTGGAGGCACAGAGGGACAGAGGGAGGGCAGCACAGGGTTCGCCAGGGCTGAGCTCAGGAAGGCTCCAGGTTGCTGGAATTCCCCATCTCCCCGTCCTGGGAGGTACCAGCAGGGAGCTCTGGACTTCTGGAGCTGGGAATTCTGCACCTGGTTTTGTGCACCCACCTCAGTGCTAAATTTTGGAGTGATGACACCTTAAACCAGATGCTGCCCTCTGGGGAGGACCATGGGATACACTGGATTTGACCAAGCTTTTTTCCAGGCAAACATCCTTGCTCTACTGGGTTTCTGTAAAACTGGAGATTTCTGCAAAATATCTCCCCAGCAAGTGTTTGAAGTATACATTTCTTTGGGGAAGTAAGAACAAAAATACTTCCCTCCAGACTGATGTTAAACTGTTTTGTCTGAGTTGCCTCAAGTGGAGCTTTTGGGGTAAAAATTGTCACCTGAAATGCTTCTGACAGAAAAATCTGAACAGATTTAGTCAAAGTATTTTGCAAATCCGCGTTGAATTGTGACAATGAACAAAGGAACCTCTGCACAACACCTGGTGTTCTGCCTTTCAACAGCCTTAAATTGAAATGAGTCTTAATTCAAAGAACTTCTTTTTTTAGACACTTAATTCCCTTTCATTCAAAACACACACTTATATTAAAGGAAAAAAAGATTTTCAGCATAAAGAATAGATTTTACTCCTGTCAAAATGCCTTTTTCCTGATTATTTGTATTTTCTGCAGCTAAAGGAGAACTCAGGTGTTTGCGTGCCCCAAGGGAGGTTCTCAGAACCACGATGTCCTCAAGGAAGGTTGGATCATTTTTCCTCTGAGGCACCACCCCCATTTGTGGTGGCTGTCCCCCAGCTCCCCCAGCAGTGTGGGTTGATGCTTGCTGTGCCAAAATGAGTTGTTTTGACACATCCAAATGGAAATTGCACGGGATTCTGGTTCTCCTGTTATTTTTTTTTCCATACGTGTTTTGAATTTTTCATCCTCATGTAGGATGATCAAATGTCAGAACAGCAGTTGGAGGTTTTTATCTGCTCCTGTCTCCCTCTGAGCCACTGTGAGGATGCTGTGGTTTGCTCCTCGTGTCTCCCATGCCCAGCAGAACGAGAGCTCTCTGCTCTGCTCCATGGCACCGCCACTCTTGGGAGGGCTTTTCCACACAGCCTGCAAATCCCCTGCTCTTCCCTCATCTATGGAAGTTTATCCCTCATTTATGGATGTTCTGCAAGCTTCTCCCAGCCCAGGGCTGGCAGCTCAGCCTGCCTGAGGCTGCCCCACTGGTACCTGCTCCTATTGCTTAGAAAGGCTGACCTGGAAACAGAGACTAGGTAGAGTAAAAGAATAAAAAGGGATTTATTGAAAGGATTCAGCCTGGGCCATGCAGGAACCCCTTGGGGCTGCACCCAAGCAATCCAGCAATGGGCCCAGAAAATGGACACCTGGTCACAAGATCTTACATTTTTTACAAGCTCTGGTCCATTTGCATATTGGGATTAATTGTCCAGTTACAGCCTCAGGTTATGAAGCTCCATCCTCTTTGTTCTTTCTCTCTTCTTCGCTGTTGTTTCCACTCTTGGGCCTAAAATTTGTCCTTGGTCCCAGCTGGAAAGGAATTGTTTTGTGTCCCTACCCTGTGCAGAGAGCTCAACAACCCTTCATATGAAACCCAGAACTGCACATTAAACCAGCACGGTGTCTGAAAAAATATAAAAGCTAAAACTTAAGACATCATTCAGACCTCAGCTGCCACCCTGGAAATGCAAGGCCAGCAGGGGAGGGGCATGAAGCACTGGACAGGTCTTCCTCATGTGTACTGCTCTGTCCCCATGGCAGGGGGACACAAACAGGCTGAGAAAGTGGGTGCTGTCCAGCCTGGAGAAGAGAAGGTGGTGTGGAGACCTCAGAGCCTCTTCCAGGATCTGAAGGGGCTTTTGGGAAGCTGGAGAGGGACTTCTCATCAGGAACTGGAGTGACAGGATGAGGCGGAAGGGGTTCAGACTGACAAGGGGAAGTTTAGGTGAGAAGATCTTCCCAGTGAGGGTGATGAGGTCCTGGCACCCAGAGCAGCTGTGGCTGCCCCTGGATCCCTGGCAGTGCCCAAGGCCAGGCTGGACATTGGGGCTGGGAGCAGCTGGGACAGGGGGAGGTGTCCCTGGGACAGGGGGAGGTGTCCCTGCCATGGCAGGGGTGGCACTGGGTGAGCTTTAAGGTCCCTCCCAACACAAACCACTCCTGGATTCTGTGATTCTATGAAAGCCCCCAGCTCATTGCCAAGGGCAGCCAACTAATTTCTTCCAAAAGACTTTCTACACAGTTACCTTTGGCCCCAGTCAAGCACAGACGTCCCACCACAGCATCACATTCCCCGAATTCGATTCTGTTCCAGCTAGAAGCAGGTAGCTGTGGGCAGGGAGCTGCCTGACCTGGATTTCCACTCTCCCTTGACTGGGGAGTTTTGCTCTGCTGATGCCTAATTACATCCAGGCCAGCGTTATTGGTGGAGCCAGGCTCCAATCTCAGCTTCTAAATAAAGCTGTTTGCGTGGTGTGGGGGAAGAGGAATTAGCGGCCACAGCCCCATTAACGCCGCGTTGGGAGGTAATGAGTCCGAGAGGAATCCTGCAGTCCCCGGGCTGCTAGCAGAGTGCACCTGCTTGTAACAGTGCTTTATCGAGCTGCCTTTTCCCCTTCTCTTTTTAAAGTTACTAAATATTTTATGAACATCTGTAGGGCAAAACATTCACTTCCCTCTCCACACCAGCCCTCGGTAACGCACTCGCTACTTTTACTGCGCATTAAATTCTTTATGGGTGTAATTGTGAAGCCTCCAGAGGTGCTTCCAGGGCACTCTTTGTCAGTGTCCCCTCCTTGTGGTGACAGCCAGCGCCGGGATGAGCGGCTCAGGTTTGCGCCTCTCCCTTTGTGTCGCAGGTGGCGATGATGGGGACCCGGTTCGGTGCAAACGCGGCCAAATCCCTGCTCTGGCTGGGCTGGATCCTGCCCCGCCTGCGGGGAGGATGCAGTGGCTGCTGGATGTGAGCACTGTGTGCTCGGGAAGGGTTTCCTTTGGAGGGGCAGCTTTACCAGAGTGATGGATGTGCACAGCGACGAGTCCTGACACAGCTGCGACTGCCAGAACCAGAGAGAGCTGGGCTGGGGGGCCCGGGGTGCCTCTGCTTCCCCCTAAACGAGTCCAAAACTGGCAGTGATGCAGAAGGGAGGGAGACAGGGATTTCTGGTTCTGACCCCCGTGTCTGTGGGGTTGTTTTGGCACTCCACAAACTTCCTCCTTCTTTGCCTTTGAGGTGTTTATGATCCATTGTGCTCTGCTCTGAGATTCCAGGTGGGGGAATAGGGTTGTGATGGAGAAATGGACTGGGACAAATGGAAATGCCAACATCTGCTTTTAATTCTGGATGATAACTTGTTTGATTATTCACATCTCTCTGATTTCCCTTCCCAGCTTCACAGATACACGGCAGGTGGGAGCAGCCAGGAAAAGAGGAGCTCTAAAGGAATGCTGAAGGAACATGGCAGAGTGCAGAATAGTTAAAAATATATAAGCAGAGGTGTTCACACTGGAAATGTCATCCTAGGAGCTGCTGTCCTTCTGTCCAATACTGTGAGTGCCATGGACCAAATACCACAGAGACGCTGCTGAGAAAGGGGAGTCACAAAAGGACCTGAGCCTGCAGGGAAGGGTCCAGGCACAGTCTATGGGCTCTGCCTTCTCGTGGGTACCCCAAGTTTGGCACTAGAAATTTGTGTGGAAGAGTGTGTTAGCAGAGCTGGGAAAGCCAATTTGTTGAGGGGGACCCCAGCTGTTTCTTGTATCTGGCAAAACCTCCCGCAGCACCTCAGGGGAGACACAAGCTTGAAATCTTAATTAAAAAGCAGAAAGCAGGGTTTCATGCTAGGCTGATATTGTGACTCTCTTCCCTTTATGGACAATTCTTATGCAAGCTCCTACTGTGTCTGTGGAATTGCTAATTTAAAGGAAGTTACAGATCCGTGCAGTGCAGGACCTGTGTCAGCAGTGTTTAACATCAGGAGATCGAGGTGTGTGCTGATCCCTTTCATTGTTAGGAACTTTCTTTTTATTTCTTGCAATACTTCCTTTCTTGTCATCCACTCCAGAAAACACCAGAAGGAACATTGCCACCACCTGAAGTGCATGGAGAGAGCACCAATAAACCGAAGTGTCACTGTTCAGCACTAAAACTCTGCTCATGGCCAAGTGACAAGGCCTGGATCAGCAGGGGATGACACGTGTGGGCTTCCCAGTCCTCAATTCCCCTCTGGAAATTTTCAGAGGGAACAGCACAGCATTCTTGCATGAGCATCTCTGACCACAGAGGCTGAAAACAGGATTTGAGAGACCTATGGTTCATGTTTCACTTGATACAGGCCTGATGACAATTTTGGAAAGCCAGACTGACATTATCTAATCAGAGCCAGTCCATAACCAGACAGATGGGACAGAGCTGTCGCACCTCCAGCTGAAAATGAACCAAGGATATCAGCCTCTGGAGAGGGTTGGCTTTCTCTTCATGCTTGATTAGTGAAGTACAAGCTCCTCTCTTGAGGCACAACTTTGAAAAATGTAATTTAATTCCCTTTGCTTCTCCATCTTTTCAAGAAAATAATATCTTCTGTCCTGTTAGATCAGGAACCTGATAGTAATGGGAAAACTTATGAGGTCTGAAAGTACAACCTTTGGGATGGTCCCCATAGGAAAACCTTTACTCAGAATTGGGGAGATTTTAGGGACAGGTTGTACTTATGGTGATAGATGACTCCAGGGAAATCCATTTGGGGGTCTCTTGGGCACCCGGGACCTGCCCAACACCAAATTTTGGCCAGGGATGACTCACCTTCCTGGCAGAGATTTAAAAAAGATTAGAGTCCACACTGGTGCCAGCAACAGATGAAATCCAAAATAACTTTATCTCTGCCCTTCTGAAGGAAGGATGCTCAGACAGTGCCTGATCCAATTGTGAAACTCATGGCAGGGCCAGGGGAGACAGAGATGGGGTTGGAGAGTCATTAGAGAAATGTGGCCAGAAAAGGGCCATCAAGGGCTTTTAAACACAGGTTACTCACAGCTGCATCTGGCTCAGAAAGGCCCCAAGCTGCAGATGGCCAGAAATGGGAATGGTTTATGACCTGTCCTGTTCCTTTGCCAGCCCCTCCAGGAGATTGGATGGACTTTTGACCTGATTTAGGAAGCTCTTCTTATACCCTTATCACAAATGGCCCCTGAGAAATGATAAGAGATTGATCAAAATGGCAGCTGGGAGGTAATTCTGACTTTGTTGCTAGCTCCTTGCAGGAAGGCAAGGTTTGGACACAATTTGGGTCTTTCCTCTTGTTCCAGAGAGGTTCAGACTCCATGCCTTGACCCAGCTGTGAGGACACAGCCCAGGAGTTTGCAGAGGGTGCAGATCAGGTGTTGAGGAGAAACCTCCTCCCTTCAGCTCGTGGGGACAGTGCTGAGGGCTTTTCTCTGGGAGCTGCTGCTCACAGGGGTCTGAGAGAGCTGGAGCATCTCCAGGCTGCCCAGAGGGCGAGAGGACAGGCATGGGCTGGTGCTGCTGCTCAGCACAGCTGCTCCCAGCCAGAGCAGGCCAGCGAGGAGCTGCTGATGGATGAGCCCATCATCTCACTGAAGCCAGGTTTGCGGCTGCCTTAGGGCACCGCTGTAAATGAGCCCCTAATGGATTCTGCTCCTAAAACTTCCCTGTAACACAGGAATAGCTGCATCCCCAGACATGGGAAAGGGGGGCAGAGATGGATACACAGAGGGAAGGGAGGATGGAGCCCTGCAGTGGTTAACAGGGCAAGAAAACCCCTCCTGGAGCAGCCAGGGTGATGCTGAGACTGGTGAGACACTGGGACATGGGAAATGTGGCCACCCCCTCCCTCAGCCCCAAACTGTGCTTTGCTGCCATGTCTGCTGCTGTGATAAATGCTCCTGATCTCAACCCCAAGGACCACCACACTTGGGATCAACAGTGCACCTTCCCCTGCCACCCTCCCCTCCTTCCCACACCCCTGCACCTCAGCACCCTGCTTTGGCTCGGGTATGGGATGGGAACAGGCAGCGTCCATGGCACATGGGAGACCACGTCCTTTTGCAGCTAGGCCTGTGCTCCCTCCTGCACGTCCACCTCCAATCCCTCCCTGCTCTCCCACTGGGTTAAACAGAGGCAGACACAGCTCCACTGCTTCTCTGGCTCAGCACAGGAGGCCTGGGAATGCTGAACAGCTCTGCACCACTCTGTGTCTGCAAACAAACAAACAAACAAACAAACAAACAAACAAACAAACAAACAAACAAACAAACAAACACGTGGCATCAGCTCTGTGGGATTTCAGCATCTCAACATTATCCTTGATTCTGAAGGTCTGGGATGGTCAGAGCTGATCCTCACCATGCAAAGGACCCAGGTTTGGAGACTTGGAGGAGGCTGCAAGAGAAGGTATGAGGTGCTGGGAGGCACCTGGGATAGTGGAAGGTGGACCTGGATGGTCTTTAAAGGTCTCTTTCGTCTCAAATCATTCTTTCATTCTGTGATTCTCCATTATCCTGGTAATGTTGTGGAGCAAAACCCCCAACTCTGTTCAAGTCAAGCAGGAGAGAAAACCAGGAGCTGATTGCAAACCTGGTCTGGGCAAGAGAAGGGGACCCTGCGATGCAGCAGCTCTGGAGTTGCTTCCCATATCTGCTCCCCTTTCTACAGCTGAAAGTTGCCTTTCAAATGCCAACCCCTGCAGGTGCAGCAGCTGCCTCTTGGCTGCTCTGCTGAGCCAGGCTCAGTCCTGGCATTCGCCCTGGCCACACCACCCTCCCTTGAGCCAAAACTGGAGTTCAACAGGGAAAACACTCCTCTGTCTCTCACTGCAGATCACAGCGATGATCTTGGGTCTTGTACAAAGGCTGGCAGACATTACCTTGCAAGGAATCTTTTTAATCTGCCAGATGATTCCCTTCCCCATCCCCTCCATCATTTTTATGGCCCTGCAGTGTGTGCAGGGCCTGGTGTGTCCCGGCAGGAGGTGGAGAACCCACCCTGTGCTCCCCAGCAAGCGCCTGATTCATCACCGCTAATTCCGTTTGCCATTCGCCATAATAATAATAATCAAAATGAATTAATTCGGTATTAGTGGAGAAGGAACATTGGAACTGCATGGGAATGGTGCTGCAATCAAATCAGAGACGTGTCAATTCAGAAAAAGGTCTCTTTATCTCTTTAATAGCTTTTTTTACCTGCCTGGGACTGCAGTTTATTCTCAAGGATGGGCTCTCATATTAATATAACTTACAGCTGTTCTAAAATATTTTCTATCTTTCACAGCTTGTTCTAAATATTTTAGCAAACATAAAGTGGGCTTCTTCTTTTCATCCTCCATTGAAATAAGGCAGAAGATGATAAAAACCCTAGTTTTCCCCACAGCAAATGTACCTTTTCATAGCTTATTGGAAATCAGGCAAAATGGATCAATTAGGTGATCGTGTGGAGCAGCTTCTTGTTTATGGGGTGATAACTCCAGGCAAAGAGGAACAAACTCTCTGGGTGTATGGCCAGGGTGTTTATTTAGAAGATATATTTATACAAGGCTAATAGGAAACACTATCAATTTATTATTTACACTGGATAAAGGTCAGCCTAATCAAAGGACTTAATGAAAATGGGACTTGGGTGGCAGATTTAGGGTCTTGTCCTAAATCCTCCCACTTTAGGCTTTCTCAGCTTCACAGTGACCTGTGAAAGTTCTCCCTGGGCTGGGGAAAGGAGGAGAGTGGGACAGGATGCAGGGACTGTCACCTCCCCTGAGATGGGACCGGGAACCTGGGCCATGATGGGGGACAGGGATGAGGATGCTGCATCTGTCCTGGGCAGGCTGCTGTTTCGGGTTCCTTCAAGCCCTGGTGGCTTTTCCCCGATTCTCCAGGGAGTTTGTGACCAAGCCAGCTGCTGGCATTGCCTGTCTCCTCTCAGTTTGGGGCTCCTGTCTCAGGAGGACGCTGTCCTGGTGGCACTGTCCTGGTGACACCAAGCACCATCAGATATTCCCCATCACTCAGGTGCCAAGTGCTCCTGGATTGGAAGGCTTTACTTCTTTGAGCTTTGCAGGGAGGAGACACCGCGTGGGAAGAAGGGCTCTGACCATGTGGAGATGTCAGAGAACACAGCACCCCCAAGGACAGCTGAGCCAGAGCCCTTCTCTTGGCTGACAGACCTCCTGTGTGCCAGGTGACACACTACCTGTGCTCCTGGTTTGCCCCTGCGCTGTGCAGGAGCCCCTCTACAGGTTGGCATTAGGTCCCCATGAACTGGCCTGGAGTGTCTCCCGTTCCTGAAGCTCCCCAGCTCCAGACAGTGACGCAGCTGCTGAAATTCGTCCTGTGCAGCCCCGAGCCATTCTCTGCTCTCGTCTCTATTTTCTTCCCGTCATCCGGAGTCGCACATCACGGGTGAAATATGAAAGAAACAAATTAGAATTACCTCGCTGGTGTGACAGCGAAGAGAGCTGCGAGTTGGGGAAGCTGAATGGAATGATAAATCCCATCGCTTAAACCGTGTAATGAATTTTCCTGGAGATTTGTCTCAGAGTAAAGAGAGGGAGAGGAGGGGGAAAAATATGAAATTCTCCTCAGATTTTGCAGAAGGGTTGCAGGCAGCTCTGACTGAAAAGTGTAAATCTGAAGGGTTCGTGCCTGCAGTGCATCCAAATAAGTTCCCCTCCCTTAATAGTGGTGGGTGCAATTTTCAGTGAAATGTCAAATCCTCTTTGCCTCCACTGGCATTCGGTCTAAAAACATTATTTTGTCCGAGGAGCCTGGAGATCTAATATGTTTCAGGAGTAATTCTGCAGCTAAATATAGGAAAGAGGATTTTTTGCATTACAAGGAAATATTTTTGTGCTATCTGCTATGTGGGACTTTTGTGTAGGTTGGAACATTCTTTGCAACTGATTTGTCAGGTGACCTTGGATAGAGCACTGTCCTCTCTGTGTCTGTCTCTCCTCCCCTCTCTGAACTTCTCAGGGTTTTAGGTTTCAAGGTTTTTGGGGGAGGGACCAATTTTTGTTGGATTTTTAGGATTTCCAGAAGAGTCCTCAGGAGTGAGATGCACGTGTGAGCACAGCTCCAGCCAGGGAAGGAAAAGCACCACATCACAGAGCCTTTCCTTGGAGGGTATGCAGGAAAACAGGCAAGAAACATGAAAAAGTCGGAGTTTTCCTCAAAAGCAGAGGTCAGGAACCCACAAACCACGCCTGCTTCCCAGTGAGCTCGACAGAAACACAGATTTAGTGAATGGCAATCCCAAATATCGATACTGGTTCTCTAAAATGTGTGTCCCAAGGCAGGAATGAACCTGTCAGTCTGAAGATGTTCTGAGGGCTGCAAACAGGACACCCCATGCATTTCCACCAGGGCTGTTCCTGGAGCAGGAGGATAGGAAACCAACTGAGACCTTGCCAACCCTGGCAGGATGAAGATCCCAGTTCACAACATCCAAACTCAGTACAAATGGAGTCTCCGTGACATCCAGGCTGTTCCATCACTTCCAGCAGCTCCCACCCTCCTTTTCTCACTGGAATATTGAATTAATTTTTTTTAAATCTTATTTTTTTCCAGAGAAGCCCAGAGGAAAAACCCTGCAAGTTGCCTCCTGTGGGAATGGAGCACAGAACACGAACAAGCTACAAATACATGCCAGGAAAAATCAATAAAAAGTGATATTCCCTGAGGTAAAAGAAGAATATTCTCTGTGTTCAGACTATGCTGTCTTACCTTACTGCTGTTTTCATTTAGAACAGGGTGTTGGTTGTCCTGGCCTGAGGGGGTGTGCAGAGACGCAGCAGATTTTAAAGGAATTCTGAGTATTCTCTACAAAAAGCACATTTTATTATTACCAAAAAAAAAAGAGAGATTATTCGTACAAGCGACCCCCTCAGATGACTTGTGCAGCTTCACCTGGCCAAGTGTCACCAAAGAAAGGAAAGGCTTTCATGCAATATCTGATTGCAGCATCCCCTCCTGCTGTCACTGCATGAGGGATCTCCTCTTTGATTCTCACACTGCTCCAGGGGAGGCTCAGGGTGGACATCAGCAGGAACTTCTCCATGGAAAGGGTGGCCAGGCCTTGGAAGGGGCTGCCCAGGGAGGTTTGGAGTGCCCATCCCTGGAGGTGGCACTGAGCTGGATCAGGCACAGTTTGGTCTTGGAAGGCTTTTCCAGACTCAATAATTTTGGGATTTTGTGATTCCATCTCCCACCAGGTGCCATCTCCCTCTCTGCCCGTGCTCCCAGCCAGCACTCCAAGCCCATCCATTCATCCATCATCCCCCATCCATCATCCATCCATCCATCATCCATCATCCATCATCCATCATCCATCCATTCATCCATCATCCCCCATCCATCATCCATCCATCCATCCATGCATCCATCCATCCATCCATCATCCATCCATCCATCCATCCATCCATCCATCCATCCATCCATCATCCATCCATCATCCATCCATCCATCCATCCATCATCCATCATCCATCCATCCATCATCCATCCATCCATCATCCATCCATCCATCATCCATCCATCCATCCATGCATCATCCATCCATCCATCCATCCACCCACCCACCACTGGACAATTGTGGATTCGCTGCACAAGGGACGTTGGTCACATTGATTTGTCTTCAGAGCCCTGGATGAGCCCCCTCTGGTTCCAGGGAACATTCTGGGATCAGCAACCCTGGCATGCAGAGGCACCAGCCCCTGCCAGCTGGGAAATGAACCTTGGCGCTCGCAGCAAGCAGGAGGTAATGAAGGAGGTAATGAAGATCAACAGGAGTTTTAAGCAATTCATTTCCCCCACTCACTCCCCTTCCCACCATCTCTTTTTCCTTTTTCCTTCACCCCTTTCCTTAAAGGACGAAGGTGAGGCCCTGTGCCCATTCCCTGGTAGCCTGGTCCATGCCCCAAAACCTTCTGGGGGCAGGAGCTGTCCATGACACCCAGCCTGACCCTCCCCTGGCACAGCTCCCACCATCCCCTCGGGCCCCATAAGCTGGAAGCTGATGTTGGGTCCATCCCACTGGGGAATTTTCCAGAACCTTCTCACAGAAGTCACCCCTGGAGCACCCCCCACCCAAACTCTGCCACCCCCAGGCAGCTCTCACCCACCCTTGTGTGATCCTGATCAGAGTCTGTCTTCCCATTTCCCTCTGGAAAATGGAACCCACTGGTTTTGTATGGATTGAGCCATGAAACATCAGGGGGATTTGTTTGGATCCAGCTGGAATTTGCTCTCCCAGGAAAGAGGCAGCGTGGCACGAAGGATTGCAGTGCAAATTACACTTTCCTTTATTTGGGCTTCAGATTATGGAACTAAATTAAATTTAAACTCTTTGCAGAAAGGTTATTTTTCCTAATCACTCACACTGCTGCACAGATCTCTACAACTTGATTACGTTCTAATTAGATTAATTGGATGGAGAATAATTTCTTTCTCCAAGAAGATCAACTACAAACCACAAGCAATTCTATAGGCTCTGCAGGGGGAAAAATCCACAACAAAATAACCCCAGCACTCATTCAGAGCTCTAAAACCAAAGCACAGAATGCCCAGTAATTAAATTGTTAAAGAATTTATGAGGATATGTGGATGAGTTCAGGTGCTGTTTTTCATTCCTTTCCCTCTCTTTCATAATTTTCCCTTGTGCTCTCCCTCTTTTTCTCTGGGTCATAAAATGAGATGCGGTATTCCAATCCCTTCATTGATTTCTGAGATAAAAATTTAAGAAACTTGAGTAACAAAAGGTTGCACTCCCACATTCTGCATGTGAAATGGATTGCCTTTGTTACGGGGCAGCAAATATTGAACTGGGTAATGCTGCAAGGTCCTTGGCCTGAATACTAATGGTCATTATTTACCAGAAATGAACACGAGCCACAGAGGTTCAGCACCTCCTGATTGGCTTTGGCATCCCAACAAAGGCACAGAGAGAGGGACAAAGGACATGAAAAGTGGATGCAGAGCTCAGTTCCTGTGCCTGGCCCAGCTTTATGAGCCAAGCTGCCTGTGAATTAATGCAGAGCTGTTTTTGCTGGGAGCATCTGGTCACAACACACGTGGCTGTTCAAACGGGCTGGAATGTGCTCAGAGGACACTGCATTCCCGATGTCCTCGCTGCATTCTGTCCTTTGCCCTCTCCTTGGGCAGCGCTGCCCTTTGCTGGGCACAGGTTCAGCTGAGGTGGGAGAACCCGGGGCTGTAACTGCCTCCTGGCTGCAGAGCAGCTCCTGTGTTCCGTGGAGGTGGAAGGTGCTGAGCTGGGCACCATGGGGATGTGGCAGCTGCAAACTCAGCCCTGAAGCTCCTGACAGAGCTCTCCCAGTGCCGGGATAAAGCGTCAGGGCCCGTTAACTTCTGGGAAGGACATAGAGGCTCCTTGATTGCTCTCTGTTGTCTCTTAAAAACACAGCGGCGATTAGAGTAGACAGGAAACTTCACCACCTGACCTTCAGAGTGCTCAGAGAGGTCAGTTACAAGGGCACAAATTGGCCAGGTTTATTCTGGAGACTCTCAGGTCAATGCTACTCTTTTCCAAATTGTCACAGGATCACTGAGGTTGGAAAAGCCCTCCAAGGTCGAGTCCTAACTGTGCCTGATCCCACCTTGTCCTCAGCCCAGAGCCCTGAGTGCCACATTCAGGAATTCCTTGGGCACCTCCAGGGCTGGGCACTCCAAACTTCCCTGGGCAGCCCCTGCCAAGGCCTGGCCACCCTTTCCATGGGGAAATTCCTGCTGCTGCCCACCCTGAGCCTCCCCTGGCCCAGCCTGAGGCCGTTCCCTCTCCTCCTGTCCCTGTTCCCTGGAGCACAGCCCGACCCCCCCGGCTGTCCCCTCCTGGCAGGGAGTTGTGCAGATCCACAAGGTCCCCCCGATCCTCCTTTTCTCTAGGCTGAGCGCCTTTCCCAACTCTCTCAGGCTCTCCTGGGGCTCCAGACCCTTCCCAGATTTGTTCCCTGCCCCGGACTTGCTCCAGCCCCTCCAAGTCTCGAGGTGCTGTGCCCAGGACTGTTCCACAGATATCCTGAGCAAATGCACCTTCCAACATTGAGTGAACACGAGAATTGTGCCAGCCTGGAACTGTGTGGGAGGTTATCACTGCCAAATGACCCTGGGCCCTCTTCCTTATCCCCTCCAGCCCTTTGTTTCCCCATGGGATGGGTGGCACAATGATGTCTCAATGGCTCCCATGATGTTTGGCTGCTTTGTGCTGAACGCAAAGACTGCCCAGGGTCTGAAATATGAAAAGTGTTTGGATGGGGCAGATAGGCCACCTGCAGATATCATTCCCAGGAATGATGACAGGGCCTGGCAGAGCCACAGTGAGTGCTGAAATTAATAGCACGAGATCTATGAAAGGGATTAGACACACGTCTGAACACTTACAACTTTATCTCTTGCCGCTTGTGGCAGGGACTATTTATTTCCCCAAGTCAAATGTCTGAAGGGTGATTTATATATTGGAGAAGGTGGAGAGAAAGCTTGCGCATTTGAATTTCCAAACCTCTGAGCTTTGGCTGGGGGTGAGGGATGGGGACTTGACCCTCTGGGCATCGCCTTGGGACTGAGATGTGTCTCCTTCAGTTTTGTCTATTGCAGCCATTGTGGAGAGCTTGAACTGGCTCCTGTCCAGCTCCTGGATGAGAAGGTTCTCTGGGAACATCCCAGCCATGTCCAGAGCATGGGAGAGGGCTGGGGCCACTCCAAAGCACCCTCCAAAACTCTGCTGACATTGGTGTTAATGCAGACACAGCCCAAGACACAAATCCTGCCTTTGTTTCCAAAGGGGAGCTGTGGTTTGAGCCGTCTCCATTTCTGGGGAGAAGGTTTTGGTGGAAGGCAGAAGGGTTGCTGCTTTTTTCACCTGTAGCAGGTGCAGAAAATCCCCATTTTGTGTCTGGTTTATCCTCTGGGAAAGCCACCAACCACACCCTTAGGGATGAGGCCCTGACATTTTGTCAGCACTGAGTGGACAGCTGGAGTGCAGGGGTGTACGTGTATCTCTGTATCTGTGAGATAAAAATGGCAAATTGGAGATCTCAGAGGTCTGAGTGCCAGACTTTACTGCCTCGGCAGTTTAGGGTGTGATTCTATGTGTGCAGTTTGTAAAATTAAATGAAGAATAAAGCAGAAGATGGAAACCCCATGTGCAGGACCATCCTGCAGGGGTAGAACACATTCCTGGAGCTTCGGGTCACCAATGTTTAATTGGATTCCTCCCCAGACCTGAGTCAGGGGTAGTGGCAAAGCTCTCCTGAGCTGCTGTGAGGGGAACCACGTTCTAACTGTACATGTCTCATTGGTACAGGTAAATTCCGGGATGTTCACAGGCTCCTGAATCTCCTGGTTCACAGCACAGCCTAAGCAGGTCTTTTTATGTTCCCTGACACTCGTTAGGAAGTTTTAAGAGATTGAAGAGAATGGAAAAATCAGATATAGTCATTTCTTTTACAATATGCCCCTAAAAGGAGCCTCATAAAATATGAATTCCACTGAATATGCTTGTTTCTAAATTCAGAACATGTGTCCAAGTGAATTTGTAGCTTAGGAGATGAAGGACAAACTGCCTGGGATGGGAGATGAGCAGATAGGCAGCTGCCCTTTTCCCTGCTCTGCTGTGCCTGCTGGCCCCCTCCTGCCTGCCAGGGCATTTCCCAGAATATTTTGCACCCAAGGCACCTGCCTTGCTGTGCAGGGCTCCTGCCTCCTCCCGCTGGGTGCTCCCACCCTCATCCACTCGTTTTAATTTGCAATATTGGTGTTAGATGTGGATCTGGGAACCGGGGATGCCTCAGCCCCTTTCTGAAGCTGTCCTGGGTTCTGCTCCCTGTGATCCCTCTAACTCCAGGGACTGACCTCACTAACACAGAAGGAGAGAAAATTTTCCTGCCCTGCCAAACGTTTTAGGTTCAGCAAACCTCCCCTGCCAGCTACGCTGGACTGGGAAGAGGAGCTCTCAAAAACCATTTGCAGCATAAAAGCTTGGCAGAGTAAATTGCTTTTGATCCGTGCAAATAATTCCCTCGGCGATTTTGGGGAGGTTTTTGTATCAGTTTCTGCCATGTTAACTTTCTGTTTGTAATAATTAATTTCATGATAATCAGCTCGACATTGTGAAACGCAGAATCATTTCAAACCAGAAATGTCTTTTATTTTGCAAATATCAAGGCTGGAACACGAACAAAGACAAAAATGTCCCAGAGGCAGCCAGAAAGGAGGGGATTGGATATAGCCTCCTCTGTGCAGAAGTTCAGTTTTACCAAATAGACATTTTCTAAAGCCCCAGTCTTGTGCTGAGGACTTTAGTGGCCTCCAAGTCAATATTTTTTCCCCTTCTCCTTTAATTTTCTTGGTTTTTAAGGTGTGATAAAGTCTGGCTGCAGCCTTTTCAGGACAGCAGCCCTCGCTAAGCTCCTTTCTCTCCAGAGTGGGAGCAGGGATCCAAGGAGGGAAGAGCAATGGGAACATTCTCAGCTGTGTGCTCTGGGCCATCCCAAGTTACCCAACAGGGCCTGGAGAGGGGAGGGAGCTGGGGGTTAAATCAGCCCCACCTCCAGGTGTCAGGCCCAAATCCCCAGCCCTTCCTCCCCCAACATGGGTTGCTTTTTTCCCAGCAATGGATGAGCTGGTACCATCCCAATGGATGTGATCCACCCATGCCAGGGGAGCTATGAAGCTTCTATGGGTTTTTTGGGCTGGGTCCCTCAAGTACACCCTGCTGAACCCTGCCTGGCTGTTGGAATGCTGCTCATGCCTTCCTGGGGATGATTAGCCTGACATTTAATTGGGGACAGCACTTGGTATTTGCTCCTTCTCAGGCTCTGCTCCTCTCCATTAAAACCATAACAAACCCAAGGAGTGATGCAGGTAATTTTATGGTGCTGAGAAGGGTCAAACGCATTTGCTCTTTGATGAGAGGATCTGTAAAATCCTTAACCGGGAGCTGGATGGATCAGGCTTTCTGAGCATAAACAGGCAGAGAAAAAATGTGGAGATGGTCTGATGGGTCAGTGTGGGAGAAGAGAGAGATGGATGCATTAAATAAAGATCCACTCAGCCATCCATCCATCTCCTCTCAGTCCTCACCCGGGAGGAGAGCTCGCTAGGCAGTACAGCAGGGCTCAGAGCAGGATGGATGGGTGCAGGAGCAGATGGATGGCTGCACAGCTTTCCACCAATCCATCTCCATCTGTCCTTACACCTCAATCTTTATCTCACCTAGTGATGCACGCAGATGAGGAGCTGGAGGCCTCAGTGGGGAGATAGACAGGGACTGAGTTTAGGGTAGTGTGGAGAGAGAGAGAGGTTTTGTTCACCTCCAGAAGCTGTGTGTGGAGGGTGACAAGGACAGGACACTGTTTTTGCAGCAGCCCTGCCCTGCTGCCTCAGCTCTGCCCTGGCCATGCCAAGGGCTTCTGGTAACCTTGCTATGTTTCCCTGCCTGCCCAGGCTCTGCCTTCAGAGGTGAAACATGACAGAGCAGAGAAAAAAACCCTAAAATTAAAAATATATTTTCTTTTTTTGCCCTGCTCATGTGCTCTTTCCTGGGGCCTGAATGCAGGATCATTCAACAGAATGTTACAGTGAAAGTCACTGCATTGGCTTTTCCTGCGCAAATAATGCCGGATGTCAGAGCCTCTGGAATTGCCACATCAATCAAACTGGACAGATGGAATCTGTACATCCCACTCCTCCCACGGGCACACAGGGCCCTGCTGTGCCCTGAGATGCCTGCAGCCACCCAAAGGCGACAAGGAGCTGACTGCAAGGGGCTGAGTTCCTTTGCAAGGACCTCAGCTCTGCCTGTTTTTTGGGACATGGGCAGCCCTGCTCTGTCCTGGAACGGTGATCCAGGAGCTTTGGAACAGTAGGTTCAGCAATTTTTTAGGGAGAAGGATTGAATCATAGAATCACTTGGGTTGGAAAGGCTCTCTGAGATCATAGAGTCCAGCACTGCCAAGGTCACCTGCACACAGCTTCTAAATCCCTCGAGGGATGGGGACTCCACCTGGGCAGCTGAACCGGTGCCTTACAATCCTTCCTGTGGAGACATTTTCCTTAAAATCCAGCCTGAGCCTCCCCTGGCCCAGCCTGAGGCCATTCCCTCTCCTCCTGTTCCTGTTCCCTGGAGCAGAGCCCGACCCCCCTGTCTGTCTCCTCCTGGCAGGGAGTTGTGCAGAGCCACAAGATCCCCCCTGATCCCCCTTTTCTCTGGGCTGAGCCCCTTTTCCAGCTCACTCAACCTCTCCTGGGGCTCCAGTCCCTTCCCTGGCCATGCTCCAGCCCCTCCATGCCCTTCTTGTCCCTAGGGATCCCAAAATGAATGCACAATGCAGATGCAGGGATCTTAGGGAGCTGAGTGCTGTGCCAGGCATTTCCAGCAGGCACGCACTTGGCACAGCTCTCCAGCTCTTGTCTCTCTCCTTTTCCAGACCCCTTCCCAAGCCATGCAATTACCAAAATCCTGGCTCTTCACTGTCAGAGCTGCCGCTCCACCCGGAGCCTGTGATTCCAGGAAGAGCCTCTGCTCCCTGCCCATCAGTCCCGAGGCTGCAGAGGAGCTGTGGTTCCAGCCCAGCTGGGAGCCCCTGCTCGTGTGCCAGGATCGATGGAGGGATCGTGAGCGATCCGTCAATAGTAACGATCCCGATAATGAATAGGGGATGAGCTGCAGGCTGCGCTCGCGTGCCCGGGCATTAACAGATCCTGACCTCGGGTGCTTGGATACCAGGAAATCTGCTCATTGATTTAATGACCCTTGGCTGGAGTTCTGAGGCAGAACAGACACGGTCAGGAGGAGGCAGGTGGAGCAGAGGCAAAATATCAAACGTTGTGTTTGTCCAGATTTATCCTATCCTGCACTTTTAGCCTCTTCCTCAGCACACTGCAGTGCCAAGCCTGTCGGTCCCTGGGAATTCAGGTGCCTTTGGGGCCTCTTCCTCATCTCATATGGAATTTGTTCCAGGATGGAACCCTCCCTGACAGTCACCGCTGTGGGCAGAGTGTGGGGTGGAGGCTCCTAGGGTGTCATCTTGCAGCTCTCACTGATTTTCTCAGCTGTAGGAAATCCCTGGGCATTTCTCCCCAACTCAAGGGCGCTGTCCACCGATGTCCAGTGGCTGGAGCTGGTTTGCTAAGCCTGCTGTCCTTCGGCACAACCCATCACCCAGAGCCCCTCTCCAGTGAGACACAGCGCCGTGAGGAGCTCAGCACGGATGGGAATCAACGGGGAGCTGACTGGGTGGAGGATCTTAACACTCATCCCTCTGTGAGTGCTCGGGGAAGTTCATTGGCTGTCGATACTGCCCTGCTGTGATAAAAGCTTAAGGAGCTGCTCTGCAGCTGCCCACTGCGAGGAACACGCTGTAACTGTTTCAGATTGCCGCGATACATCACCGCTCGTGGCTTTTCCCACCGGGAGTGATCCCAGCTCCAGCACCTGCCACAGACACCCTCACGGAAGGCAATCTCCTGGCGTGGCACAATCAAACACGTATTGTTCCCAGGTACAGAATCCATCACTTAATAGTGACTGCTTTGCCCTTGGGTAGCTCTTTGTGTGTCAGCCTCGAAGGGAATTAAAATAAAAAGGGTTTGGAACCTTCAGCCCTGATTTCCAGCAGGGAAACAGAGGCAGGGACAGCCCCACTCCCTGCTGTGCCTCTCACTGACCACTGGCACACCCTTCTGGGGAGACCCTGCACACAGTTTTTAAACTGGGACCTACCTGCAGGTGTTCTGCCCATTCTCTGAAGGAAACTGAGCTCTAAAGAAATTCCACACTGTGAGTACATGGCATGGATCTCTGTTTTCTCCCATCTCTGTAATTTTTAAATGTTTTAGTTATTTTCCAGCAAATTTGTCAGAGGAATTGAGGTTCACAATGCTTCTGCCACCTTCTGTCAGCAGGAGCTGAGCAGAGGAGAAAGTCCCCAGGGGTAACCTGAGTGAAGCTCCATCAGATGTTGCAGCAGTGGCACAGGATGTGGGAGGAAAACGAGATTTAGAGACAGGAAAAGCCTCAACCAGAACTCTCAGTCCCCCATGAGATCCAAAGCTGCAGCAAACAGCCAATTTGGAGTCTGATACTCACGTTAATATTAATTTTTTTTCCTTCTGATTTTTTCTGAATTCCCATGGTTGTGTGTGGGAATGGGTGTGGAGGGGAGATGCTGCTGCACTGGGCAAAACCCACACAGGGAGGCTGAAAAAGAGGGTCAAGGCACCAGCCAAAACACCCAAATTTACATGAGGACAGCTGAGATGAGACAGGGGCTCCTTCCCTCCCCACTGCCAGCCTGGAACTTTGCCCCTGAGCCTGGCCTGACATGATCTCCCATGGAATTGCATCAGTTTTCTCTACAAAACAAGGATTTGATGTAAGCATTCGAGTGTATCTCAGCTTAGATGTTCCGGAGCTGCATATGAAAGCTCCAGAAAGTTATTTATTTCAGCCCATTTAAAGTGTTTTTGCTGATGTATTCTGCAGAGTGGGTTTAGCATGTGAGCTCTTTAGTAAAATCATTTCTGTATTAATGAGACCTAACCCAAAGCCATTAAATGTGACTTTAAAGGAATATCTCAGCAAGTCTCTCATATTGAGATGGATGGGAGCAGACAGAGAGTGTTTGTAAACTTGTACGTCGTCAAATCAAACTGGAACTCATTAAATACAGCAAAATAATTCACTGAATAATTCACTCGAGTTGAATATGAAAGATTTGGACAACCTTGGGTTGTTTGATTGAAAAAGAGCTTATTTTTTATGCTCCTGTGTATGTGACAAAGTAAAAATATGAGCTGACGGTGGGGAGCTCTGTCACCTTGGTGTCAAGGGCCTTCCTTGGAGGAAGCTTCGTTAAAGCTGAATTCTGACAAATTCAGTCTGGAGGGAGGGTCGGCATTGCTGGGGAGGGTCAGCCTGGCTGACTCCGAGGATTTTTAAGTATTTCTCATCTCTCATGCTCTGGTGGGGCTGCAGCAGCTCTGGGGATCTTGGGGGGCTCAGGAGGTCTGAGCTCAGGGCACAGAGTGTTGGCTGAGAGTCCTGGGTCAGCACCATATCCATGGGAGGCTGTTCTGTGTCAGGCCAGGCATCTTTGAGATGCTGGGGGGAGTGGGAAGCAAGCATTCCAGGGTTTTTCTTGTCCTTGAACTCCTACCTGTCCCCAGGGATCCCCAGCTTTGCCAGGAGCTGCCCCAGCCCCGTGTGGGGCTGTGTTCCCAGCACAGCTTCTGGCAAAGCTGGGGGCTGTGCTGCACCTTTTGCTGCCTGCAAAGCCAGAGAGCAGCTCTAGGGGCAGCTGAAATTTGTGAGGGGATCCAGGCTTGTGACTGGATCCATGGCTCCAGCAGCCTTGTGCCAGGAATGCTGCTCCTGCACGGTTCTCCTTCCCCAGGCAGGGAGAAAGCAGAAAAAAGCCATTATCCCTCTGTGTGTGTAGGCCAAGTATGTGGCTGAACTCCTAGGCCATCCCTGGTTCCACACATGAGGAAACTCTGGCAGAAACTCAAGGAATGCCTCTCCCCTCGATGTTCCCCTCCTGCTTTAACCTTCGTCACGCCACCGGCAAGGCGACTCCACAATCCGCTCAGAAACCTCCCAGCAGAAGAGAAAGCTTTAAACAAAATACAATTTTACAGTTCATTTCAGGTAATCACAGAGTCTATGTTCCGAAATGATCCTCTCGGCATTGCCCATGGAGAGCAGCAATAGCTGATTGGCATTCCATTACTAAACAGCTAAGCCATTCATAATGCAAAAAAACAGACTTGATGGAAAGATTTGATTCAGTTTTCAAGCTAGACTAATTCAAAACCCAGGGCTCTATAAATCAGAGCAAATGTTCTTTATAAAAAAAATATAGCCGGAGCCCATGTGCAGTATCAGATCTATGATTTATGCCTGTATCCCATTAAACTGAAGGACAAGCAAGGGGAGCAGGGCTGTCCCTGCATTCTGGGCTCCTGGCTGCCCCATAATAAACACATTCAGTGTCTGTGGAAACTGCTGCGGTGTCCCAGGGACATTTGGGGACACTGGACTTACCCTCAGGGAGGGGGCACAGCTGAACTGTGCCCTCCTGTTGCTGCCAGCAGGGCCAGGGCCAGCACAGAGGGGCAGAGGATGGGGCAGGGCAGATCTGTCAGCACTGTGGCCATGGGAACGAGCTCCCAGCTCCTTCCAAGGCAGACCGTGCTCCCAGCCAGGTATAGCCCTGTGCCCCGAGGGTGCCCACCCTGCATCCCCAACCCCAGGGTGCTTCTGTGCTTCTGGGCACTGTCATGGGATTGTTCTGTGTGCTCTTCAGAGAACCATGGCCTGCCTTGGGTTGGAATACCTCCCTGTCCCAGAGTGCTCCAAGCCGCAGTGTCCAACGTGGCCTTGGGCACTGCCAGGGGTGGGGCAGCCACAGCTGCTCTGGGAACAATTTCTCCTCAGTACAAGACATTAACTCATTCCAACTCTGCTAAAACCTGTGGTTTTTCCTTCTTCACTGCACCACTTCGTGTCCTGAGGAGAGTCCTGCTTGCAAAAATGTCGTGGTCAGACCCAGCCCCTCATGGCCTTTCACTCACTCCCCACAGTGGGATCAGGGAGAGAATTGGGAGGGTAAAATCTGGAGAGCTCATGGATTGAGATAAATTCAATTTAATAGGGAAAGCAAAAGCTACAAACAGAAGCAAAGCAGACCAAGGGATGGATTCCTTGCTTCCCATGGGCAGGTGGGTGTTCAGCACCTACAGGAGAGCAGGGCTCCATCCCATGGAATGGTGGCTTGACCTTCATCCCCCAGAGCTGAACCACAGAGGTGCCCTCAGACCCAGGTGAGGTCTGTCAGAAAGGGAGGATCTGACCCAGCAACACTCACCCTCAAGCTGCAGGACAGAAAATTCCCTAAATATATTTCCTTCCCCCTAAACTTCCCTGCCTGCTGGCAGCCCCAGCACCCTTTGAAAGCCCAGCCCCTCTTGCAGCCTTGGCACAGCGAGTGGTGCTCAGGCTCCACCAAGCCCCCAAGCCTGGGCTTTGTCTCTGTTCCCCAGCACAGAATTCATCCCCAGAGCTGCCTGGACCCTGCTGCTGTTTATTCCCTCTCCGGTTCCTGAAGGAGCTGGTGCAGCCCGGGACTGTTAACATCTGTTGGCAATCCAGAGCTCACAGGGAAAAGGATGCCATCGTTCAGGAGCTCACACTGACATTTTAAAAGCTGTGTCTGAAATCCCCAAACAATTAAGAGGCATCTTTTTTACATTCCCTCCCTATCTGAGGCATTGCACAGGCAAGGCACCAGCTGAGAAGTACATGTTGATCTTGACAGGAAAAGCTACGATTAATGAATAATGGAGCACCAGCAATATATAACTTTCAGGCGGAGCCATCGTAATTCAATCCAAACAGTAATATCAGGGTCTTTTCTTGGAGGAGTCTAAGCAGCAGTTAAATATTAAATAAAAAGATGACATTTTATTTTATTTTCCTTTGGCAATTCTGCATCTCCTGATTCAAAGAAGCAGAAGGCAGAAAGTGCCACCACGGAGGGGGAAGGAAAATTTAAATGAAAATTCACCTGCCCCCAGCCTGGGCTATAAAAGTGCTTAAGGAGGGAAAGGGAGGGCAGGGCTGCAGCACTGTGCTGCACTCTCCGGACAGATTTACCACCAGGACTTGTGCCCTCTGTCTTTTCATCATCACTCAGATCGCTGTGACTCTTCAAGGAAAAAGCTTCAAACTTTTGTCCCTGGTTTTGTGTGCCTGGGAAGATGTGTTCTCTAAAAACCCAATAATTCACCATCTGCACCGGAGCCTTGCTCAGTCATCCCGGGTAGAAGCAGATTTGATCACATTAATGCAATGGGTTCTGCTTGCTCTCGGTGTGACCTTTTTTCCCCTTTTCTTTCACTTCTACAGAGTTCTGCTCCTGTGCAGTGCCCCAGAGGCACCTCCCGGCTGCCCCCCAGCACTTCAGCTCTGCTCCAAATCTCCCCTCGCACCCCCTGGGCTGTGGTGGGGTCCCGGCCCGTCTCCCACGGCACGTTCTCCCCATTAGAGCAGAAACCTCAGTTGTGGCCTCTTTGCACCTCATTAAATCCTCATTTCTTTCCAAATCTCACATCAGCCCTTCCCTCTCCCCTCTTCTTGGTGCTAGGGCTGAACGATTTCATTAATTCCCCCAAGCACTGCCCACTCCAGTGCTCCCACTAACGACCCCATCAAGCATCCGCCGACATCTGGTGTTGCACTCGTCTCAGACGCATTCTGCACACCAGCGACTGCCCCGAGCAGGGCAGGGCTGCCCGGGTCAGCTTCCAAGGCGAAATTCCCCTCACCCAGCACTGCCCTCCCATCAGTATTTATTAAACAAACGGTGCTGACTCCTGTGCCAATGATCCCAGCTCTCCTCTGTGTTCCACAGAAATGGTGCTCCCAGCAAGGAACTGTGAGGAAACAGAGAGCAGATGGGGAGGACGAGGGTGAGGCAGTGGGTACCTGCTGGGCTGTGCATGCAGGATGCTCACACTCAGCTCCTCTCCCTAAATTTCATCCAGAAAATGTCTAACAAATGCGTGGGATTAACTCTTGGTTGCTTTTCCACCTGGAAGGACAAAACCTCTACTTCTTGTTCTGGCTCTGCTGTTCCAAGAGGAGCAGGGGGCAGGCTGAGAAAAGCCTCAATTCACACGGAATCTGCTCTGCTGCAAACTGAGCCCCGTTCCCGAGTGTTGAGGGGACTGAGCAGTGACCTGTGAGCTCCTCGAGGGATTGCTACTCCACACCCCTCACCGGGCTCAGGGGTCTCCCCGGAGCCAGGAGGGCATCAGGCCTGGCAGAAACACAGTTTTTGTCCCAGTGGAACTGGGAGGAGTGGAGAGAGGAGAAGTGCCTGAGCTGACCCTGCAGGTGAGGGCTGGGTGGGGAGCACAGGGTCCTTTGGCCGCACTGATCCAATGTTCACGCAGGACTGGGGGTGGTGGGAGCAGGAGCAGCACTGGCAGCACCTCCGTGTGCCCTGTCTGTGCTTGCAGCTCCAGTCCCTGCAATAACAGAGCTGACCCATCAAATAAGGCACAAAAACACCAATGGGAGAGGGTTCAGATCCTAAACTCAGCCTGACTGTGGGGTTCATCCCTGAGCCAACAGAGCCACGCAGCAAAAAAACGTCCATGGAGAGGTCCCAAACTGAGGCATCCCAGTGGAAGGGCTTGGGGACCCGACTGCCCGGCCAGCATGAGCTCCGTGCACGGGGCAAAGCCTCATCCCCCCGTGGCCAGCGGCGAGACAGAGCCGAGTACAAAGCAAACAGAGCTAATCTGCCGTGCAGCATTCCCCAGGCTTCCCGGCAGATCTGCCCCGGCAGCAGCTTTTGTTTCCTCCCTCATTGCTTTGCCAGCTCCCCGTGGAAGGTTTGTTTGCTTTCTGACCCTCCTTCACCAAAGAACAATATTTTACCATCAGCTCTCTTCTTCTTTCTTAATTTGCTTTAATTATACTTGTTTAAATTCTGTAGCATTCTTGGAGGGCTGAGGAGGAGGAGTAGCAGGGTACAAACACCTTGTAAGGCCTTTAATTCTGCCCAGATCAGAGAGCTGCACTAAATCATCTCCAAAAAGAGAGCAGAGGTTAAGATAAGACTCTGTGCTTTCACAAGTATCTCAGCAACTTCATTAGAGAGAGAACTGATAAAAAGTAAGCAAGATGAGCAAAACAGATCTTCCTGGGAGTTTAATTTTTGTCTCAATGGAGTTAGAAGGAACTCTCTTAACAAACAGGCTTTTCTAACCCAAGGAAATTATTTTATTCCCTAGTAAGAAGTGATGGGATAAAACATCCCCAAGATGCACCAGAAGAGGTTTAGACTGGATGTTTGGAGACATGTCTTCCTGGGAAGGGGCTGTCAAGCTCTGACACAGCTGCCCAGGTGCAGTCACCATCCCTGGAGGGGTTTACAAGGCTTGTGGATGTGGCACTTGGGGACATGGGACAGTGGAAGTGTATAACTTGTACTGAGGAGAAGCTGTGCCCACAGAAGCTGTGGCTGCCCCTGGACCCCTGAGAGTGCCCACAGAAGCCAGGCTGGACAGAGCTTGGAGCAGCCTGGGATAGTGGAAGGTGTCCCTGTGTTGGAACAGGATGGTCTTTAAGGTTCCTTCCCAAACCATTTTAGAATTCTGACTGGAGAGGGGAGTGTGGTCAGGAGGCTTCCCTACCAAGGATGGAATTTGTTAAGCTTTTGGCAAAATGATTTTTATCTTTTTTCCCCCCTAGAGTTCTGCCTGCTTCCTGCTGCAAATTTCAATATTTCATCAGGAAAACAAAAGCTTCTTGGCTTTCAGTGGATGTTTTGTGTGTTTTGAGCAGGATGTTGTGACACACTGCTGATGTGTTTCCAAGGGAAATGGGAGCTCCTCTTGCCCGAGCTCTCTGTGCTGTCACTGCTCCTCCCTCCACCAGCTCTGGCTCCCTCATACCCTTGCTCTGGGATGCTCCTGGGGAAGGAAGGTATCAGGGACCTCAAGGCCCTGAGCCAAACCAGCGGGTGCCTCACCAAAACAACATCTTTCATCCATGCAATGCTCCCAGGGAATCAGGTGGTAATGGGGTGTCACATTTGTCTTGCTGACAGCTGGCATCACCGATAAGAATTAATCAGCTATAAATAAATAAATGTGATAAAATTCCTCCAATATCTACTAACAAGGCTATTTGTGGTTTTTTTGGGTTTTTTTTTTTGTTTTTTTTTTTTTTTTTTTGGGTTTTTTTTTTTTTTTTTTTTTTTTTTTTTTTTTTTTTTTTTTTTTTTAGTGTTGCTCTTATCTTTCACAGAGGAAGGGGGGAGAAAGCAGCGAGGCAGATAAAAATGTTGGGTAAATCCAGCATGGCTGGATTTGCTGTTGGAGCCAAGTGTTCCCGTGTTGCGGAGCAGATCCCTGCTCCATGCTCCTGCTTGATAGCAGCCACAGGCAGCTTTGTCACCACTCTGGTTTCCAGGCAAATATTTTTCAAGTGTAGGCAGGGTCTTCCAAAGCCCTGCACATTCACAGGCGCAGCCAGCACCCACTGGTGAGGGTTTCTGCAGGGTTTGTGCTGGAATCAGGCTGAGCTGAAGGGAGGGGATCTTCCAGGAGCAGTTCTTAGCAAGCTGCAAGACAATCAATAATCTTGATAGAGACGCAATGGGCTCCTGGAGTCTGGAGTTTATGATTTTGCCATAAATAAAAATAATTGATCCCCCATTAACTGGGAAGGGTATTGAAAATTCTGTGAGTACTTGTCCTTCCAGGCGAGTATCATTGTTTACAGACCCAGCCGGGAGCTCACCAGGGCTGGTCCTTCCTGCTGTGGGCACACCAGGGTGGGGACTTGGACTGGGATGGCCAAGTCACAGCTGGGGCCTTGGAGGCTTCAGCAGAGGGTTCTGTGTCCTGCCTGCTCTGAGGATCCTCCGCTCCCACCCTGGGACAATCCAGCTCTGCTCCCACCCTGGGACAATCCAGCTCTGCTCCCACCCTGGGACAATCCAGCTCTGCTCCCACCCAGGGACAATCCAGCTCTGCTCCCACCCTGGGACAATCCAGCTCTGCTCCCACCCTTTCGCTCCCATGATAGCCCAAAGCAAAACCATGTCCCTAAACGCTCAGTGCAGGCACTGTATCTTCACAGAAATATCAATGGGATCTTGTCTGTTAAAATCCCATCTATTTGAGCATATAATTTTGCTGGAGTCAGAATCTATTAGTGAAATCTCAGCCCTGGTGACAAGATAACAGAATCCTCAAATTAAATAGGGTTTCCACAATTACAGCGTCTCCCTTTCTTTGACAGCATTAACACCATAAATGCTGCTGTCAGACAAGATAAAATCTGAATTTTATCCTGACAAGGCAAATGTTATCAAAGATCAGTTAATTACACACTGGATTTCAGTGCAGGCAAATAAACCCCCTGTGGGTTCGTGTGAAAACTGCTGTCTTCCCAGCAGCTCCTCCCTGGGCCACCAGGCACGATTCCCTCATCCCTCCCTCAGTCTCCAGCACGCTGAGGAAATGGGATCCACATTTTCTGCTGGTGTCAGACTTTGCCCCCAGCCCAGGGCAGGATGCTGACAAGTGAGAGGTGCTGGAGGTTTGAAGTGTTTCCTGCAGGAAGGGACTTGCAACAAACCCTGCTGGGTTTGTGAGGAGGCTCTGTGGCTCTGCCAAGAGCTCTTTCAATCCAGCCCATTCTGCGTTTCTCTGATTTATTTCATTAAAACAATTGTTTCCCTGCAGGAATTGTCAGAATGGACACACATCTTCTCTTATCCAGTAGCTGCTTCCTTCCAGCTGGGAGTTTTTTCTTCCTGTTCTTTGTATTTGCAAATAAGGTATTTAAGCCTTGTTTTGAGTGGCAGCCTGTGTTGGAGGGGGATGTTTTCCAGCTGCTGTGAGTGCACATGGAGCTGTATTCCAACGATCTCTAGCAGCACTGCAGGTGGATGGGACATTCCCGCTGCTGCATCCCAAGATCCCAATGGAGGCAGGAGAAGGCTGCTATTAGGAGCTGTCAGCTACAGGTGTTGCACAGCCCCCAGCAAGGAACAGGCCAAATTCAGAAAATTATAAGGAAAAGCAGAGCTTGTGGGTATCTCTACTTGCTGCATTTAAAATTCTCTCCCGTCCTGCAGGGTGACTGCTCCATTGCTGTTTTTTTGCTTAGACACAGACACCCCAAGCCAAGGACATGGCCCAAACCCCTCCGTGCTGCTCCGGTGGCTCTGCCCTCGTAACCCAGTCCTGCCTGTCTCTTCCAGCTCGGTGTTTTCCAGCTTTGCTCCTTCCTGCCCAGCATTCCCGGTGTTCCTGGGGCTGGCGGCTCCAGCCCAGCCCAGCCCAGCCAGGAGGGAAATGCACAGTGACATTTGTGTGCCAAGAGCTGTCACACGTGTGGCTGGCACTCTGAGTGGGATAAATGTCCTCTCCATTCCTGGCCTCATCGAGGAGAGTTGGTGCTGCTCTGTCAGGCTGAAGGGATGGACTCCCCTCCACGGCGTCCATGGGGAGCAGGGTCAGGCAGTGCTGCACTCCCCCGCTCCCCCCCCCAGCTCAGAATAATCACTGCAGTTCTCCACTGCTGCTCAGGGCAAGGTTCCTCATGGCCCTTGTCCTGCCTGAGGCCAGGACTGGCAATCAGCACCTGGATGGGCTTCCTGGAGGCCAGGAGGGAGCTGGGAAAGCCCCACCAGGGGCAGGAGCATGGCAATAACTTGGCTGCATGGTGGGACTGGGAGAACATGGTGGGACTGGGAGAACGTGGTGGGACTGGGAGAACTTAGTGGGACTGACAGAAGCACAAAATTTGGGCTTCTTTATTTGTTCCTTCCCCCCTTCTATCTCCACCTCCACCTCTCTTCTCCACTGTTTTTTTCATTCTGTCCCTGGTCAGTCTTTCCTGAAGACACTTTGAGTTTTGGAGTGCCAGGATTTGTGTCAAATGCTGTGTGACAAAGGAGCTCTACCCCCATCCAGGTGTAATTAATGTTACCAACAGTATGAGACCATCGTTACAGCTTTTATTTAATTTAGGAGGAAAAGGGTAAGAAATGAGAAGAAAGAAAAAAGACAGAAAAAGGAAGGAAAGAATAATTTATGGATCCAGGGTGCAGGGAGAGGCCTGGTTGTCAGGAGCAGTCCCAGCTCTCCTCTCGAGGAATCAGTGGTCCTGTGCTTAAGCTTAGCCCAAGAAGGTCAGAGAATCATGGAACGATTTGGGTTGAAGGGACCTTAAATCTCATCTAATTCCAAGCCTGCCATGGCACTGCCATTCCTGCTGGGACACAGAAGCTCCATCCAGCACAGTGGTGCCCACTGCTAAAGGCCCCATCACCACCTGATTTCTCTTTCCCATTCTACACACTGAGCACTTTCTCTCCCTTATTAAGCAGAGGAAAAGGGCAGAACAAATTGGAATATATAAAATGCTTGTTCCTTGCATTTCCCACCTGGCTGATGACTCCCTGGGGGCTGTTTGGGGGGTGTCCATCACTGTTACTCACCAAGGGCATCGTTATTATTTTTGTCACTTCCTTACTGAACATGAAGATACCAAATTTCCCTTGCCCTGGGTAAAATGGGGAGACACTGCTTTCGTGGTTAAGGAGCCCCAGGCAATGCCATACTGGTCAGACTGGTGTGACAGCTCCTGGGCTGGTTGGTGGCTCCCAGGGACGCCAGTGAAACCCTCACTCTGCTTTGGGATGATGTATTTTAAAGCCATGAAATAAAGCAGCACTTAATTGCAAAGAAAAACACAGGGATGGGAACGCAGCAGCGAATTCTGGATTTATTTGCTTGTGGGAAGCAGCAGAGGTGGGACATTGGCAGTAATTGACTCGGAGCAGGCTGCAGATCCATTCCCTGAGAACGCAGATCCATTCCCTGCCCGGAATTTACACCAAGCCCTCTAAGTACATCCTCCACCAGGGCTTCCATCACATCAGACTTGTCAAACGTGGGTAATGCAGATGAAACACTTTAAAAGAATCTCATTTTCAGGACAAGCTGATCACTCTTTCCTTGAAAATAAAGCCCTTGTAAAAGATCTTAATTTAAGCAGTCAAAGATTAAGCTGCCCAGAGTGATTGCCTGCTTTTGCTGCAGAATTTCCGAGCACTTAGCACGAGGCTGTTCATGGTGTGTCAGGAGCTTTGAGCCGCATCCTGTTGAAAAAAAAGCAACTGGGGGGCAAAAGGAGATCAAGGGGAGGCTATGAAGCCTAAAGTGACTCCTGCAGAAAAATAGAGGCAGGTACCAGTTTTGCCCTTGTCCCCAGTCCCTCTGCAGCTCTCCCGGAGCCCCTTCAGGCCCTGCCAGGGGCTCTGAGCTCTGCCTGCAGCTTCTCCTCTCCAGGGGAGCACCCCCAGCTCTCCCAGATCCAGAGGGATCGATCTTCACCTACCAGAAGGACTTTGGTCCATGGAGGTAACAGAGTCCCTGAAGGACCTTGGTGCCGTCCGTCACACCCTCACCCTGCTCCCTGACCTCTTGTGATCCCAGAATTGAAGGCAAATTGAAGATTTTGTCTCCTAATCTGTGGCTTAGGAGAAATCTGAGCAACAGCTGAGTCAGTGCTGGCCCAGCTGGAGGGGGAGCTTTTTGTTCAGAAGGGCACAATGTCACAGCACACTGAGAGCTGGTGTAAAAGAGGAAAACAGGGATAAAAGGAGCAGTCAGAGGAAGAAATCAAGTGAACAAAGCTCATTTCCTTGAGGTATTTGAGCTTCTGATCAACTCTAGTATCTGCAAGCAGCAGAAAGCCTTATTTATATATTATTTATCTTTGGCTTAAAAAGCAGCATTCTCTCATTTGACAGCTTCTGCCTGGATTTTTGTGCCTTCTTTTCTTTTCTTTTCTTTTCTTTTCTTTTCTTTTCTTTTCTTTTCTTTTCTTTTCTTTTCTTTTCTTTTCTTTTCTTTTCTTTTCTTTTCTTTTCTTTTCTTTTCTTTTCTTTTCTTTTCTTTTCTTTTCTTTTCTTTTCTTTTCTTTTCTTTTCTTTTCTTTTCTTTTCTTTTCTTTTCNCTCCATTTGCTTTTGTAGACACAACTTCAAGGCCTGACCTTGGTGTAAGTCCTGTCCATGGCCTCGGGCTCTGCCTTGGCGCTGCTGCCCCTCCTGCCCTGGCTCTGATCTTCCTGAAGTTCCGCGTCTCCACATCCAGGGGTCCTTTGTGCTGCTGACTGGGGAGGGGTGGAGTGGAGCAGGTTGCTGCCTGTCCCTGGAGGAGAACTTCTCATCACTGATGTGGAAAGTGGAAAATAAAATAGACGATTGCACTCTTTATCTTCAGGGAACAGTTTTGTTCTCCCCGTCCCCTCCCTGCAGATATGAAAGCATTTCAGTTCAGGGAAGCACTCAGAGCACAGTGAGGGGAAGTCAGTGCTGAGAGCAGCAGGAACATTTATTTACAGCACAGATGACTTGTGACCTCTCTTTGCTGTGTGTGTTTGTACTGCTCCCTGACAGCCCCTCAGACACCCTGTGCCTCGTGCCTGAAGTACCATGGCTGTGCTGCTTTTTTCAGTCATTAAACCTGTCTTGGAAATTGCAAGAAAAATCCAATTCCTCAGGTCCAGAGAGGCCTGCAGAAATGGCACCTCAGGGACATGAAACAGCGCTGCTCGCATTAAACCAGAGACACATCAGAGCACAGGGGGTGAAGAAAACTTTTAAAATGTTCCTCTCAGGGTCTCAGGAGTGCTCTGGGCCTGTCCCCACTGCTGTGCCGTGGCACCATCCCACACTCTGCAGTGGAAAGCCCCTGCACATCTGTGCACAGCTGGAGGCAGCGGGGTCACCCTTGGCACAGCTCTGACCAAGTGGAAAATGGGCATTTGTAGGTACAAGGCCTTTGATTTTCCACTGGGAAAAGAACACAGGCAGACAGAGTTGGGAGCGTAAATCAGAGCTCACTGATACGAATCCAAGAATGCTTCCAGATCAATATTGAAAAGAGTGAGGTAGGAAGGGCAAACACACTCCCTCTCTATCCATCAGCTGTGCACAGAGCTGCTTATCTCATCTATCTTCTATCTCCCATCTCCTCCCAGCCTTTTCTCTCCCCCTATCTGCCGCACCATCGAGCCCTCTAATAATTCCTCTGTGTTCCAGCCTTGCTTTTACAAGGGAAGAATCCCAATACCGAGACCTCTTTTCACTCTTTACTCATGTACAGGAGGCTTGGGATGAAATCAGGATCAGAGCTGATGATACTGAGCTTTATCCCGCCCGGCAGGTCCCTCTTGGTGGAGACTGTTGTGATCCACTGGGAAAGACTTCACGCCCTGGCAGCTCCAGGTAAGAAACTGCTGCTGTTTTCCTGTTTGCCTGGCTGGAGTCAGGAGCAGGAGCATTTGGATGCTGTTGAGAGGGTCAGTACATTGTAAATGTCAGGCTGTTCCAGCCCCTTGGGGCAGTCACCCTCGGTGTCACAGCTGTCCCCTCATGCTGTGGGGCTGTTACCTGCATTACAGCAGAGGAACAAATTGCAATGGGACTCAGACCCCTGATCTAAGGCAGCTTTCACCTCACACAGTTAGCTCTGCCCACTGGGCCAGGGATTTGCAGCCGAAATGCCATCAGTGCTTTGCAGCCCCTTATCTCTCAGTGAGCTGAGATAGCTCCTTATTCCTCTGCCTTCTGTGGGGTCCTGTCCTCGTGGAGCCTGGGGACAGGAAAGTGCCATTATCTCCCTGGTATAGACGGGAAGTGCCTCTCCACGGCTCAAACTCCCTCTTCCAGGTGCAGGATACACAGGGCAATATTTATTTATTAGAAATGCAGCAGTTTGTGGAGGGATGGGCATGAAATTCATTCTGTATGATTGTCCCATAGGAGGTGATTCTTCTGCTTGGAGAGGAAGCAGAACTCAAGGTGTAAATGATCCCTAAAGCAGCCCTCAGGAATCACATCCTGTGTGCCCACTGGCTGTGGAGGCAGGACTGTCCTCTGCCTTAAAAACACCTGAAGCTGGGTAAGATGAATGCCTCTGACATCCATGGGAATGAGACTTGGGTTTATTCCCGGGATTTTCAGCTCTCTGACTGACTCAGAGGTACCTCTGGGCAGGTTGGGAAGGAGCAGGCTGTTGAGCACTGCTGGCTCCTCACAGATCCACTTGCTGCCCTGAGGGATGAATTGCCCTCTGGAAATACCTATTCGTGCCATGGGCTTAACTCTAAAGCCTGACTTTAAGGCGGGAAATCTGCTTTAACTGGACAGGAATCTAACTGATACATTCACTTCTACCCCTCCATACTGGTGTTTCCAGCACCATCTTTTTCTCAGAGCTTTTGGGAATCATTTCAAGCCAGCAGAGTGAAGGCCAGGCTCAGGAGTGTGGGTGGAGGTTTGTGTGTGGGGAAGTGTGAGCTGAGTATTGACACAGAACTTAGGTGTTCAGACAAGTTTGTCCAGGCAGCAAAGTTCACATTTATGTGCAAATGAGGAAACAGTCACACTGAACTGGAGGGAGAGGATGCTAATGAATGTTCTGCCAGGTTTTAAGGAGAAGATATTGCCCAATGCTGTGGAAAATTAAAATTTGTTTCTAATATGTATGGTAAATTTAATGCTAAAGACCAAAGATAAATGGAAAGGGAGTTTAATCTGAGCTGACCCCATTTTTGCTGGAATGTCATTTGCTGTGGTTTCTGCTCCCCCTCAGAAAGCAAGAGACACTCTAATTACTTCTTGCGTTCTACACATAAATGATTGCTCCCAAACACTGAGAGCAGAATGATGCTAGGAGAGGAGCAAGGGAACCATCCTGGATCCACAGTGCTTCCAGGAGAGCACAAACTGAGGGACTGGTGCTGCAGAGGCACTCCTGATTGGCAGCAGGAAGAGTTCTGGGTTCTGAGTGCTCTTGTGGAGATCACTGCTCTGAGATGTGGAGGCCATGAGATGACTGGGACTGAATTCACTTTGGGATGAAAAGAGTTGCCTGACTAAAGAGGATCTGGAGTGTACAGGGCTTGGCTGGTCTGAGGTTCCTTGAGATGGATCCAACTTCCAGCTTTTTCAGAATTTAACATGCTGCCCACACTGCACACACAAATCCAAGGATCCTCCTTTGCATTAAATTGTGAATTCACATAAACTGATCCAGCTATTGAAAAGCTGATTTGCAAAAAATCCCTTGCCAGGCAAAAGATGAAACCAGAGGACCACTTCTTAGCCTTTACTCTTAGAGGAAAAGATTCAGCAACAACATGATTTATGGAAATTCCCTAGGAATAGATCAGAGCTGGAGCTTCACCTTCCTTAAATAGTTCCCTGTGAGGCTTAAGGAAACTTTTCCTTCAGGGTGGGTTTTCAGCGTGGCCCGGGTTGCCCCCAGGGCACTCAGAAAATGCAAAGAGTGGTTAGAGCTGGGCTCAGAGAGCGTCCCTTTCATGGGCTGAGCTCCTCCAGAGCAGCATGGCCGGCCTGGCCCGGCCCATCTGCTGTGCTATCTTCCCCTGGCAGCTCCAGCAGCTCGGCTCCCGAGGGAAATGAGCCTGCCTGCCCCTGGTGGGGCTCAGCAAGCCCAGCAGCAGCTGAGCAAATGATCCAGCGTGCATGAAAGGCCTCAGAGCTCCTCTCCGTGAAGTTCAGCTCCCTCCGTGCCCTGCCGATGGAATTTCATTGGCTTGTGGCTGTGACAGGTTATAATCAACCTGTCCAATTTTAATTTCAGCCTTGGCTACGTGGCAGATCTGTGTTTATTTCTTTTTTTTAATGATCTGCTTTATTTGAAAGGTGGAAGTGCCCTGCTAGAAGAAAATATTCCCAAAGTTGTTTTCTCCAGGCAAATGGAAAGGTTTCTCCTGCAACTGATGTGTTTAAATGGCAGTGCCCAGGAGAGAGATGCTAAGGGAGAATAGTTCCTCCTAAGGGGTTAATTACTCTTTGTTGGACTGTCTTAGAGGAAATGGCATCAAACAGGCAACCCAATTACCTGTCTGGAGAGCTTCAAATGGGAAATGTGATTTGGCCCCTGCTGGAGAATTTACCAGCTGAGGACCTAGAGAAGGGTCATTTGTGCCTGGCAAGAAGGACTCAATCCCAAGAGATCATTTACACAAAGCCTTGCAGGGAAAGAACTGACTCCATTCAACAGGAGATGGGCTCCAGGTGCTTTGCTGGGCAAAGCCAAATCTTCTGTCTGGAGCTGAGCTCTGTGAAATGGTGTCGTCACTCTCCTTGTTAGCTCCTCTCATCACCCCTGATTGCCTGATAAAGGCACAGGGAGCCTGAACACTCCAAAATCAGAAATGAGAGATCTTATTTTGGTTAAAAATAATTTTAGGAATAATTGTAATTCCTTGCTCTTGTATGAATTATTGGGAAGGGGGACACTTAGACTGTGCTTGTGGTTCTCAACTGTATTTTCAAGCGATTACAGTGTAAAATCCTGTCACAGGATTTTTCTCTCCCTGAAAACAGAGGCCATCTGGAATCTGGAGCGTTGGTGGGAATTGTCATCATTTGGACAGAGAGCCTCTGCCCTGTGAGGTGTGAGGGCAGCAGGAGGCCATGGGGCAGCCCAGCTCCAGCTGCCCATGAGTCGCTGCCAGGTTTTCTCTGTCCCAGCCTTGGGTGGGGAGGGCCAGCTCTGGGCCGAGGCTCTGCAGGAGATGGTCTGGAACTGTCTGTCACCATTACAGCACTTGGCTGCCCAAACCCAGCCTGACAGGAGCGTTTTGTCCCGCAGGCTGAGGACATGATCCAAGAGGACACCTTCCTTCCCCAGCCACCTTCAGGCTCGGCCACCCCTGCTCATCCTGGAACTGGGATTCTGCTCCATGCCAGGGGGAATTCACAATTCAGCGTTTTCCCTGTGCTCAGTGGGAGCTGCAGGGACTGTGGGAGGTGTGTGAGGTGTGCAGAGAATGGCTGGGTTGTGCTGTGTCAGGGCACCACAGCAAGAACCAGCTGGACCCTATGGAGTTTTGTGCTAGTAATTACCTCTTCTGGGCACGGGGGATATTTTTAGTCTACTTGCCTAAGGAAATTAAGTTCATATGATGATGGAATGAATGCTTGAACGTTCCTGCGTGTTTATTCTGACCGTAATAATTTTTGAAGCCATTGGCAGTTTCAAGCAGATTTGATGGGGGAGGAAAGCAGTCTCACATACAATTAAGGTTTTATCCACACTGTGAAAACACTGGTCAGGTAGAGGAGAGAAAGCTCATAAATGCTCCCAATCAGCATTTCTGTCTGAACAACAGGCCAGCGCGTAGGCTTCTACCTCACCAGTCATCAAAGACTCCACACCAGGGGAGAGAATTTAGCAAAACCCATTGGAACGGCAGGAAAGGATTTGATCGGAGCTTGCAATCAAGCATGAAATGCAGATCTCGGGGAAACAGGGCTTTGTTATTCCATGTGCTGATGGGACTGCATATTAACTGCTGATTAGTTGTATCAGCACAAAGGCAAGAGTGGATTTAGTTGGAGGTATAAAGCCATGCCTGGTAGCACAGCTTGTTCCTCTTCCCCACATAAGTGCATTTGTGTCAGTCAGGTTGTTTGCTGCACTCAGGGAGTTAATGCTGCTCTCACTTTGGGGCATAAACAGGGCTTAAAAGCCCAGAGTATTTCACATGGAGATTTCAGTGCTGGGGTAAACCCAAGCAGCTGTCAGATTTGGTTCTCTGCTGTACTTAAAGTGACATGGATTAGGACTGGGGAAGGGAGTTCTTATGGCAAATGCTCTGCGTTGCTGCTCCTCAGAGGCTGTGATGGAGCTGTGCTGGCCTGGGGGACTCAGCTTTGGGGGGTTCAGAGAGACCCCCTCCCTAATCCAACCCTGAGCCCCAGCATGGCCCAGTGTCCACAGCCTCCCTCACAGCTTTTCAGGGTGGGAAAACCACATCCCTTTCTCACATTCCCCCAGCTCCCCAGCTTCTCCCCTGCTTTTCCTCCAGGGAGATATCCATAATGACTACATGTTCCTCAAACATGCATGGGAGCCTTCTTAAAATTAACATAGTTTTCATTTAATTTAGCATAACTCACACTGGGGTTTAATACAGTTTAGCAAATCCACTGGAAATTTCAGCTTTTGCTTAATTCAGATTAATTTTGCAGAGAGCCCCTGCATGGACAAATCTCCTGAGGCGCCTTACAGCAGTCAAGTCTTGCCACGTGTGGCCACAGGGACAAATTGGTTGAAATGGGCCGAGATGTGTTTTGTTTAACCTCTTTCCTGCTCCCAGTTAAATGATGGGCAAAGATCTTCCAACTGCACCAATCCCTTCCAAGTGCAGCAGTCCCTTCCAGCCTCCCACCCTCACACCCCCCCGCAGTTAAACCTGTGGGCATTGCTGGAGACAGTGGGGTCTGAGCTGAGCCCAGAGCAGCTCGGGGTGGGAAATGATGCTGCATCTCTGCCTGATCACCTGGCAAAACCACAGAGCTCCACAGTGAGAAAGCTGCCATAAAATCCAGTGCCAGAAGGGATTTCACGGGAATGCTCCAGATCCCAGGCTGGGAACTGTGGCATCTCCAGAGAAACAAGCACCACTGCAGGGCCAGGCTGCTCTTCCAAAGGTTCACCCCATTCCTGCCTCAGGGTAATGGGTGATTTGTTTGCAGAGTGATTTTAATGAAGTCACTGGGAGCCCTGTCGGTCTGTGTCAGCTCTGCTCTGCACACCCCTGCAGAGAAACCCCATGAAAACATCTCTTGTCCTGCTCCTGCCAGCTCACAGCAGCTGGGATTGCACCAATGCCAGCACAGCAACTCTGAGATCATCAGAGCTTTCCTGGACTGTTCCTCGAGGGTCTGTTTGCCATAAACCAGCTGGGTGGAAGCCACGGGGAACACTGAGGAATCACATCCTTGTTGGATGGGGCCTGAAGCACCCTGGGCCAGTGAGAGGTGTCCCTGCCCATGGCAGGGGTGGAACTGGATGAGCTTTAAGGTCCCTCCCAATCCAACTATCCAATAATTCTGTGATGATTTAGGATGGGAAAACTCTTCTCTCTGCAGGTGCTCACTTCTGTTGAATGAGAGCATGCCAGGAGCTGTCTGTATTCCAAACCAGCCCAACTCTCCAGGTGCCCTGAGCCTCTGGATACACAGCAGCTCCATTCTGGAGCTCCAGCTGCCATTTCAGGACACACAAGGCACCACTGCAGGGTCAAGGTGTTCCTTAATGGCCACTCTGCTCCCCTGGTGCCCTGCAGGATGGGCCTGCCTGCTCCCCTGCACAGAGTGAGTTAAGACACCACGGAACTCACTCTATGTGCAGCTGTCTCAGAGGGGGCATCACAGCACTGAGCCCTGGTGCTCATTAAAGACTCTGACTAGAAGGAGGCAATGAGCCGGTTTTATGACAACAGAAATTCCTTCCTATCACATTTGGTGGTTGTGGATTCATGGGGGATGTGGGAAGAGGGAAGATCAGAGCAAGCTGGAGCTCTGGGATGTGCTGGGGGTACAAAAGCTGACAGCAGTGTGTGTTGGTGACAGATAGGGCAGAGCTGAGGTGGGAGTGGAGCATCCCCAGGTCCCCTATAATACTGTCACACTGACCTTTTACAAATATATATTTGAACATTAACTATAAAATGCTGCTGTTATATATGAATGTGTAACTTGCTCCCAGGTTCTGAACATCAGCAGCTCTGAGAGTGGTTTAATGCCCGGGATCGTTTGGATCTTTGCAGAACTGCCCAGGAATGCTGCCCAGGAATGCTGACCATGCTGTGAGTGTCCCTCTGCACCTTGGGGACACTGCTGGGACCCCATGGGCAGAGCTGGCAGTGCTGTGTCATTCTCCATGCTCACTCCATGGCCTGAAGAGGGCAGGAAGAAGGAAACCTCAAAGGTTGGGCCTGGAAGGGAGCTTGGTGCTCTCCCCAAAGTTTTAAGCCTGGGCTTCTCCCCCTTTGTCTTTCAGGTTGGTCGTAACCCAGGTTGTTTTCTAAATTTGTGCAAAGGGATAATCCACGATTAACAGCCATTTTAATAAATGGCTAATCAATTTATAAGGGTTGCTATAGAGTTTAATAAATCAGGCCCAGGTTGATTATAACTATGGCTTGTGGCCATCCTGTAATGCCTTCTTCTGATGTGCTTCTAATAGTCTGGAACCTCCACTGCTGTTGCCAGGAGCTCATTTAAAACACCAGGCAGTGTTTTTTAACATGCTAAAAGCACAGGGTGAGTAAATATTCCTCTCTACTTGTAAGTCACATGGTGACAAATTTGGGTCCAAACCAACATTCATCAGGAGCTTTGGCAAGAAGGGATTTGTGGAGCTTGAAAGAGATGCTGGAAGAGAGATGTAATTATAGGAAAGGGGATGCTGAGCCAGATTGAGGTCCTGTGGGGTCTGAGAGGGGCCAGGAGAGAGGGAGGGAATAGGGAAAGAGGCAGCCAGACCCCCTCCCTGATCTGTCTGCCCACCCTGCAGCAATTCCAGTGCCCAGGCTCTGCAGGGAGCTGGAGGCTGTCCTTGGGCCTCACGTTTCAAAGTCATGGATGGATTTATCCTGAGCTTCTCTTGCCCTTCCATCCACAGAGCCACAGGGCAGCTGGGGCTCCAGGGACCTCTGGGGGTCACCTGCTCCCCCAGGGCCACCTTGCTCAGAGTGTCCCAAGGTCACCCTGCTTTCTCTGCAGCCTCACGTCCTCTGTGCAGCCACCACAGGGCACCTGGGAATCACCCTGAGGGGATGTTTGTGTGACTGGACACAGCAAAGAGATAGAAAATGTCTCTCTGAAAGGGCCGAACTTTGCCCACAAACACCCAGGAGGGGCTGGGGGCCATTTCACGGCCTGGATGTCCCAGATGGCACCTCACTGTCCCCAGAAAGTCACTCTGGCTCCTCTTGGGGCCATGTCCTATCAGCCAGGGGGGACAGTGATTTTCCAAAGGAGAAACAGGAGTTCAGCATTTGAACCGCTCCCTCAGAGAGCCAGAATTTCTGCTGCTCTCTCTCTGTGTTTTCAGAGCCATCGAGACAAAAGAGAATCATGGTACATTAAAAAAGCCAAGCAAACTGTGAGCCTGAATGTTTTAAGCCCCACAGCCGGTAGGGTTAGCTTTTTTTGTATTCCGATTTTTTTCTTTCCAGCTTGATTCACACAACTCTTTGGAAGAAGCCCCATCTGCTAAATATAATCTGAAACCTGTAGCTGCCTGGAAAGAGAAGTGTGGTGATTTCTGAAAAACTCCAGCCTATAAAAGCTGACACACAGCCCCTCACACTCTCTAAAAACCATCTCCTGGTGGATTTATTAGTCTTAGGCAACAGCAGTTGGTCTGAAAAGAAAATGTATTTAACCTTTCTTTTTAATTGTCGCGCTGTTAACCTGTCAGTTCTACATGGGGCTGTTAATAATTCTGCTTTAAATGTCTCAAAAAGAACTTTCATGTTTAAATATTAAACACTAAAACTTGGGTACACTTAGCAGAGAATGGAAGCAGTGCTTGGAGCAGTAAACGTGGCTCAATGCAAAGTCCACTGCAGTGCCTGGGAATTGTCACTCGGAATCCAACAAGCCCGGACACAGCGTAGGCTGCAAATCCTGATGCCAAGGTCAAACCCTCGGAGCTTTAACCAGGCTCAGCAGTGGGGTTTAGCTTGGGAAGGATCTAGTTAGACCTTTAGAGCTGGGCTTTACTTTCAGCTTAGGTTAAGATGCACATAGAGGGACACAATTTGTTAATTAGGCTGAGCTGACTACACTTTAACTGCTCCTGCAAGAGGTGAACACAGATCACCTGGGAGGAGCTGTCAGCTGGGAATCAACTCCCAGTTTGTTTAAACAGGAGCCCTGTGTTAAAAGCCATGATTTGATGCCATCTGCAAGATCTAAAGCCTTCGTCCTGTGGCAGAAAGGTGTCCCAGACTGGCTCACACCCCTAGCAGCTCTCGCCCTCCCCTTCCCAGTGGGGACATCTGGGGAGCCCTTCCCAGCAGGGGTATTTGAGGAGCCCATGTTGCTGTGATGGAGCAGTCTCACTCACACCTCCACACTTCCCTTGGCAGGAGCCCTGCAAGAGCCTCGTGGGCTTTGCTCTACCCCCTCCAAACCCAGGACAAACTCTCAGAGGCTTCTGAGCCTGGCCAGGACATCACGGACCATTGACACGAATCAGGAGAGCAGGACAGCGGTTCTGAGCACATCCATATCCTGTCCTGGCCCTTCCAGTCATGTTGTTTGCATCCTTGGGATGCCGTGGGGCAAATTCAGAATTGCTGGTGAAGGTGGCACCATTCAGAGCCTCTCAGGTTTGCCGAGGCTCCCTGAGCACTTCTTACCCCCGGCTGCTGATGCAGAAAGCAATATAAATAAGTGTAATTTATGTACCAAAGGAAAGGTGCTAGTTAAAATAACTCCCAGCCTAAAAATAACCTCTGTGTTGGGGAAGGGGGGAGAGAAGGGGAGACTGAAATTTGTGCCATGTAGAGTGTCAGCTCTGAATTTGGCCCTGGGCCTCAAAGCTTTTAAAAAGAAGGAGTAAGTTTAGTTTGGAGGAGGTCACACACAGGTCTGCTCCCCTCTCCAGGACTTTGGCCGAGGCTGAGCAGCTGAGGAGGGGCTGGCTGGGAGGCAGGGGAAGTGCTGAGCTGCTGGGTTTTCCAGCGCTGCTCCCTCCTGCTGCTCATACATCTGCCAGGCAGGGAGAGACCTCCCAGCACCGGGAATGCCCATTCCAGCCATGGAGCAGCAGCCCCCTCCCAGCTCAGCTCTGAGCTGACTTCTCCTCGTGGTGGTGATCCCTCCCTGCACAGGACATGGTGTTTCCCAGCCAGGTGGCTCCTGCAGCATCAGGGATTTATTGCTACCAATACTTCCCAGTGACCTGAATATTCCCCAGGCTGGTGTCATCCTGCCTGCTGCCCACTTAGTGTTTAATTGTCCCTGGAAGCAGCGCTGTATCGATGTGTGACCTGCTGCCACCCTGTCGGGGATGCGGTGACAGGGCTGCTGTGCTCAGTGCCACCGCCAGTGCCGAGCTGCTGCCACTCCGTGCCTGTGACGTGCACCGACCCCAGGGCTCAGAGCTGGTTTGGAATAGAATGAATAAATATCCCGGGGCTTGAAGAGGGCAGGCTGTCAAAGGCTTTCTAAAAATAGTTGGTAATTGGCTTTGTATCAGGCTGATTACTGTCTGTGACGGTCTTTCAGAAGTCTGGAAGCCACAGCTCCCTCCTGATGCATCCCAGTGCTCCAGAGCTGGGCTCCAGGGCACAGGCACAGCTTCTCCCAGCTGCCAACACCCAGCAGAGGGTTCTCCTCAGCACAGAGCAGTGCCCGGCTCCACACAGGGTGCGAACACAACTCCTCCAGGGCTCTTCTGGAAGTCCTGACCCTTGGGGCACTGGGGATAGCTTGGAAGGGTCTAGACCAGGAGTCCCATTTACTGCCCCTGATCTTGATCCCCATGATTTGGCTGTGCTGGCTCCCACCATGAACCGCTCAGTTCCAGAACTTTTTCTGTAAGTGGCTTGGTTTGGAAAAAAAAAATAATCTTAAATCAAGTTTCCTGGGTGAAGTGTTTGTGCCAAGGGCAGAATCTGATCACAGAAATCAGTGGGAGTAGCCTGATGGAGACCCCGGTGAGTGGATGGGAGTGGGAGAGCTGAGCCTGCTCTTGCCACATTAATCCATGATGAGCCCAGGTCCCCCAGTCCTTCCCCACTGCTCATCCCTGCTGTTGGATTTATGGCACGGGATAGAGCAGCCGGGCTGTGGGCTCCAGGGGCAGCAGCCTCTCCCATAATGCTGCTGATGGCAGCAGCACTGCCTGCTTTGTACCAGCTGGGAATTTTGAGGAAGATTCCAAATCACCTTGGTTCTTTGGGGTGTCCTGGTCTGGGCAGGCATTTTCAGCCTGGTCCCAAATGTGAGGGTGACAAGGAACTCTCCTTTCCCCACCCAAAGCCACTCTGCTCCCCTCTGCTCTGTGATCAAACTCCTCCTGCCTTTGACAGGACTTGGATGGGGTGTTTCCTCCTCAGGCTCTTGCATTAAAGTTCACACACATCTTTAAGCACATGTGGAGGAAAGCCTTGAGCATTGCAATTCACCCAAATCATCCAAACTCATTTTTATATTAAATATTTTTCTCTATGAAGGGAAAAAAAAGAAGTCTAACAATCATGAGGAAATAAGAAAGGGAATGCCTAGAGCTAACTACAATATAAAATCGTATTCATCATATCATAATATTTTACATTTTGCTCGTTGTTTTATGTGGATTAAAATGCACTTGAACCAGAATGTAACAACAGCATGGAAAGCTGCAGAGGAGGAAGAGGAGAAGACAGGTGCAGCCAAGGGGGCAGGGATAGCAAGAAGTGCCCTCAGACAAGAACAAGAGCCAGAATTACACAGAATTCCAGACTGGTTTGGGTTGAAAGGACCTGAAATCCCATCCAGTGCCAGCCCTGCCATGGCCAGGGACACCTCCCCCTGTCCCAGCTGCTCCCAGCCCCAATGTCCAGCCTGGCCTTGGGCACTGCCAGGGATCCAGGGGCAGCCACAGCTGCTCTGGCAATTCCAGCCCAGCCCCTGCCCACCCTGCCAGGGAACAATTCCTGCCCAAGATCCCATCCAGCCCTGCCCTCTGGCACTGGGAAGCCATTCCCTGGCTCCTGGCCCTGCAGGCCTTGTCCCCAGTCCCTCTGCAGCTCTCCTGGAGCCCCTTCAGGCCCTGCCAGGGGCTCTGAGCTCTCCCTGGATCCTCCTGTTCCCCAGGCTGAGAATTCCCAGCTGTGTCTCCCCTCCATGCTCAGCCCCAGCCCCTGCAGTGCCTGTGCTCCCCAGCCTGGTTGGGTGTTGGATTAGAGCACAGAAAGTGGAATAAATAACCTGGGGAAGCAGGAGCTCCTTCCTGTGCTGTGAGGCTCCAGCCTAGGGTGAAACCCCTCGCTGGAGCTGTGTGAACAGCATGTGCTGCTGAGGGGCAGAGCAGAGCCCTGCCCCTGCTTCATTAACCAGCCCCAAACAGACTGGCCCAGCCCCTGCAGGGCCTGTGCATCTCTGGGTGCAGCAGCATCGAGTGGGAAATGCTCTTTGCTGACATCCGTGCAGGTCCCAAGGTGTCTTTCCCCAAATTACTGCTAAAATACCAACTTCTGTGAGGGAAGCACCAAGCTTTGGTGTGAGTGCCAAGGGGTTCCTGATTGTTTTTCCTTCTGCCAAGGAATGAAATGAACAAAGCAGCTCCTGGTCCTGAGCAGTGCCGAGCCCAGGGAGCCAGGCTGGCTGTTTGGAAAACTGTGCAGTCACTTTGAGCTGAGGAAAGCAAGTCACACCCCTGGCAGGTTGCATGTCCTCTCCTGCATAAAATCCAACATGACATTTACTACTCTCCTTAAAATGCTTTGCAATATATTTCCAGATGCTTTCAAAGAGCACTTTAAATTATCCATGTGCCATTTTCCACATGTGGCACAAAGGCCCTGCACTGCTTTTATTTCCTGGGCAAGTCAGAACGGCTCTTGGTGGGGTTTGCTGGGGTGGAACAAGTCTGTGTGGCAGAAACTCTGCTGGGTGTTGGTGCCACTGTGCAGCTCCTGCAGCCAGAGCTCTGCCAGGACGGTCTGCAAACTTGGCCTGGCATTAATTAGTAATTAACACTTCCTGCTGGGCTAGCACGAACATAAACACACCGTGAGCTGCATCAGGAATGGGTTACAGGAAGTTTTTCCATTCCAATGAACTTTCTTCAGAACAAACGAAACCAGGCAGGGGCAGGGGGATCCTCTCATACCTCTCAGCCCTGGACTGCACTGAGGCCCCACTGCTGCTCTGCCAAGCCATTTGCACTTCCTGACCTTTCCACATGCAGCCCGAGTTGGATCTCCTCTCTCCTGCCCTGGGGTGGGTCAGGGCTCCCCCGGGAATTTTAACCAGACAGGGATTTGCCTGCTGCCCATGTGCCAGGGTGGGCACGGCCCCAAGCAGAGAGCAGGGAAAGGAGACAAAAATGAGGGCTGGACGAGACTAGAGCAAGGAGGCCTTCTGCCTTCCCTCCTCTCCATCTCAGTCCCACACAGGGAAGATGAATATGCAGCATTTTCTGTTTGTGCTGCTAAAATGCCCATTAAATGCCAGCAGGGAAAAGCCAGACATAAATACCCGCTCCCCTCCATGCCCGAGGGAGGGAAGGAGCGTCCATCCTTCTGGAGAGGGAGCTGTTTCCAGCTGGGAAGGATCTTCTGCCCCAGTTCCTGAAGGTCTCAAGTCCCAGTTCCTGAGGGTCTCCAGCCCCAGTTCCTGAGGTTCTCCAGCCCCAGTTCCCGAGGGTCTCCTGCCCCAGTTCCTGAAGGTCTCCAGCCCCAGTTCCTGAGGTTCTCCTGCCCCAGTTCCTGAAGGTCTCCAGCCCCAGTTCCTGAAGGTCTCCAGCCCCAGTTCCTGAGGGTCTCCCACCTCAGTTCCTGAGGGTCTCCTCCCCAGTTCCCGAGGGTCTCCTGCCCCAGTTCCTGAAGGTCTCCAGCCCCAGTTCCTGAGGTTCTCCTGCCCCAGTTCCTGAAGGTCTCCAGCCCCAGTTCCTGAAGGTCTCCAGCCCCAGTTCCTGAGGGTCTCCCACCTCAGTTCCTGAGGGTCTCCTCCCCAGTTCCCGAGGGTCTCCTGCCCCAGTTCCTGAAGGTCTCCAGCCCCAGTTCCTGAGGTTCTCCTGCCCCAGTTCCTGAAGGTCTCCAGCCCCAGTTCCTGAAGGTCTCCAGCCCCAGTTCCTGAGGGTCTCCCACCTCAGTTCCTGAGGGTCTCCTCCCCAGTTCCCGAGGGTCTCCTGCCCCAGTTCCTGAAGGTCTCCAGCCCCAGTTCCTGAGGTTCTCCTGCCCCAGTTCCTGAAGGTCTCCAGCCCCAGTTCCTGAAGGTCTCCAGCCCCAGTTCCTGAGGGTCTCCCACCTCAGTTCCCGAGGGTCTCCTGCCCCAGTTCCTGAGGTTCTCAAGCCCCAGTTCCTGAGGGTCTCCTGCCCCAGTTCCCGAGGGTCTCCTTCCCCAGTTCCTGAGGATCTCCTGCCACTGTTCCCGAGCACGTCCAGCCCCACACCCTGGGGGCAGCACCCAGAGCCAGCAGAGCTCGTTTGCAGTAAGTTGCACTAAGCTGGGCAATGTCTCACACTGGGGGCTGGGGAAGGCTCGGGAGGAGCCGCTGGGATCAGATAAGCCGGGCTCGGTAATGCCAGGTTTCCAGCGCCCAGCTGGGGGGCAGATTAGGATCATTGTGTTATCTGCTGTTATCTAATTCAAGGAAATAACCGTGTGCATGGCACATGTTATCAAACGCACAGCACTCCTCCGAAAATGATATTAAGGCAGGAATATCACAGTTCCAGCTGCCACTTCATCTTTAATTCACTTCCCCACCCCCAGAGCTCCTGCACTGCTGAAAGCTCGGAGCAGTGGGTGGCCAGGATGCCGGGTGTGCTCCAGAAAGCCAGGTGAGTTACAGGGATAAGAGCCTTTAATTCCGCATCCCAGGATTTTGCCTGTTTGAGCAACAAGCAGTGTTATTTTAACAACTTGGGCTGTGTTTGTTTGGTTTTCTGTGCTGCCCACAGAGGCGGGGGAGGCCGGGCACAGCTGTGTGATGTGGATTTTGGAATACTCTGGAATTGCTGGTGTTGTGCTGGGGATCAGTCCTTGCTTGGGGACATTTATCATTTCCATAAACAGGGGAAGGAAGTGGAGCACAGGAGGAGGGACAAGAGGAGTCGCTGGAGGTGGCCCTGGAGCAGGTGGGTGGCAGGGACAGGACAGGGAGGGCCCAGGCCCCCTCCATCCCATCCCTGCTGCATGCAAAGCACGTGCTGATTTTAATCTCCCACTTGTGATCCAGCAGGGAAGGATTTTCGGCTGGCTGGGGACTGGAGGAGGTGTTTAAGCACCATCTCAAGTGACTTTTCAGCCTGACACAGCAAAGATTTAACACAGCACCAGACCCCCTCTGGGGAAACCCATAAAATGCCTTCACAGCCAGTTCCTCATCAGAAAAAAGGGATGAAATCTTTAATGTGGGAGATGTTTCTGTTCATCCTCACTAGAGACTGAAACCTTATCTGGGAAGCTGTGCTTTAACTGGAGATGTAAATTGAAGGTTTATATCCAGCATCAAGAGATGCATCCTCTGGGAATTGGCTGTTGAAGGCAGGGCTTGGCACCACTGAACGCCACAGCTCAGTGCAGGGTTTATTCAGGGCCCTCTTTGGATCCAGGTGCTGGAATAGCACTGCCTTGGATGCAGGGGGACACAGCTCTCAGCACACGGCTTGGGCACGTCCTATCGCCAGCCTGAGCCTGTGCTTTGCAGTGATCCTGAAGGGGCGGGTGCGAATGGGGTGGATTTCACAGCATCACAGAATATCCTGAGCTGGAAGGGACCCACCAGGACCATGGAGTCCAACTCTTCAGCTGATCCCACAGAGAGATCAAAGCCACACCCTTGGTAACACCGTTCCCTGCCGTGACCAAAGGAAGCCCAGGGTTACACAGGTTTCCCTCCTCCCCCAGCACTCAAACCCTAAAGCTTCACCCCTAACCCAGCCCCTTGGCTTCCTGGGCCAAAGGACCCCATGAGAGCCCCACCAGGGACCCTCGCTCATGGCTTAACTCCATCAGGGTGGCACCGCCAGACTTAGGAGCAGCCCCCTGGCAGCTTTTTCAGGATCTCTTTGGGATTTCTTCAGGGATGGCTGTTATGGGAGTTCCCAGGTACTCAGCTGAGGCCTGAAGCACCGCAGCCCTTGGCTCAGGCTGCTTGAGGCCAGCAGGGCTGGGCTCACCTTCCCCCACTGAGTTCTGGCCAGTCACTGGTGCCAGTTTAAGGTCAGGGCCCTCGTTCCTGGTGCAGCTCATGGCTCAGACCCCAGCTTCCATCCCAGGGTGGAGTTTGATCCGTGAACAATGCAACAGCTGTGCTGTTCTCTTCGGGGTGAGGAACTCCCAGGGCCAGGAGGAGAAGGTGACACAGCTGAGGACAGAGAACTCTGCTGAGGGGATCTGGAAGTCTTCCCCAAGCACTGAGGGCCTCTAAAGGGCTCACTGAAAGCAGAAAAACTGCAAAGCCTTTCTCTTGGAAAATGACAGTGATACCCAGCACCAGCACTCCTCAATTCAGATCAAAATCCCATGGAATATTCACAGTCATGGACTAGAGGATGGGAACAAAGTCATGAATCACTCAGGAGTTCCCTGCTCTGGACTTGGGGTGTTTGCAGCGTCTCTGAACGTGAGGCTTTGCCAGCTGGATCAGCTCTGCACAGATTAGAGGCACCATCTACAGGGAAATCCAAAGGGAAACAACTCCCTCCCTCCCAGCTGGGGCAGTGCAGAGCTCCTGTCTCTCTGCACCAGAGGTGACCCTTTGGACGTCACCAATCCTGCTTTCTCTCTCTTTTCTACCCAAATACCAAAATGGAAATTAATGTTCCCCCTCAGAGGGAATATTTTCACTTCAAAAAATTCTAAAGGGGTTATTTCACACCTTTCTCATCTCCCTGCTTTAGAAGGGGGAGATCTGCAGAGATCAGCCCTTTGCTGTGCCTGGTGCTGGAAACATGGCAGTCCTGCAGGGAGAGAAGGAAGGATCAGCCACAAACTCCCTGCCTGAATTCTCCCAAACTCCCCTGTTCCAGCTCCCTGGTTCCCGCAGCTGCTCCAGCCTGGAACGGGACATGTGGCAGTGAGGCCAATCCCAAATCCAGCAGCAGAGGCAGGGAAGGGCTGCACAGCACAGAGGGTGGATAATCAGCTGTACATTTCTGTGGCAGTGATGAAGTAGCTGAAGAAGGGCCGGACCTGGCACACCTGGGTCGGCTGAAGCCAGGGAACATCATCAAAACTAAATTACCCAGGCTTTTATTTATTATTTGTGGATTGCAACACACACAAATAATAAAAACTGCAGCCTTTTGGCCAAAGTGCTTTCTGACCAGAATAATGGCTTTTTTTTTTTTTCCCTTGGACTATCTACAAGCCATGAGTAAAATCTGGGAAGCCCTGTTTGTAGCAGGACATGGAGAGGGACAGCACTCAGAGAGCCATCGGGATGTCTGGCAGCAGAGTCCCACAGATTTAGCAAAGTCCCCCACATTGTTTTCCTACTTGTCCCTTCTCCCTCCCTCTCCGAACACAAACTGGTTCCATGCACCTCCTGTCAGTCCTCAGATCCACACATTTCATCACTCATGGCTCTGTAAACTTTTGGAGTTTGCATCCAGCATAAATCAGGGACCCTCAGACTTGCTGCCAACTTCCTACTCTGCCTCTCAAATATGGATCCAGAAAGTGATGTGAAAACAAACATTAATTCCTAATACTGACAGGGATGTCTCATCTCTGAGGAAGGAACAGTTTCACAAAAAAAAAAAAAAAAGAAAAAGAAAAAAAAAAAGAATGTAAAAATCATCAAAAAAGAAGTTGGAGCTACTGAAAACCAGGCTTTACCTATGAACTCCCGAAATTGTCCAAACGATGACAAAAAGAAGATAGACCAGAGCAGGGGTTTGCTCTTGCTAAACAATCATTCCCACACAATGATAATTTTTACGATTAATTACAAGATGTTGCTTCTTTGTTCAAATATGGATTTTTGGGTGTGAGGAGAAGAAAGCAACCTTCCTTGCCTTTACCACCTTGAGGACAGCATAGTTAGGGAGAGTTTTTTAGGAAGAAAAAATATCAAACAGGCAGTGAGAGGTGCTTCTTGTTGACACCTCCCCCCTTGGTCATTTGGGTTTGGGATACTGCTCTGGGACAGATTCCCCCATTTTATCCCGGCTAGAATGTGCCTGGAAAAAACCCTCGAGCTGGAGAGCTTTCCTGCATCCTCCTCCTCGCCAAGGGCTGCTGTCCCTCACTGGGACAGCAGCAGGTTCTGTTGTCTCCATGCCCTGGGTCCTATTCCCATGGGTACAATGGGTTTGCTCCTGCTGGAGCCCATTCCAGAGGGAGGGAGGGAATCCTGGCCAGGAGCTGCCATTTGCTGTCCCCCTGCCCTCATCCCTACACTGCTGGATCGTGGAATGGCTGCCACCAGGAATGGCACAGCTGGGGGAGGGGTTGAAAACGTTTGGGTTGAAAGATGAAACAAGGGAATGAAGGAAGCAGAAAATTTGATGTACAAGGGGAAGGAACAATGTGACACCTGTTAACCCTTATCAATAATGGATGGCTAAGAACATGGATTTTCTATTATTCTGATGAGACCAGCTCTGTTGCTGATATGTTCCTTAGCACCAAAAATTACTCATGCATTAAAATTTACTAAAATGCTTTTATTTCCATCCCTTTTAGAGACAGACCCTCTGCATTTTCCTCTACCCTTATCCCACTGAAGCATCCCAGAGTGGCTGAATTTTCAGGCAAATGTGCACAAAAGACAACCTGGAGAAAGCCTTGAGTATTCCTGGCATGGGGATGCTCCTCTCCAGTCAGCTCTGAGGGACTTGAGACCTCCCCCTGTCCCAGGGACCCCTCCCCCTGTCCCAGCTGCTCCCAGCCCCAATGTCCAGCCTGGCCTTGGGCACTGCCAGGGATCCAGGGGCAGCCACAGCTGCTCTGGCAATTCCAGCCCAGCCCCTGCCCACCCTGCCAGGGAACAATTCCTGCCCAAGATCCCATCCAGCCCTGCCCTCTGGCACTGGGAAGCCATTCCCTGCTTGGTGACTGGGATAATGGAGAAATGGCCATCCCTAAAGACTCAAGAAGGGAGAACACCAGAAATCCTAGACACAAAAAATGCATCAACAGAGCCTGAAACAATAAATTTCACCTCCAGTGGGAGTGGAGGAGCACCAGTGCTCAAGATTCATGGCTGTGACCAACCTGCACCAACCCTCCCAGCCAGAGAAGCCAGGAAGGGCCCAGGATGTGCTCCTGGAGCTGGGACTGGCCCCATTCCACCTCTGGATCTCAGGGTGTCCATCCAGAGCTAAGGGAACACCAGGCGCTCTGAAACCCCAGCCACACATGGCCTACGTGCAAATAAATCAATGTTGAGGCAGCTCTGCCACCTTCCAAAGGCTCATTGTAGTTGCGTTTTTTGTCAGGAGTGTAACCACTTGAATTTATGCAGATTATGCACTCCTGCCAGGTGTTTATTTTATATGGTTCTCTTCCCCCCTGCTACACTGTGAAAGAAAAATTGGGCAATATTTGCTAATGAGGCAAGCGGGATCTTTCTAGGCCCCTTTAACTTACTCGGAATAAAATATATTTTTTAAAAATTGCTGACCCTTTAAACCTTAACTGTTAGCTTATCCTGGGGACACATTTCTTAGTCAGCAAAAGGCCTTTCCTGCAGGAGTTATTTGTAATTCATTAGCACTGGAGTAATGGCCACACTCTTAAATAATTCCTGTGCTTATAAAAGACCATCTGGAACATATGCTGAGAACCCTATACTCCTCTGGTGTAAATCAGGAGAGATCCGTGGAGTTGAAGGAGTTCTGGAGGCTTTACACCCTCCTGCCAGGCTGGCCCAGAGCTCCTCTCCAAGGCCTCATGTTCCCAGTTTTACGGGATCAGCTTCTCCATCCCAGCTCATGGCAAAAGCTCCAGGCTGGTCCTGCGGCAGCAGGAATGAACTGGGCCCAGGGCAGGTGCAGCCCCTTGGGCTGAATTTATGTATGATCCTGGTTTTGTGTCCCAACAAGCACCAGGTCCTCTGTGCTGAGCTGTAAAACCCTCCAGGAAATTCCCAGTGTAAGAGAGGGGAAGGAAAACTCTGGTTTTGAAGCCACTCTAACTTGAGCTTAAGGTTTTTGCTTAAGCACAGGGATGGATTTACATCTGGTAAAGGAGATTTGCTGGGGTTATATCCCACTTCCCACCCCCCCCCTTAAAAAAAAAGAAAAATCTAGCAAGAGGGAGATTTGCAGGACACAGACAGTGAGGGAACGCAGAGCTCTTGTAATCAACCCAAATTAAAATAATTTCCCACTCACAGATCCTGCCTGCAAAATTTCAAAACTGCTTTGGAGCCCCTTGGGCTTTATAAGGGGCAGATCCAGGGAGCTAAAGGGATGGACCCAAAGCAGCTTCAACAGGTCTGGATGTGGGAACAGCTCCGTCCCCTACCCTGTGGTTAAAAGCACCCTAAAGCCTTCACAGGGCCCCTCCTGGCTCCAGCCTCAGGCCTGTTGTTCACCAGCTGCTTTAGGAAGGTAAGAACAGTCCTTATGTTCCAGGGGCTTCTCCATTTCCACTGGAGACTCTGTGGAGCTGGGCCCCAGGAAAAGCAAATTTCCTCTGCTTCAGGCAGGGATAACGTTTCAGCAAAGCAGTGCAAGATTTCATCAGGGCTTTTTTCTGTAACAAAACCCCAGCGACAGCAAGAGCTTGGTGCCCTGGAAACTCATTAAGGATGGCACATTAGAGCCCCAGCCTTTGGAAGAATCAGGTCCTTTTCACTTTTTTTTTATAGGCATCTGATAACACAACCCCCCCCCATTTGTTTAATCTGCGTCCAGCCATCCTCCAGGATCAAAGCATCACCACAGCTCTGGGTGATTTGTGTGCTCCCCTAAACACTGACCCACACATCTCCCCCAGTGAAACAAAGGCTTCCAAATGAGTCAGTTCCAACTGGGTTTTTGAATCTAAATTCTGGAGTAGCTGACCCCATCCCCAGCTGTTTAACAGCTGACAGCCCTGCAGAGACAGCTCAGTGTTCCCAGCAGTGGCTTCAGGGGCTTTTGGAGCTTCCTTGGCAGCTCCTGGGGTTTCAGTTCCAGCATTCCCTGGAGGGCCAGGCTGATGGCTGATGCATCCAGAGCAGTCACCACCCTGGGCTGGCTGGACTCCCTCCCTGGTTCCTGGCAGTGCTGGAGGACTCCCACCGTAACAGCTTTCAGAATTATTTTTGGGAAAGCATTTTCTCTTCAGTCCTGTGCTTCCTTGAAATTTTTAAGACTCAGAAAATGGCCAGGATGGACTGGAGCCCCTGCAGACTGCTCTGAACAGCTGAGTGTTGAGCTGGCCTTGCCTGGCACTTACAAAATCCTTGGCCCTCTCCTGCTGCCCAGATCCAGCTCTGAGCAGCTCCACTCCCAAACCAAGCCTCTGCCATGGCCTCAGGTAAGGGCATCTCCCATGGATGGGCACATCTAGGCAGTCCCTGGGCTCAGGACAAGGCACCTCGAGGTGGGGCAGGACCCTGAGAGGGAATTTGGGGAAGGAAAGCAATGGCAGAGGGAAGGAAGAAGGAGGAAACACAGATGAAACTCTGAATTTTTTGCAGCACCAAGTTCGAGCAGATTCTGACCCAAGTTAATAATTATTAATGGCAATAACGAAAAGCTATGAGTGGGAGTAGGGCACAAGGAAGGAAAGCAGAAAGCAAAACAAGGGAGCTGAGCAGCAGGAGGAAAACAAAGCCTTGGCAGGCACTGTTGTCAGTGGCAATAAAGGCTCCCAGCCACTGTGATTTATCAGGGCTCTCTCTGTCTCTGCTGTCTCCGTGGTGTTTCAAGACATTGGTATTTGCAGAAAGTGCAGTGCAGCCTCTGGATAAGGGAGAAGAATGAATCCATCACAGCTTCCCTGTTGGCACCTGACAGCTGCAAGCCAGAAAACTGGGGCAGCAGCTTTTCCTGGGGGGCAGTGGTGCAGGGATGGGTCACTCCAGCCCTGGAGCCATCAAGCCTGGCTTATCAGGGGGTGTCAGCCCTGCACAGCTCCCTGCCCGACCGAAATCCAACTCCTTTTTTCCTCACAGTTCCTGCCTGGGCTGCTCCTGCCTCCAGGCTGGCCCAGGCTCCATCCGTCCATCCTGCCTTTCCCAGGACACGGTGCCTGCTTTGCCTCCCCAGCTGGCTCCCACCTGGGCAAGGGCTCTTCTCTCCCACCCAGCCCTGCTCCACACAAATGCCAGGTCTCCACACAAGATCCCTTCACACAGAGGTGAAAAGATCACTTGGCTACAAGACTGCAAAATCAGAGGTGCAGATGAAGCTCAGTAAGAGCAGCAGGAAAGGACTCCAGAGGGTCATTCCATCCTTGTCACCCAGGATGAAAACCTGGCTGAGTTACACAGAATGGTTCATTTCAGGCTGCTTGTGATGCACCTCCCAGTGTACAAACAGCTTCAAATACAGAATCCCACCAAAAGGCCTCTTACAATTCTCCTCCCACAATTAAGAGGCTTTTACAGCAATAATGTGAACAGAAATAGGCAGCAGTGAAACTGCTCCGGTTTTATGCCCTGTTCAGCTCAGTTTCTGCCCTTCTCCAAGGTTCTGTGGCTCATTGGAGCATTCTTCTGTTCCCCTACAGAAGCTGTGCTGGACTGGGGCCTGCTGCTCTCCCCAGCCTGTGGAATTCCCTTGTGTCCAGTGGGGCTGGTGCAGCTGGAAGGGACCAAAAAAGCCCCATGTAAGAGGTGTGCACATTTACCAACTTTATCCCTGCAGCTCTCCTGCTCCTTCTGTATTTCATGCAAACATTTCAGAATGACAGACAGTTAAAAAAGGAAACTGCAGATGGAACTGTGAAATTTTGCACTTTGGGGCCATAATGAATCTTGCCTGGCTTCCCACTCCTTGCAATATCCTTGCTGGAAAGTGCAAAGACCTTAATTTTCCCTGCACACAACTTAAAATGTCTCAGCTCCTGGATGAAATGTCAGGGCTCCATCACATCCCTAATCCAGAACAAAATCCGAGGGCACCCAATACATCTCTGCCGTGCTGGGAAGGGCTGGGCTGCCCAGGCAGCTCCTGTGTGGGAGCTGATCCCTGTAGAGCCTGAGAGGGAGCAGGATCATCCCATGAAAAGATGGGAGGCAGCTGAGCCAGCCCAGAGACAGTGCTGACCTCTGGGACAGGGACAGCAGCCAGGGCACGGCTGGAGCTGGACCAGGCCAGGCCAGGCTGGAGAGCAGGGAAAGGTTCTTCCCCCAGAGGGTGCTGGCACTGCCCAGGCTCCCCAGGGAATGGGCACGGCCCCGAGGCTGCCAGAGCTCCAGGAGCCTTTGGGCAGCGCTGCAGGGATGCCAGGGTGGGGCTGTTGGGGGGTGTGCGCAGGGTCAGGGCTGGACTGGATGATCCCTGTGAGTCCCTTCCAGCTCAAGACATACTGGGATTCTAAGTGAATACAAACTCCTCCTCTGGAGGAACACCCCACATTCTGCTCAGAAAAGGGGGAAAAAATATAATTATGCAGCATTTTTCAAATGAGGTTTCCACAATGTTGATCATTCACTGGGCAATAATGAGCCAGTTGTGGGTCAGGCAGGCTGGGCACGCAGAGGTGCAGCTGCACAGCTCCACGGCACCAGCTCAGGTTTGGGGACACCAGGGTGGAATGGATGGCTCCTGCTCTTCCCTGTGCTACTGCCAGAGAGTTTTAGGTTTTCTCCAAGCTTGTCCTTGCAGGGATGGAAACATCCTGGCACACAAGCTCTGGTCCCTCCCTGCTGTCACCAAATCCAAACAATCCAACCCCCAAAACCCCACACCACAAAGCACCAAATGGTCAAACCCCCAAATCTCATGCCACCGAGCCCAAACAATCATGCAATCTCCCAAACAAAGAAGGGCCTTGACCAAGGTGTCCAGAAGTCCTGAGAAATCCTGGATCCAGGCAGAGCTTGGGACAGACTTGAGCAAAACTAGCTGGGAATGTGAGTGTCAGCACTCTGAACTAGTTCTATGCTTTAGGAAAGTGAGAGACAAGATCTTCCCGAAGGAGGAAAATAAACCAAAGTGGAAATAAGGCCTTTGTTTCCCAGCCTTTGTTTCTCACCCACACATTTTACACTGACACCATTCTGCGCATCAGAGCATGACCCAAGTCCTGTGTGAAATCTCCTCTTTTAGCACGGAGAGCATCCATGGGGCCGCCTCCCTCTCCTGGTCTGTAACTGGCCTGTTCCAAACCCTAACAGCAGCTTTTGGGAGAGGTGCCCATTATTTACAGTATGTGTGGTTCAGATGTCACTGGATTATTAACCCTGGCTGGGCAGCCCTAAATGTCTGCATTAGCAGAAATGAGTTTGTTTCCTCCACTTCGGCCTAAAAGCAAGAGCAGAAACAGGGGAGATCAGGCAGTGCTCTACTACCACCTTGCACCCAGAAAAGCCAAGGAAGGGAAGGGTTGGCACCAGGAGCTGAGCTATTCCAAGGGGCTGGAATATGGGAGCTCTAGCCCCAAGGGTGAGAGGTGCTCTGGAAGAACGTCAGGAGAACAAGACTCTGCTTTCAAGAGGGAAAATTCAGAGTAAAGTTGAGGGCAAACACTGGCGCAGCCTGGGCAGTCCCCAGGCACCACCTCCTGCTGGTTCTCATCCCCCACAGCTCCAGGGGTAATCCCAGCCCTGTCTTGTCCATTTTGGGATTTTGAGAAAACAGTCCCTGCTCAGCCTCTCTCTATTGCCTGGCAAACAGGAGGTTGGGCTGTGCTGGAACACGATGCTGAACTGGTAACAAAACTCTGCTGCTCCAGAGGCAGCGGGGCTGTGACATAGAGCGGTCACCATGGGAGGTGGCACAGACCATGCCCAGGGGTACAGACTGTCCCTTGCAGCAGGCCTGGCAATACCAGCAGGGCTTCCTCAGCACAGAAGGATTTTGTGTCCCCTTTGCCATCGCCTCAGCCATCGATTCCCATGGCAGAGGCACCAGACTGATCCCAGGAGGAGCTGAGCACAGCCATTCCCATCACCTCGGGGGATAGTGAGCAGAGGATTTCCATGGATCAGGAGGGCGGCCAGCTGCAGGAGCTGGAGGGGGGCACAGAGCCCAGCCCCAGCTGTGCAGCTCTGGGTGCCCAGCATGGGTGAGGAGCCCTCAGGTGTGTGGAGGTGTTACAGAAACACAGACACCAGAGTGACTCTGAAGAGAGCCGTTCCCACAGAAATGGGAATGTCAGAGCCCACCCTGTGCCATCACAGGAAGATTCCCTCTGACTTGGATCCCTTCTAGCCAGCTGCTTTCACAATGACATGGAAGGAAGTGCAAGTGGAAAGCTGCTCTGAATGAAGCCTCCCTAAGGTTTCCAGCTCTGCATGGGCTCCTCTGTTTATTTTGGGTCGTTTTGCAGAGCTAACCCAAATACACAGACCTGTTTTGGCACTGCTGCTCTATGGCTTTCCTGACAGTAATCCATCTTATCCCAGAAAGGAGCAGCAGGAAGAGCTCCTGTCACTACCAAGAAAGAGAAAATAAAATCAGCTGAAAATTTTCTCTGACTCTCAGGAAACTCAGTTCAACTCCAAACACAGTGAACAAAATGCCGTCAGTGATTTTCCCTTTGTAATTAGGTTTGCAAAGGTTGACTGGCAAGGAATTAAAACATGGAAGCATTTAAAATATCAGTGAGTTCTGGCATCCTAAGTAATGTGACATTTATATGATAATTTGGCAATTAAATATGCAAGCAAGGATGCTTTTTCTTTTCAAACACAAAAGTACAACACTTCCACAAAACCCCTTCCAGCATTTCACAAGTTCAACTTCTTGCTTCAGTGAAAAAAATATTTTGAACGTGTGAGCAGGGGACACTTGCAGCAGAACAGAGCCAGCAGTGCATCCGCCAAAGCACCCACAGGGACCTGGGATCACTCACGGACAGGAGCAGGTTCTGTTCCCTCCTGGGGGATTGCTACTGGCTCAAACCCAAGGTGCTGCAGGAATAAAATCTCTCTCCGAGTGGCACAAATGAAGCTGGGAAAGCTGAGGCTGTTCAGCCTGGAGAGAAGGTTGTGTGGAGACCTCAGAGCCTCTTCCAGGGTCTGAAGGGGCCCCAGGGAAGCCAGAGAGGGACTCTGTCAGGAACTGGAAAGACAGGATGAGGAGGAAAGGGCTCAAACTAAAAGTGGGGAAATTTAGGTGAGATATTCGGAAGGAATTCCTGGCTGTGAGGGTGGGGAGGGGCTGGGCTGGAATTCCCAGAGAAGCTGTGGCTGCCCCTTGCGCTGGTTTGAAAGCAAAACCAGTAAGACTCCGAGTCAGAAATACAATTTAATAGGAAAAAGTAACATACATGCAGTGGTACAAAAGGAAATCACTGTCAGAGTCAGAATACAACCTGACACCCTGCTAGTTAGGGTGGTGGCAGCAGTCCAGATGAGGTGGTCTTGCTGAAGTGTTGATCCTGTAGAAAGTTCTAGTAGCTCTTGTCCTCTGGAAACCAGCGGGTAAGGGCAGCTTGTTCTGTTCCAATTCCCACATTATATCCAGGTGGGAATGCTTGGCTCCTCCCCCTGGGCGGAGCATCTCACAGTGGGCTGATGTCATTGTATGAGTTATATGGTGGGTCCTTGATGGCCCATTAAACACAAATGGGTCCTGGAGGGAGTTATCTATGACTCATGGGGCAAGGCGTTAATGGCCCATTAACAGGAGATGGTCCGGGGGAGGAGGCAAGGAAAACACTGCACCTCCTGGTTTAACAGCTCATGAAGATGGAGATAGAATACAGACCTTTGGGCACATCCTTACATTGTAACCTAGGACACCCCTGGATCCCTGGAAATGCCCAAGGCCAGGCTGGACATTCACCGGGGCTTGGAGCAGCCTGGGACAGCGGGACATGTCCCTGCCAGGGCAAGGGATGGAATGAGATGATCTTTAGGGTCCCTTCCCACTCAAACCATGCTGAGATTCTGTGGCTGGACAGGACTCCCAGAAGGAGGAATTCAGCCTGTGCTGGGAAGGGGAATGAGGTGAAGCAGCCAAAGGTCTCTCTCCACCCAGACACTGAGTGACCCCCTCCCCCCCATCCTTCCTGAGCATTTCAGCAGCTCACTTCCTGAGCTGATAAAAATAATTTGGAGGGCCTCAGCCATTATTAAATAACAAAGATTCTTTTCCTTGCAGAAATATTTGGAGCATCAGAGCTGAGAAACTGAGATCACCCTGGGCTCTGTCCCCTTGCTGCTCCCACCAGACCCTGAGCCGTGCCTGGCTCCAAGGGACAGCGGGGAGCTGGAGCCACAGGGGGCTGCTGACAGGGGACAGTGACATTCTAGAGCTGGCATTAAGGCTGTGGTGGCCCAAGCCTCTCTCAAGAGAGGCCTCGAGTGTAACTGGAGTTTATGGTAGTCCTGGCTGCATCACCCAGCTGGGAACGTGCTGCTGCCAGCTCTGCACATCCACCAGCTCCTCCTCAAAGGGAAGGGAACACGGCCCCTCCTGGGTGCAGAGAAGAGCACCTCAAAATCACTGATGGGTAGTTTTTCCTCATTAATGGAAATTTTCCTCCTCTCTACAGGTAAAAGATTTGCTTCAAAACCCCGCTGTTACCCTGGGGCCTGGTTTTGGCAGCACTGAGACGTCTGGGGAAACTTGAATTCTAAAGTGCCAGCAGCAACCTATGCAGGGAAATCCTGCTGCTTCCAGCCTTCCCTGCTCCCTGGTTCCTCCCTATTGCTGTGCCCTCAGGCACTGCACAAGTTTTGGCTCCAGCTGGATCGCAGTGAATGAAAAGTTGTGGCTGAGATGTGTCCTGTCATTTCCACACTTGTTATCCACGGGAGGAAAAGCCAACAGGAAAACCCCAGCAAAATAAGTCCCCTTTAACCCAGCAGTTTTCCCCCTCTCCTTTTTCCTCCCTGATTTTTCTCCAGAACAGAAGGGAAACAACAAAGGTCTCTCAGTTTTCTCACACTCCTGTGCTGATAAATAAAATCAGCCTTGACCAGGACATGATGAATAACAGCTCCTCCCAGGAGGAGAAATCCTGTTCATGGAGAATGCAGCCAGGATGAAAGCGATGTGGGATTAGAGCAGCTACACAAACACAATTAAATGTGGAATGAGATCCTTTCTGCAGGGTTTTCATGAGCCGCTCTGATGGCAGCAGAAAGAGCTTCAAGTGACAGTGAAAGGTGCACCAGTCTGCCCAGTATGGGACTGGGAGTGCAAATGTGCACTGGGGAAAGGATTCAGTCACTGCAGCACCAGAAAGGTGAGAAATGCCGGGCCCCCAAGTTAGAGATCTTAAAGTGAAATCAGCTCATCCTGAACCCTACAATCAAATAACAATGAAGACATTTGGAAAGACTTTCCCCTGCCTAGAGAATCCTTGTACTAATTAGGGACAGTTAACACTGCTTAAGGAGCACCAGTGGGTTTGCTGAGCACTGGAAAATGTCATCTCATCACAAACACCTTGGGCCCAGTGCCTGTGACCAGGGAGAGCTTCCCCAGCCCTGCACTGGGCATCCTGCAGAAGGCAAAGCTCTGCTCCCTCCCGTGGGAATTACTGAGGTGAGGAATGAGACCTTTTGCAAGCCCTGTGACTCTTCCTGAGGGGGGTACTGGGCTGGACAGGCTGGGCTTGGGAGGGAAAAGAGAAGGGAACATTCAGTGGATTTCTATTCCATGAGATAAAAGCCTGAATCCAAAGTTCTGCACTGTAACCTTTGGAAAATATATGCGTCGCTATGGGACACAAAAGAACACAGATACACACTGCAGCTCAGGTGATTAGAAGAGAGGAGAAGAGGGTTTATGTTTTTTTACTCTGGTATTTATAGTTTTCTAAAAGTGACAGTGGATTGGACGGTGGCAGTGCCACCTCTCCAAAGACACTGGATAGACAAACAGTCCATCAATTTTTTTCCTCCTTTATGAAGGAATGCAAAAACAGTGAGCTGTTTCCAGAAAGTGTGTGAGAAAGTTCTTCACAAATATGTAAATATCAGAAGGCTTAGAAAGTCTTACAAAAATCAGGGCAACATATATATCCAGAAACCTGAGAGTTCTCAGGGCAGAAAAAAAAGTTAATTTTCCAGATGTCCATCCAGATATTTTTTAATTAGACCTAATTTATGCTCGTGACTGCACAAGAGGGTGGTGGTGGAGTTCAGGAGTTTCAACACAGAGAAGTCCGAGAACCCTCTTTGGCCAACTCTTCAACGACTGAGCAGGTGCATTTGTTAATTCTAAACAGGATAATCCATAATTACAAGGTAAAGCCCAAACTGAAAGTCTGAGCTGTTTTTGAACTTTCCCTAAACCACATTGTCACAGCAGGGATTTCGCACATCCGGGCAGTCACTGAGTGATTTAGCCCTTTTGTGAGAGCAGCAGGGAGCCGACACAAAGGCAAGAGGCAGAGCCCTCATATGGGGTTCCCTGGAGATTCTTTATTTGATCTTGCTACAAAGGGGTCTAGGGACAAACAACTGGGGAAGTCTGAGGGAGCAGGGATGATATTGGGCAGGCAGGGGGTGGGGTAGAACATTGGGGCAAATCAGGTGAGGGCTTGGGGAGGATCAAGGGGGGACAACCAATGGGGTACAAGGTATTTCCATAGTAACGCAAGGTACCCTGGGAGGTATTTGTCTGGTCACCCTAACCACAGGAGAGGTTATTGGAGTGCTCTACCAGGGGTGAAGGAGAAGGGTCCTTCTTTCAAGACAGGGCCATAAACCTATCTGATTCCACACCACAATTCTATAACAGAATAGTTTTGTTTACATGAGGTTTGGTTCTAGCTGATGTGACCTTGTGGATAAAGGAGAGAGAAAAATAGGAGAAAAAAAAGTGTACATGCATGGGAATAGGATCTTCTGCCCCTCATGGAAATATCACAACAAAAGCAGAATTGTTCGAGGGCTTGTTTGAACTTCATCTGAAAATTGATTTTAGCTCTGAGGAGCCTGAGCTCGCCCCGTTCCTCAGCTCCACTTGCCAACAGGCAGCACTTTTGTCTCTGTTGATAAGGGACTTTTTAATTATTGCCATTATCATTTCAAAATTGGGTTCCTGCCACAAACAATTCAAATTAGATTCAGTGTTGCTTTTAATCTTTGATAATGTGTTTTAATCGGGGGTTTCATTTCCTACAAGCAATAAAATGTGTGGATGTCTGCACACACGTGCTGGGTTTGAGGGCACACAGGAGGACCTGAGCACTCCCAAGATGTGGGAGTTCTTTACTCAGGCTGTGCCATAAGTGTTTCACTCAGGTTGTACACAAGTGTTTCACTCAGGCTGTACACGAGTGTTTCACTCAGGCTGTACAGGGGTGTTTAATTCAGGCTGTACACTAGTGTTTCACTCAGGCTGTACAGGGGTGTTTTGCTCAGGCTGTACACGAGTGTTTCATTCAGGCTGTACACTAGTGTTTCATTCAGGCTGTACACTAGTGTTTCACTCAGGCTGGGCAGGTTTTACAATAGAAAGGACTCCTTGATCAGCCACTTCCATCTGTTCTGGACCGTGGCCCTGTGACTTGGCCTTGTGTTTTCTGCCTGGGGTCCCCTCTTCCTGAGGAGACCCCAGCCCTGCCTGCAGGGCCTGTGCGGCACAGCTCACCTTGGGACAGGATTTGCAGGGCTGGCTCCTGATCCAGGGCTCCTGATCCGTACTTAGCAGCTTGGAGGGGACACACTCAGGTGAAGAAGGTTGGAAGAGGTTTCTGATCCCAGGAGGGGCAGCCTTTGGTCCTTTTCTGCTGGCAGATACTAACATCTTTTTATAGGAACAGGACTGAGCCCTCATGACCCTGTGTGACCCAGGTTGCTGTGCTGGATATATATTTATACATCTCTCATCTCTCTCTCACCCACCTGGTAATAGCTGCCTGAGCTGCCCATCCCCAGTGACCTTGGCAGGCAGGTGGGGACAGCAGTAATCAGGGCGCTGCCTCATCCCTGCACTACAATCCTTTCCATGTTGTTTTTCAGCTGAAAACCAGCACTGCTGGCAGGTTTCAGTGCCCAGAAGATGAAATCTGTCCCCAGCTCTCCAGGCCACTCTAAATCCACCACAACTTGTTTTGTTTGGGCAGAAACTCAGCTGGCAGCTCTGCCCAGAGCAGGCAAAGCCTTCCCTCTCCAATGCACCAGGAAAACAGCTCCAACTACTAAATTTTCTTTTGTTTTTTTTCCTCTCCAACTGCCCACAGTGCTCTGGGTCATCCCAGCAGCCCAGCTGCTCACAGCCATCTGATCTCCAAGCTGGCTGTATTCCCCACAATGCCCATCATTCACTGCAGAGAGGCACTAGCACACAGGAACATGGCAGCCCCAGGGCAGGAGCAGCTCTGGAGGATTCTCCTCTGAGGGGAGGAGACCTGCAGGACACAGTTCAACCTGTGCAGAGCTGGCACAGAGCTTGCAAAAGGCTTCTGCTCCCAGTTAAGGGTGGGTTTAGGGTGTGATTCTTCCTGAGCACACCTGGGCTCCCATCTGTGGGTCAAGGCAGTGGAAACTGCAGATCAGGGAATCCCACAATAGCTTGGGGTGGAAGGGACATTAAAGATCATCAAATTTCACCCCCTGCCATGGCAGGGACACCTTGCACTGTCCCAGGCTGCTCCAAGCCCCATCCAACCCGGCCTTGGACACTGCCAGGGATCCAGGGGCAGCCACAGCTGCTCTGGGCAACCTGTGCCAGGGCCTCCCCATCCTCACAGGGAGGAATTCCTTCCAGACATCTGATGCAACCTTGCCCAGAGGGGTGCAGAGACCAAATCCCACAGGCAGCACCACAGCCTGTCAGGCAGGCTGAGATTACAGACATCTGAGGTTACAGACATCAGCCTGGTTCTAAAATATCATGAATACCTTTAATGGACTTGTAGCCCTTCATTTCATTAAGGGGAGGTGACAAGGGAGACTTAACTGCTATTTCTGAGCCTCTTTACCAACCCACCCTCCTATTTCGGGTAGGATAGCACAGAAAAGCCTTCTAGGATGAGAGCAAAGAGCCTTAAAAGATAAGAAATGAGCTTTGGAATAGTAGTCCTTCATAGATTCACCTGTGCTCTCCTTTATAGGAACTGTTTAAAGCTAAGGAATAATCAAGGAGGAAGATGGTTGAAAAATAAAGTTGGGGGTGTGTTGGATTTGGGGTATTTTTGGTTGTTCTTGTGTAGTTTTTGTCCTTTTTTATTTAAATGAGAAAAGAAATGGAAGAGTTTTATTTGTTACATTCCATATTATGAACTTCATTCAAAGTAACCCCTTGCTCTTAGAAGTGGTGCAATAAACCTGGTTTAATCTGCTTGCTTGGGAAGGGAAATAATCAGATCCTGCCTTTTGCACAGGCAGAGTTTTAATTACCTCTGCAGCTCACCCGGTCCCATCTGAGCAGCTTTTCAAAAGCAATCTATTAGCAAACAATAACCCTGCAGCTCCCTGCCTGCTGCTCAGCAGATGCTATCGCTGCCTTCCCCACTCTGCCCAGCCTGGAGCAGGGAGTCAGACCCAAACCCTGCTCCTGGTGGGGGGAGAGGGGCTGGGAGCAGGCTGGGGTGGCAGGACAAACACAGCCGTGAGCTCTGTGTGTGACACAGAGCATTTGGGGCAGAAGTTGAATTCCCATGGGAGGAGGGTGCCTTGTGCAGCTCTAGAATGGCCAATCTCGTTAGCTGAGCACTGGGATATGAGTCCCTGTCCTCCTCTGCTGGGGATGAGGCTCCTGTTTGGGTCCCAGACCGTCTCCCTCTGTGGAGCAGGGCCAGCAGGGTTTTAGCCCTGTCCAGGAAAGGCTATCAGAGCCCTGGGCTTGCTATGAGAGCCTGAGTGGCCAAACCTGCACACAGCTATCCCCTGTGGTGTCCAAGCACTGCCCAGCTGCCAGGGAAATGTCAGAACAGCCTGGAAAGGTGAGTCCTGCCCCTCACAGAGGAAAAAGGACAGTGTACGACATCACAGGTCTTCCTGAGCCACCATTTCTTCAGGCCGATCAACCCCAGCTGCTCCTCGCTTTTGGACTCTCCCTTGTAACATTTCCTTGCACTGAGCTGCTGCTCTGGAAGGATTCAAACCCAGCTTTTTCCCCCAGCCAAGAGGAAACCTTTCAACCATCAGCCTTTCCTGGTGGCTGCACACCTGCCCCAGAGCTGCTGCTGTCACATGCATCACTTCAGCTGTAGAGTGTAAAGACCCTCAAATGAAGTTCCCTCACTGCACCATTAACCTCCTTATGGAGCTGCTATTCCCAACCAAGCTCCAGTGAACCTTTCCTAGGCAGCATTTTTTGAGCTCCAAACACCTGGATTTCTCCTGCAAACCACCACAAATATTTACTCACCACACCACGCACCTTTTCCCACTCCCATCTTTCTTACTTGGAAATTAAAAGCCCAGGAATGGCCTCCCTGCAGAGACTGGATCCTCATCTTCTGCACCAGCAGCTGCCTCTGCCTCTGTCCCAGGATGTTCTGGAGCCCAGCAGGGCTCTGTTTGGGCTCGGGATGGAGGAACAGTGAGGCACATATGTGTTGGAACCCAGGGGGTTCCTGTGGCATCTCAGAATGATCCAAACCCTGGTCAGGAGGCTTTTCAGCCTTGCCAGAGGTGTCGGAAAACCTGGATTGATACTGAGAATGCCTGTGGCTTTGATTTTAATCCATGAGACAAATTACTAACTTATAAGAAGAATTACAAGTCACCAGAGTTTAAAGAGTGGAATAGCAGTAATTATAGATGAAAAGGAAAATATTTGGACCCAGATCCAGGGGGGTTTGAGATTCTGGACAGGGGGGTCTGGGAGTCAAGATGCAGAATGTTATCTCTTCTTCCTAACCTTCATCTTCTTGGTGATGTTGGCACTTTTGGATTGGTTTGTCAGAGAGCTGGACAATGGAATGTAAGGGTCACGGATTGGAAATTAATGGTAAACATTGGATATGTAGTTGATAGTATAAAAGAACAGAGCTGACCCGGGGTGGGCAGACACTATGCACAGTGTGCCTCGATCTCCCTTGCAGGGCAGAGAGTGTGCAGGGCACAGTGTGTCTCAGAAAGTTTTGCTGTGTTGACCTCGGCAGGGCAGAGAAATCTACTTTTGATAAGGAACTGATAAACTGCCTTGAGAACACGAACTAAGGACTCCAGAGTGCTTCTTCGGCTCAGACAGCTGTTGAGAAAAGGACTTTATGTACACTGCTGGAGAACCTGGGACAGGGAAGTCTCCGGCACTATGGAACAGGATGGCTCCTGGCCCAGGCTGGGCTGCTCCTGGTGCTCCTGGCCCTGGGAAGGATGGGATGCAGAGCTCCATCATTCCCAGCTCTGCAGCAGGAACAACCAACGGGGCTGCAGGAGTCAGGACTGCTCGGCTGCCTCCCTGGACATGGAGATGCTCAAAATGTTGTGAAAAACTTGGGCTGCACCCTGGGGGGTGGTGGTGATCCCTGGATTGTCCCTTGCCTGGGAATGTTGGGAGAAGCCAGAGTTAGTGGAGTGTGTGGTTGCTTCATCTTTGCAGAAAAACCAGACCTAGGAGGTTCTTTTTGATGAAAATAAAAAAAAACATTCCTGCATGACAGCAACTTTAACACCTCTCACCTCCAGGATCCAACACTCCCTGCTCAAATGAGCAAACAGCTAACAAATCCCTGTCTCTCAGCACCTCTGCGATGGCTCTGTGCTCCTGACCAGTGATTAAATGTGGGAGGCCAGGCTGGACTGAGGGCTCTTCCTTTGGAATTGGAGAACTGACAGATCAAACCAGAAAACAGAGCAGGGAAACCAAAGGGGAGGAACAGTTGGATCCATCCTGAGCCGGAGCTGAGCCGTGGGGATGTCAGGGACGTCCATCCCGAGGGGCTGCGAGGACCCTGGTGACAGGTGACAGGCCCAGGGATGTGCTGGCTGTCAGCCACAGGCAGGCTGTGGGGTGTGTGCCAGGCTGCTGCTGCTCAGGCTGGCATTTCTGAGCTCCTCCAGGTTTCCATGGCCCTCCACTACACAAATCCAGCCCTGCGTACAAGGACAGAGGCAGCAGCACTTGGAGGGGCCTGGAACAGCAGCATCCTCCCCACAGCTTTCCTCCAGCTCCCTTTGCTCCCAAAGAGCCGAACTTTGAGCTGAGCCAAAGGCACTGAAAGGCTCTGCTGGATTCCCAGCTCGGGAAAAGCACCAGCCCCTCTCTGGCAGCTCTGTGGCCCTGGAGGAGCACAGCGGGGACTGAGGGACAGGGAAGGAGAGACAAGGCCTGGGCAGGTGTTAATGAGAAAGTGATTTGTCTCTTCAGGATGTCCTTGTGCTTCCCAGGAAAGTCACTGAGCAGAATTTCTGAATATTTAATATAGCTTCTTAATTAAGAAAAGGGTAAAAAACCTGAGGGACACCTTTCCCTGCTGCAAGGTCAGGGACAGAGCTTTAAATACAGGATAATCACTCATTAGGAAGAGGGAGGCAGCTGGTGGAGATGGGTGGTTTCACAGTTTGAACCAGAGAAAGCCCCCTTTGCACGCTCTGTTGCTGTCACACAACCTTTGCCCTGCGGACTGAAAGTTTTCAGGACAATATAAATGTTTTTCCCCTGTCCTGCCCTGCAAAAGCTAATCTAAATATCTAAATATCTAAAATAAGGCTCAAAAAATGAAGACTCTGACCAAGTAATTAAAAAAAAAGCCCTGTCTGGTTTCACAGAAATATTTCAGTTTGGTAATTTCCAAAGGTTTCATTTCCATTTCAGTCTTTCTTTTTGTCCTGTAGCTGAACTTCTGTTTCAAAACAAAGAGCAAATCTGAAGCAAAATAGAATAGTTCCATTTCTAGGAATCACGGTGTCATGAGGATGATGCTGAAAACTTTTCTCCATTTTCCCCCAGACGTAAAATCTACTGAAATTTCATATTTCCTAGGAAATAGTCTGGCTTTGATGAATCAACATGTTATGATGAGAATTTTTTTTTGGCAAATGACTGCCAGGCACGCTCATTTCTCCATCAGCATCAGCGCAGGGCATAGTCTGGGCCTGGCTCGGATTTCAGGGGTGCGGCTGCTTTCCCCATTCCTGCTGATGTTCCTGGGGATTTTCTGCTGCCCCGGAGGAGGGAGCGAGGCAGGGAATGGGAGTTGTCAGCTCCCCCAGCACCCCAGCCTGCATTCTGGGCATGGGTTTCTGTCTCCAGCTCCCTGTCCCTGCGTTTGGAGCTCGCTGTGCCTCGGCACACGCGGTGGCATAGCTGCTCTGGCTGGCAGGTGGCACTTCCCACGCGGCCACACGCTCCTGCTGGGACCGCATCCACTTGGTTTTCTCCCTTCCCCCTTTTCCCACGTGTGCTGCAACTTCCTTGGGCCAAAAATACCGCAGGCACAGTGTAGCCGATCTTGCACAGGAAATGAGGCTGCGAAGACCCTGGGAATGAAGCGGTGTCTCAAATAATCAACCTGTGCCTGCCAGGGGCCCACCTGTACAACCAGGAGTGTGGAGAGAGGGGCAGAAAATCCACCTTTGGATCAGTTTGTGTAAGGAGCTGCCAAAAGTGAATGTGGGTTAAAAGAAAGGGGCAGAAAATCCACCTTTGGATCAGTTTGTGTAAGGAGCCATTGAAAGGGAATTCACTGAGGGAATCGTGAGGGGCTTAGAGAGAGATTCTGGCCATAGGATGGAGACAGGGCCCAGGGGATGAATTCCCACTGCCAGGGAGTTCTTCCAGCCCAGCTCCAAGCTCTGAGCAGACACAGTGAGTGCCCGCACCAGGGGAGGTGGTACCAGCTGCTCCTGCAGCTCCTCCCAGGCAGCACCTCCTGGAAAGGGACTTTCCTTGCCCAAAGCTGCTCCTGCCAGGATGACAGTGCCATGTGCCAGGCTGGGCTGCTATTGTGTGTCATTCATGGACTCAGCAAAGTCATTTTCCCTTGAGCTTTGTATCTGAGTGCCCAGTGCTGAGCAAACAGGAGGAGACTCCTTAAGTCCTCAATTACATTTCCTTTCTCCTCTTCAATTTCAGCCCAGACAAGAGGTGATAATACTGATTCTTTCAAATATTTAATATACAAAGAGAAGAGCTTGTTAAAACGAGACCAATTAATGCATTTTTAATCCACATTTAAACACATGCAAAGATCCTGAATACTAATGCTGTCATTTGAATTCCAGCAGGGGAAGACTGGAGCACAAGCCTGCATATCTTTCCATCATTCTTTCCACCTTCCCATCCTTCCACCTTCCTATCCTTCCACCTTTCCACCCTTCCACCTTTCCACCCTTCCATCCTTCCACCTTCCCATCCTTCAAGATTCCCATGTCTCCATGTTTCCATCCCTGCTTTGCTGCCTCACCTGGATCAGGAAAGGTTGGCTTGGCACTGCTGCATTCACAAAAAGCCGCACTGAGGCTCCCTTCAGGTTTTTGAACCACCTGGTGATGTCCTCCCAGCTGCTGCTCAGGTTGTTTGGGGTTTTTTTCCCCTCCTCATTCTGCCTTAAATTCCTGAAGCTCAAGGACATTTTGAATCCTCTGGCTGTGCCCACTGCTGGAGAAAACAACCACACAAAAGTGTTTGAATCATGGAATCCTGGAAAGGACAGGATTGGGAGCGACGTTAAAGATCATCTCATCCCACCCCAGCCCTGGCAGGGACACCTCCCCCTGTCCCAGGGACACCTCCCCCTGTCCCAGCTGCTCCCAGCCCCAATGTCCAGCCTGGCCTTGGGCACTGCCAGGGATCCAGGGGCAGCCACAGCTGCTCTGGCAATTCCAGCCCAGCCCCTGCCCACCCTGCCAGGGAACAATTCCTGCCCAAGATCCCATCCAGCCCTGCCCTCTGGCACTGGGAAGCCACCAGGTATCCTCACGTGGAGAGACTGTGGCCATGTGAGGTTCTTCCAGAAGTTTTGCATCACCAGTGCTGTGATTGCTTGTGCAAGTCTGAGTTAAAACCTAAATTAAGAAATAGTCTGTGCCTCTAAGCCTGAGCTTCCTCCCGATGAGCCCTCCTAGCAGGGCTGTCAGTTCTGGGCTGAAGTTTGCTCATTAAGAAATCCTGGAGCATCCAGCCCTGTGCTGGATCTGCTCAGAGGACAGGGCTGGCAATCAGCATAAAACCCTGCTGCCCTGGAATTTGCATGTTGATGGTTTTCCCTTAGCCACAGGACCGCACTCTAGATAATCTCTGCTTCCTAGGAGGCAGGAAAAAAATCTGAAAAGCTCTCCAAATGCACAAGCTCAGAGCTCATTGCCATCCCTGGTGGAAGCGCTGCCATGTCCGGGTCATGCCTGTGCTGGTTCCAGCAGGGTCTGGGGCTGTCAGAGCCACCTCCTGCTTGGCCAGGTATGGGGGCTGAAAACCCTCCCTCACCCCCGCCAGGATCTCCATGCCCAGAGCTGCCTGCAGTTCCTGAGAATGGAGCTGCTCCTCCCAGGCAGCTCCAGCAAATCTCATCCTGGATGGGGTTTAAGTCACCCAGGTTTGGTACCTTTGCAGAGTTTGATTTTCAGCTGCAGGCTGGAATATTCCCAGGAAAACTTGATGAAAAATTCACTCCAAATCCCATACAGGAATTCAGGCTCATATAAAATGCTGCAAACTTCTTGCTGTCTCTGAAGCTGGAGGCATTGTCTCCCTTCCAAACCAAGAAACAGCTGGGCTTTGCATTTTCTCCCCATTTTATCAATTTACAAACCCAGTTTTGTCCCACCATGCAAGCCCCCCAGACAGCTGTTGTGAGATTGGAGGGTCTGTAAAACCCCTCCTGCAGGTGGGAATTGCAGCACAACCACATGGATTTCAACTTTTCTGGGAATAGCAGAGATTTTAGCGCTGCCTTTCTGAGTCAAATGTTCACAGGGATGTGGTTTGCAGGGAACAGTGTGGGATGGAGGTTGTACAGAGATTGGGTCAGACCTGCTGCAGCCTGGAGACCTCTGAGGACAGCACCTATCCTCTGGGATTATTCACCTGCCAAAAATGCTAAAAAATGCACCAATAGGAAAAGTGGGAGAAGGCCGGTGAAGATTTTTTATTTATTTGGGTTTATTTTTATTAAACGTGACAGACTGCAGTGGAAGTGGAAAGCATTTTCCAGCCTGGGTGTTAATCCTGAGTGTGCTGGGAAGTGGAGAAGACACTCAGGGCCTCAGAAAATGAGGATGTGTCTTGGAATGGGTGTTATCATAATAACAAACACTTCTTTACTTTGAAACCCCATCAATAGTAGGAGATGTGCACCTGAACTCCTAGACTCATCTCACGCACACTGCAAAATGAAATTAATCTTAAGATAAAATCAGTCCCTAAACTATAAATGTGTGTGAGCAGGTGGAGGAAGCACAAATTGCAAACCAAGGGAATAAATTACCTGGGTTCCCTTAGAGCACCCTCAGGGTATTGACCATTGTCAGCACCTTGTCCCACCCATCCAAGGAAAGAGGATTTGTTATTTGTCACCCCTGTGCTGAGGGTGGAAATGCTGAGGCAGGAGCGGGGCTGACAGAGCAGGATCCGTGCTGGGATCGGGACACTGGGGTCCCAAACAGAGCTGGGAATGCAGCAAATCCCTGCTCCAGCTTCCCCGTGCTGCTTTCCCTTCTGCCATCACCTCTGCTGGACAGATCCTGCAGGGCTCCTCCCCTGAGGGGTTTCTGGGAGTGATGACAAGTGGTCAAGGGGGGACAGGAGCCACAGATTCCCCTCCTGTCCTGGGAGGCAGAGCCTGGGTCCTCCACCCCTGGGTCCCATCTCCCTCTGGCTCTGATTTACACAGTTCCCCACATTCCAGGGAATTTCTCTGGGGACTTTTATTTTTCAGAGAGCCTTTGGAGCACAAATTTAAATCAGTCATCAACTTCCCACTGAGTTCCAACCAGCTCTTTCTCCATTTTAAATGATTTTTAAATGCATGCGATGCACTCCATCTTCCAGCTGAAATAACTTCTGTATTATCCTGTGAGCCTGAATTCCTCTCACCCCTTGCTTCCTGCTCACTTCAGATAATTCAGTAGGAATTTATTTGAGGAGAGGTGGTGGGTCACAAATGAACAGCAGGAGTTCCTTCCCATCCCCTGCTCAGGGAAAGGCAGGGAGCCAGGTTTTGGGAGCCCAGGGATAGCCATCATTAAGATGCTTGAAACCACCTCAACAGAAGAGTGTTTTTCCTTCTTTTCCCGTGAGATTTTTTTTTTGATTAAATGATATTTGGACAAAATGTGTCTCCCTTCGCCTTGCTGGAAAAACTCGGATGCTTGAGAAGCAAAACCTGAGCAGGGTTTTGCCAGGGGAAAGCCTGGTGGGAAGCCTTCCCTGGATTTCAGGAACCAAAGGAGCTGCAGGGAGGGTGGAGGCACAAGGGCTGGGGGTTCTCCCCAGGAAGCTGCTTTGGTTGGGGCTGAGCAGAGGAGCAGCCTCTGCACCCCAGGGAGGCTCTGCGGGCTGAAGGAGGTGCAAGCTGAGATTCCAGGTCTGCTCCTGCTGCAGTTTCCTTACTCCAGAAAATGCATTGTCAGGATGAGCCTGTGCCCCAGGCTGGGCTGGGCAGGGCAGGGTAGGGCAGGACAGGGAAGGGCAAGGCAGGGGTAGGGGTAGGGTGGGGGTAGGAGCAGAGCAGGGGTAGAGGTAAGGCAAGGCAGGGCAGGGCAGGGGTAGGGGTAGGGCAGGGCGGGACAGGGTGGAGCAGGGTGGGGTGGGGTGGAGCGGGGCAGGGCAGGGCAGGGCAGGGCAGCACCTCCCTCATGCCTCTGGGGGGACTTTGAGGGGAGCTGATGTGAGAGAAGTGTGGGTGCAGCAATCCCTGGGGGTCGGGAGACAAACCCAAATTGCCTGAGCCCCAACATCGCTTTGGAAGTGACTTCAGAGCTGGGCGTTTGTGAGAAAGATGGGGACAGACCTTTCAGCAGGGTCTGTGCCAGGACAGGGGGGAATGGTTTGAAACAAACGGAGGGCTTGTCTCCACGGATATACAGAAGGAATTCCTCCCTGGGAGAGTGGGCAGCCCCTGGCACAAGTGCCCAGAGCAGCTGTGGCTGCCCCTGGATCCCTGGCAGTGCCCAAGGCCAGGCTGGACACTGGGGCTTGGAGCAGCCTGGGACAGGGGGAGGTGTCCCCACCCAGGGCAGGGGGTGGCACTGGATGGTGTCTCTGGCCGTGTTTGAAGGAATTTATTCCATTATTGTTTTTTTGGGACCATCTTTTCCCTGTGCATGCAGTGCCCACCCTGAGTGCAGGGATGGAAGCTCCTGTTTGTGGTTCCTGCTGGGAGCAGGGCGTTCTTTGGGTGAATCCCAGGCTCTCAGGGAGTTCTGTGCCCCCCAAAGGTCACTTAAGGTTCACTTCAGAGATTTGGCCTGGCCAGCGCAGTCCCTGAGCTGGGACAGCTCAGACCCAAAGTAGTTTTGGGTCTGTGCCACCTGCGTGAGCTGGGCTGACCTGGACCCCACTGCAAATATTTCCTCCCCCCAACCCTCGAGGTCCCTCCCAGCCCCACAGCTCCCTGATCATGTGCTGGCCGCTCTGTTCATGACTCATCATCATCAAAAGCTCCAAGAGATCCCTTATTTTAATTAACCCAGAGGAGCACCACCCCTCACGCTGCTGCCACAGCTCAGGGCAGCAGAACCTGACCTCTGGAACTTTTTAAATGGCATTAATTAAGCAGAGCTCATTGGTTGGAGTGGTTTCAATGCTCAGTGCAGTGATGGCTCCTCTCCTGAGTTTGTCAAAGCCCTTTTGGATCTACTCCACCCAAACCTCTGCCTGGATCCCACCCCCTCAGCCAGGCCAAGGTATCTTCCTAGACCCCAGTGCCAAGTTTTATTTACCCTACGTGAAAATCAGCTTGAAAATGCTGGGAGAGGGAAGGTGTTTGGGAGATGGACACCGGTGATGGCCCAGCAGAGCCACCAAAGGCACATCCCTGCCTCCTTCCATCTGAGGATGTCACAGCACACACCTGGCACACCTTGCCCAGGGTCACCCCAGGCCCTGCATCAGGGGGTTAAAATGCCTGGAAAGGGTTAAATGCACAGAGAACAGGAGTTTTCATGGGGAAAAGAAGTTCTGTGGCTCCCTCTCTAGATGGAAAAGGGAAAACAAAGTTGTGTCCCTGCCGTCTGTTTAACGGCTTCCTTACACGGGGAAATTAATCCAAAATTAACTGGTGGTGTGAACTGCAAGTGGATTAGTTAGATTATATTAAACCTAGGCCTGGATACTTTCATTTAAAATTAAAGTGGCCTTAATTCAATTTGGCTCAAGTCACTTCAAAAGTGAATAAAGAAAAACTTAATTATGAACCTCTTAATTCCAAATGAGTGTGTCTACATAGGTTGCTTAATGTGCTCTCATTTATCCTTTTAAAAAATTAATCTTGATGAGCGTTTGTGAATCTCCCCTTGGTGGAAAGATCCAGATGTGGGAGTAAAAACCCTCTGATTACCTGGAAAAGTGGGGAAAAAAGAAATACCAGGACAGGTGACTTCTGCCTGCAGCCAACTCTAGTAACGCTGCTGGCTTTGCCCTGCCCCAGTGCTGGGGACCACGGGGCCTGGGGAACTTTCCCCTCCCAGCTCTTTTCCTGGCAGGATTCCTCCCTGCCAGCTCCCAGCAGCATTTCCAGGAACTCTCGCAGTGCTGTTTTTCCCAGAACCACAGAATACCTGCAAAGTCTCCACCTGCTGCAGCAGGAGAGGCAGGGAGGGTTTGCAGGGGATCTGTGGAGTTGTTTATGGGCAGTTATTTATGAATGCAGTTATTTATGGGCACTGGATGTGGTGAGCTGCCAGGGACCTGCCCAGGGATTGAACTCCCACCCCTCCACTGCCCTGAGAGGTCTCCCTGTTGGATTAGTCCCTTCTCCATCGTTTTGGGGGACCTGCCTGTGTGAATTTGCCGCTCCAACCTGGGAGCCAAATGTGTCTGGTTCAGAAGCCCCCAGGAAGCCCCAGGACCAAGCCCCAGTGGCATCAGGAGCTCGGTGCTGTTGAGATGCTGTGGAGAAGCAGCAATGAACCATTAATGCCAAAACTTCCCAAAAATGAGATGTGATAAGGCCAGAGTTTCTGATTTTCCTCCCAGAAAAAGATGTGAATACTGGAATCTTTCCTGCAAAGTGCTGGAAATTGGACAGAAGTGAATTTTGGACCCCAAATCATGGCTTGGAAGTGTTTTTCTGGCCAGCCACCAGGACCTGTCACTGCTGGGATGCTCAGTGTCCCCTCATTCTTTGTCTCCTTGGATGCTGGTGATCCCTGGGGTCCCTTCCAGCACATTCTCTAATTCCATTTGCGTGCATAACGGAGAAAAGGAACAATTCCTCCCCGAGCATCATGTTCAACCTTTGGCATGACTTCCTCAAGAGCAGCTCCTCACTCTGGGGTTCCTGGGTCCGGGCTGGAGATGAGCCAGGCCAGCAGGCAGAGCATCCCCAGCTCACCCCAGCTCCCAGTCTGGCCTCTGCCCCAGAGCTGCTCCCTCAGCCGGATCATTCATCACTCTGAAAAGATCTATTTCAGTTTTTGCAAGGTGTGTTCAAAGCTGCCCAACACTCCCAAAGACTGGGGGAGCATCTCCCCATTCCCTGCTGCACATAGGGCCTCTCCTGCCTCTCGTGCTCTTTGGTGCTGCAGTGGCCCTTCCAAAATGCTTCCTACTGTCTCCAGGCTAGTTTTCCAAGGAAATGGAGCTCTGTGGACTCACCCTGTTTCTGGGTGTCTCTTTGTCTCTGTGTCTCTGGCCGTGTTTGAAGGAATTTGACAAAACCAGAGGATGGTGGAGGGGGATGTGGGAAATGTTTAGGGAGGATGAGAAGAAGGGGAGTCATGGAATCCCAGAACACACTGAGCTGAAAGGACCCACAAGGATCATCCAGTGCAGCCCCTGTCCCTGCCCAGCCCCCCAACAGCCCCACCCTGGCATCCCTGCAGCGCTGTCCAAAGGCTCCTGGAGCTCTGGCAGCCTCGGGGCTGTGCCCATTCCCTGGGGAGCCTGGGCAGTGCCAGCACCCTCTGGGGGAAGAACCTTTCCCTGCTCTCCAGCCTGAGCCTGGCCTGGCCCAGGGATGGGGGCACTCAAATAATAACATCTAAAATTAAGAACTGATGGAGAAGGATCTTGGCAGAGTTTGGGCTGTCCAAGATGCAGGAGAGAATTCCCTGGATGTTCTGGGATCTATGTCCCTCTCCCAAGGTGTCACACAGGGTTAAGGGCTCTGCAGGGAGAGGCAGAGTTTATTCTCTTTCTGAGTTCTGGTAGGTATTAGTCATTCGCATCCTTAAAAGGTGTCTGAGGAACTTAATTTGTCATGGAAATGTCAGATAAGAGAGATGCTGCATCTCCAGCTGGGAATAGACAGTGAATTCTGTGGAATGTTGTGCTAAAATGACCTTTTCCTTTCGATTAAAGCAAACAGGCAAAAATCAAAGTGGAATCCACAGCAGAGGCCTCAGTACATGTTTGTGTTTGCACACGTGTCAGGGCGCTCCTTCTTCTTGGAGCGCACCTGGCACGGGGATCGGCTTAGGGACCGTCCTGCTCTGGGAGGATGAGGAGGGATGCTGAGATGTCTCAGAAATCCTGGCTGTACACAAAAAAAATATAGGAATCTGCTGTATATAAAAATATATTTGTTTATGTTACTTTATATATAGTTCTTTATCTAAATATATTTTTATTATTACATGTGTATAGTCAATATTTCACAGAATCAGGATCATCGGTGGCAGGAGAGGCTCAGTGCAGCCTCAGGGAGCAACTCCTCACCCTGCTGTCCCTGTGTGAGGAGGCTCTGTCCGCCTCCCCCTCACTGGGGGCTCCTTTGCTTCTCCAGCGTTTCCTGGAGGGGAGAGTTTGGACAGAAGGGCAGAGGGAGCTGCCTGTACTCAGAGCAGGAGCTCTGGGATTGCTCAGCAGCGTTGTCTTGGTGTGTTTTGTCAATAGCTCAGAAAATGCCTTTAATTTCCTCTGCAATGTCTTTGTTTCCCTGCTTTGTTTGGCTGCCCCACCAACTTCCACACGTTTTTAGGAGATGGAGATGACAGAGAGGGTTTGGTGGCGAAAGCCAAGGCAGGGGTTTGGAAATGAACCCTGGCTAGATCCAAACTCAGCTGCTCTGGAATCCCAGCTCCCCGCTGGAAGATCTCATGTCCAGCAGGACCTGGGGTGTGGTGCTGGCCCCCAAAGTCTGCTGAGCCATGGGGGTGGCACAGGTGGCACCAGCACCTCCCAGTGACCCCTCACCATGCCAGGGAGGGACAAGAGGAGGATGGGGGCACTGGAGGAATAGGGAATGACTGTGGAAGTCTGACCGCAAGGTGAAGCTCTGCAGGAGCAGTGGGGCTGAGGAGGGGGGCCAGAGCCTGCTGGGGGCAGGAGCTGCAGCAGTGACTCAGTTCATGACTCAGGGAAATCATGGGGTAAAACAAGAGCATTTACAGGTTTAGTTGATGATCTACAAGAGCAGCTATTCTGGGTCACAGCAAAGGCCGAAGTAACCCAGGTTTCCATCTCCAGAGTGGTTAATGGGACATCAGGAGCTGTGTGCAGGAACAATGGGGGCTTTGCTTGGTTATTTTCCCAATCTTTTCCAGCCTGTTGATGATTTTATACTTAACAGCCCTTCATGGATTCATTCCCCACTGCTCTGCCCACTTGCCTTTGAAACCTGCAATATTCTGTGGCAAAATTTCAGGGGGCATAAATAGTTAGTTCTCAATCTTATCCCAAAGAGCTCTTCCCTTGTATGAATCAGCACCTCCTCCAGCCACTCTGCAGCCTCCCAGAGGTTAAAGCTGGCTGTCAGCATTTGCTTGGCACAAAACAAAACCTCTTTATTTCAGTCTGAATTGTGTGATTATTTTTACTCTTCACACATCTAAACCCATTTTGAAATAAAAACAGTGTTTTTTGAAACAGTCAGAATGTTCTGGTTTGAAAATGGCAGGGTAAGTGCTCTCACTCTTTTTTTTTTTTTTCCTTAATTTCTATTTTCTGGCCAAAATAGTTTACGAAAGTTCACTCAGAAGCTCTCATCCTCCCCGGATCTGTGTAATTGCACAGGCTTGTGAGAAGCAACAAGAGCATGTCCCTGCTTAGGTTCCTGTGGTCAGGAGCCCACACACCCCACAGCTCTCCTGCCCACTGCTGCTTTTCTGTGTTTGCTTTGCCCATGGAGCCTCGTCCAGCCCCGTTCTTGCCCCAGCCCATCCCTCACCACAGACAGCCATTCCAATATCTGCTCAGCTGGGACACTGCTGTCCCCACCGCCAGAGCAGGAATTCATTGTTCTGTGGAGCGCCAGCGCTGCTGCTCCCTGTGGCCTCTCGGGGTGAGCCCTTCCCCTCACGCCTGCTCTGCTTCACTACCCACCTGCTGCCCCGCTCCACCGCCCCGGGGCCCCTTTGGCACGGAGAGGAGCCTGCCCCCATTTCTGAGCCCTGGCTGGGATTTTCTTGGGGAGCAGCAGGAGTCGAGCACCAGGCCCTGCAGATCCCTCCTGGCTGGGGCTGTTCTGCAGTGACAGGGCTCGGTTCCTCCTCGCTGCTGCACTGCTGCTCCCGGTGTTCCAAGCACTCCCTCTGCACAGACAATGCTCCTTTCCACAGCTCTCCACATCCATTAACCCCTCCCCACCACCCTCATGGTTTTTAAGCACAGATTGAAAGCCCAGAGCAGTTCAAAGGTGCCTCAGCCTCGGCCCAGGGAGCAGCTCTGCCAGGCCACAGATCCTCCTGACATCCCGTGGAGAGGAGGGACGTCCCTGGCTGTTCATGATACAAAGGCCCAGAGGCAGCAGTGCAAGAGAGGTCTGGAGGTCTCTTGCGTAGCCTTTGGGACTGACACCAACCCAAGAAGTTCTTGGAAACCTCGAAGGACTTCTAATCCCTGGATTTGGGGCTGGCTGTTCTCCAGTAGTCTCCCCAGATCCATCCCTGTAGGGGACAGAGAGGCTCCCACAGAGGCCAAACTGTGATCTGGGATTTCTCTTTGGGTGCAACTCAGTGGAAGAAGAAAAGATGGCAAAGCCAAACCTTTGCTAACAAGGACACCGCCTCCAGATCTCAGGTTCCTTCCCCAAACAGCAGGAGCTGTTTAAACCAACCACAGCAGATATTTTTATGAAGCAGGAAACCCATTTAGTTTCCTCTGACTCCCTTCTCAGACACAGTCAAATCATTTTGTACTCTCATTAAAGATTGTTTCTCATTGCAAAAAAAAAAAAAAAAAAAAAAAAAAATCCAGGAGAATGTGAGTCCAAATATGTCAGATTCTCCTGTGCTCTAATAAATTATGCAAAGCAGGATTTTCCACTGAGTGATCTCCAGAAACCAAAGGGAAAGGCAGCATCTCCAGTTTCCACTGCCTTGTGTTCACCCAGCAGCTGAGGGCAGAGAAACAGTTTTTCATGGCTGGAAGTGAGCAAACAATTCCTGCTGTTTTAGGGGAAATTTCCATAATGGTCACAGTGTTGTTCCTGTGGGCAAAATCCAAAGGGAAAACCTGGCTGAAAATGGAAGTGAAAGGTGTTAATCACGGCAGTTCCTTGCAGGTGCTCCATCGTTGCTGTTTCACTCTGTCACCTCTTCAAAGCCCCACCTTTCTGCCTGTGCCTCTCCGTGCCTGTGTATTCATGACTGCTCCTCTGGCCAGCTCCCCTGGCTTTCATTAGATCCAGATTTCCTGAAGGCATCTGCCAGGGCTCCCTAATCCTCTCCATGTGCTGACTAACCCGACTGCAGGAGATCCTTGCCAGAGAAAAACCGTAGGATAAAAGCAAATTATTCCAGATTTCAGATTTCTTAATTGAGGGCCTGTACAGCCAAAATCCAGGGAGGGACTGTGAGACTTCGTGTCCTGAAAAGAGGGCAGGGTTAGGCAGGATATTGGGCAGGAATTGTTCCCTGGGAATGTGGGCAGGGGCTGGGCTGGAATTCCCAGAGCAGCTGTGGCTGCCCCTGGATCCCTGGCAGAGACCAGGCTGGACATTGGGGCTGGGAGCAGCTGGGACAGTGGGAGGTGTCCTTGCCCAGGGCAGGGAGTGGAACAAGAGATATTTAAGGTCCCTTCCAACCCAAATCCATTCTGGGATTCTGTTTCCAGAAGTGATGCAAACCCTTGGAGTTGCACACAGAGGTAATCGGGACACTCAACTCCCCACCCCAAGAGGGCACATCAGATACAACTGCACAGAATAATAACTACAAATTTCCTTTAACTGGAAAGGGACTCCCCACAAATTGCCAAAAAAAAAGACGTTTAATTGCAGATGATTGAAATGAGTTAAAATGCAACCCTGAAACAAGTGCCTGGATTGCCTTTATAACAGATCCTTCTTTAGGTCTCTCTGTGAGGTCAGGTGCCTGCATCTGCCAGCCACATCTGGGAAGGAAATTGGGTATCTAGGATGCAAATTGGCACTTGCAGACTAAGAAATGATGACTGGAGCCTCTCTGCTGCTTTGGGCATCAGAATACCTTGGAATATCTGTGGTTACTTTTAGCTGAGGGACTTTAACGGGCAATTTGAGCCAATCTGTCAGACTCTGCTCAGAGTGGCTGAGTCAGAGCAGGGCCCAGCTGAGGCAGCTGCAGCTGGGGCTGAGCAGGGGACTTTTGAAACATCTCCCAGTGTATGGCAGGAACCCCTCTGCCTGTGCCCTCCCTGCCACCAGGGGCAAACCCATCGAGGCTTTGGAAAGTCTCACAAGTGACCGGCGTGCCCCAAACTGGGCATGGAATCATCACTGGGGCTGTGCATGCTCTGGTTTAATTTACAGGAGCTTTGCACTGCAAGAAGCGTCCAGATCATCATGCTCTTGTTAACATGGATTAAAATGGAGTGATGCTCCTTGGCCTGAGTGCAGCTCCTGGAAATCCACACGGTCTGCACTGGAGCTGGCAATAAAACATAAAAAAATGTCTGGAATAAACACAGGCAGAGTTTTCTGTGCTTCACCCTCATTTCAAACCCACACAGAGCCGTTCTAGGGCTGCTGGGGAGATGCACTTTGGAGTGATGGACATCAGCTGCTCTCTCTGCCTTCACGGCCAGCTCATGTCTGAGCTCAGGTCAGGCCCTGGGGATGGTTCAAGGTCCTGGCAGCTCAGGGAGCTCCAGGATCACCCCAGCATCACCTGAGCATCTCCAGCTGTGTGCTGTGGTGGAGGAATAATGTGCAAAGTTCCGTTTGTGTTGCTGAGGTGTGTGAAATCCTGGGTGAGCCTCAGGCAGCTCAGGGAGCTGCTGCCCTAAGTGAGGCCCTCATTTTCTGGACTGTTACTTCTGAGATCCATCAAACACCCTGGAAAGCTCATAAAGCCAGATTTTTGGTGTTTTCTGCTTCTCTCCCGTGTGCACACCGTGAGGAGACCTTTCTCCAGCAGTTCCAGGCCCAAGGGAGAAGCAAAGATGCAGGAGAAGGAGGATGGCTGAGGGCAGGAAGGGAGCCCAGCAGTTTCTGTTCCTGAAGGGCACTGAGCTGGGAGCTGGTTGGAATTTGGGGACAAAGGGATCAGGTTTCACTTTGCTTCGTGTCCCTTCTCACCTCGAGGTGGTCAGGGAGTATGAAAAGTGACTTGAAAAATCTCCAGAGCTGTTGCCCTTCTTTGATAAGCTGAAGTATCAGCTTTCCACATGAGACGGCTCTTTGATTGAGGTTTTCCTTTTTTTATTTGGATTATTTTTTTACGGATGTCAGATCTGCTGCTCCTCTTTGTGACTATAAAGAATAAAAAATAGTGGCAGATCCTGCCCTTCCCAGCTAAGTGCTTTTGATCACTGGTCAGTGCACTGATGGATGTTTTTCCATTGCATCCTTCATCCCAGGCTTTTTCAAGGCTGGTTAGGAGTTGGAAGGCAAGACCAAAGAACGCGTCTCTCTGACGAAATTCAATTTCCTGAGAAAAAAAAGAGATTTCTTTTTTTTTTTTCCCTGTGACCTAAATGGAAAACATATTGTTCTGAAAGTGCTGTTCAAACGGAATTACCCAAACCTTTTATCAACAAAGAGACCATCATCTATCAGACAGCTGGTGTGGATGTCAATTATAATAATTAATTAGACATCTCCCCAGATGCCTGACACTACATTCTGTCAGCAGATTTTTTTGACTTCAATCAGAAGTATTGCTGCATTATGCATGAAACTCCTGGAGGAGCTGGGAGTGGAGGGAAGCAGCCACAGATCCCAGCCAGGCATGGGAAAGGCTCCTGGTTCTGAGGATTCTCCTCCCCTGGAGCTGCCGAGGGAAGGTCGCAAATGCCAATTCTCTGCCTCCGTAACAACATTCTCAGATGTTCCACATTGCTTCACACAGGACTTCCAACAAAAAGGGTGAGAGGTGAAGGATAATACAAAAAATATACAAAACCAGGTGATTGCAGCTGGATCCTCGGGATGGAGAGCAGAGAACCGCTCAGTTAGGAAATGCCAGCCTGGAGCACAACCATGGGGAGCTGCTGCACACATCCCTCACCAGCAACACCCTCAGAAATGATGCTGAAAGGCCCAGAAATTATCCTTAAATATCCAGAAATGATCCTCAAAGGTCCAGAAAGGATCCTTAAAGGTCCAGAAAGAATCTCCATAAACATCCAGGAATGATCCTCAAAAGTCCAAGAGTGATCCTTGAATGTCCAGGAATGATCCTCAGAGGTCCAGAAATGATTCTTACATGTCCAGGGATGATTCTCAGAGGTCTAAAAATAATCCTAAAATGTCCAGAAATGACCTCAAAGGTTCAGAAATTACTCTCAAAGGTAACTAAAAAAGGACAGAAGAATACAGAAGACACCTTCCTTCATTTCCCTTTACTTTCTTCTTTCTTCTGTGTATTTTTTAAAAATTAAATTGAAAATAAATTAATTCCTGGAACATGTAATTCAAACAAATGAATCATTTTTTGTTGTTGTTTTCAGTTTTTCAAAAAGGCTTTCATGTTTCCCAGGCAAAACAATCCAGTTAATTCTCCTCAGGTTAGGAAGTCGCTGCAGTCAACCTCAATAAATTAATTTTTTTTCTCAGTGAGGAAGAGCTGAACAAATATATCAGCACCTTTATCAGTATGAGCAGGGATAGGAACCGCTCCATGCTTCAGACTCTGGACTAAGAAGGGTCAGGTACCCGCTCCTGCAGTTGGATTCCCTCAGATGGGAACTGGTTGTGATTCAGCTTGAGGCTGGAATTGCTCTGTGGCAGGGACAGAATGAAATCCTTGTTGAAATCCCTGGGTATTTCCTGTTCTCACTGGGGCAAACATATTTTATTTGCTCTTGGAGTGTTTGGCTGAGCAACATGCAGTGGTGACTGAACATGGAACCCCCAAACGCTGCCCTCGCTGGGCAGCATCTTTGGCAGCATCTTTGGCTGGATTTGCCCCTGGAAAACAGAATTACAAACAGTCAGTGCGTTTGGAGAAGGAAAAATATTTGTAGTAATTCACATGTTTCAATATTTCATAAAAGTTCCCAGGTTAGTTTCAGTTTCAATGCAAACAAAAAAAAATACATTTAGATTGAAGTGGATTTGCACTGAAATAAAACAAAGATTTTTTTGAGGTTTCTATTTCCTTCCTCTGTTTTTCCGCTCTCCTCACCGGTGGAGTCTGAGGCTAAATGAGAAGGGAGGCAAAAAGTAATTTTTTTAGAATTCAAACATTTGAGCTTTGTGTGGTATCAAAATGAAAAATGAGGATTAAATTATGAGTGTATTGTTCATGTCTACGTTTTTGAGAGAAATAATGATTATTTTGTAAGCTATAGTGACAGCTCATGCCGCCCTGGAACCAGCAGAGAGATGGGAGCTCTTATTAAAGCCGAAGATGTTTTCATGGAGCGGGAACAAGGCTGGAGTGCTGTCACCAGGAACAGTGAGCAGGGTCTGAGGTGTGAGGGCAGCTAATTGGTGCTAATGAGGAACGAGGGGATTAATGAGCCCAGGGAGCAGCATGTGGGAAAGGTGCAGGGGCTGCAAACCCCACCTGCAGCAGATTTTGGGAGCTCAGTGCAGGGGCTGCAAACCCCACCTGCAGCAGATTTTGGGAGCTCAGTGCAGGGGCTGCAAACCACACCTGCAGCAGATTTTGGGAGCTCAGTGCAGGGGCTGCAAACCACACCTGCAGCAGATTTTGGGGGAATCTTTGGCTACCCCCTGCCCAAAGCCAGGTCTGGCATTTCCAGGACAAACAGGACACCACAGGAAGACTTTTCATGGAAAGTTCGTCTCCAGAGGGGAGGCTGAGAAGTTTAATCCCTGCTTTAATAATTGCAATTACTGAAGGCTGGGGATTTCAGGCACTAAAGCAGTGAGTAAACACTCGTGGCTGGGGCAGAGCAGCTCAGAGATGCTGCCTCGTCCTTGGCCTGGCTCAGCCTGAGGGGCTGAACTCACACTGCCCCTTTTCCCATGGGCTGGTTTTTGATGATTTTCGAAGGTTTGGATGTGTTTTAGGGGCACTTTTGGCTGTTTGCTCTTCTGTGAAAGCACAGAAGTTGCCCTGACTCTGGGGAGAGCCTGCAGGGAAGGTAATGTGCCAGAAATTCCTGCCTTTTGCTGCAATTTCATGGGGTGATTCTTGAGATTGGCCTGTGCAGGGCCAGGAGCTGAACTTGATGATCCTTGTGGGTCCAGCTCTGATTATTCTCCAATTCTGTGATCATTTCACCAGGAAGAGAAAACCTCTGGACCTGCAGGCTCCTGCCCTGATTGATGTCACTGCAGCTTGGAATAAAAGAACTGCACCAGAAGAGTTTAGAAGAGTCTGAACCAGCTCAAACGGTGCATTTGGCATCAAGGCTGCGCCATTTCCCTCAGTCGCCAGCCTGAGTTCTGGGGTGCTCCCTGGGATGCACAAGCACTAACCTGGATGTGCAGCAGGGCTGAATAAATATTTCCCTTATCCTCTGAAAATGGAGTGTGGAGCAGAATTCCCCATTCAAGGCTCAAAAGGATCATTTCTATTTGGACAAATGAGGCAGAAATCAAAGAAATGCATCATAAGAAGGGGATGATCAAGAGGAGACCTTGGAAGACTTTCCAGGTGTCTCAAATAGTCTTCATTTATCTCCTGGAGTTCTTAATTACTGAGCATTTCTAATCTTGCTTCATGTTTAGATAGAGAGCAGGAGCATTACATAAACACCAAACACATAAATAAAATAACAGAAAAACTGCAAGGATGAGTAATTACTTGGGATCCATGGAACAGTGAATTAACACTGAGGAAGAGGCACCAGCAATCACTGCACACTGCCACTGATAAGAGAACCAGATATATTTTTCTCTTTGCTTAAAAAAAAAAAAAAAAAA